>JASUUL010000076.1:11200000-11758138 GCA_030449875.1 Aegle marmelos | reverse complement strand
AGTGAGTTCAAACTTATGTGGAATATCTTTGGAAAAATATCTGCGGTGATACGGAATAGCGGCCGAGGATTGAAGTAGAGGATGATCTATGCGGATCAAACTAAAGTGGAAGGCGAACTACAATTCATATAGAGTGAGAGGTGGAACGGCGGTGAAGTCTTTATAAGCGTCTTGTGAATCTTGGAACAAATAGTACGTGTAGTTGGCCAACGGGAGGGATGGTGTCGAGATCGTAACTATGTCATGTTTAGGTCAGTGATGTATGGAGGATGGATGGTGGATCTAGAGGGGACATGATTGTATTCTTTGAGAAAGGATTACGGAGAGGATTCTTTAATTGTTCTTTCTTCAAGTTGTGCGGGATGTGGAACCATGATCCATTCGTACACAATATCTTGTGTTCAAAATCACCGATTTATGGGTCTTTGAAATATGGTCGATGAACAATGAAAACAAAGTGTTGTTGGCCTTGCATCGTGAAGTCACCGAGATTGTGAAGTCCGCAAGTTACTTGACTTTCTACGCCACCGCTGATGGTGAGCACCATTCAAACAATGTCCATGTGAAGGAAGGCCGCATACCGGGTTATTTAACCTGTCAAGGATAGGTAAAACAAGAAATTATCTTGGTGGCATACAAACTGTAAGACACTGCAGATACCGAGCTCATCTTCTATAACATCTTTGTTAAGTAGAATCAGAACCCCCGAGAAATAAATGATCAGGGATGAAAACTACGAAGAACCATAGGTTCATGGCGTGAACGTAATAAATACATATTATGGAAAAATTTAAAAAGAAACTTTCTGATGAGAACTATCAAGAGAATACCATTGAAGCTTCAAGTGATCCTTTGCATATTCATGAAGGCCCACCACAAGAAATAGAGCCAAAAAGATACAAGCTGCTTTAAATGGATTAATTGAGAAAATATGGATTGAAACTAAATTCAAGATGCAAGACATCATGAATTGGGCTTGAAGAGATGTCAAGGCATTGTGGGCTTTATTCAAGCTATTGGGCAGCCAAATACACAATTCGGATCAAATACAGAAAGCGTCAATTTCGGAATAAAACTGGTATTGATTGAGCTAGAATTAACTTGCAAGCCCATATACCGTTGGAAAGATAATTAAGATAGCTTTCCAAAGAATTTTACGGAGTTAGATTTGGAGTTCTCTAGAAGGAGTTATGACCAATTTATTACAGCATGCGCAGAATTGGAAATTTCAACGAATCCTTAACTAGTTAGGAGAACTACTCCAACTCAACTAGATTTAATCTTTTTCGGATTTTTGGGTCTCTATTGCCCTATTTAAACTCAGCAACCTTGCTATGTAAGACAATTTAGAGAATCAATGTTATTTGAATTTGAGAGAATTATTCTTTCTTTGGTTCTTTTGAGAACTAATGAACTTATCAAGAATTTGCATTCTTGTGGCATTCCAAATCAAGACTTATCACTCACCTTCTCATCTAAATCTTGAAAGTGTGGCGTCAATATCCTTCTTTATACCTTTGGTTCATGTTTGATTAAGCATTGGGTCAAGGTTGTGTGTGTCTTAAATCATTTTAGAACTTTCTTGGGTAGTTGAAACTTCAAATTAAGTGTTCGCCTTAAAGTTTCAATGTGGGATTCGCATCACTAGGCAAAATCCTGAATCTAGCGAAGAGAGGTAAAAGACATCCTAAGAGGAAAGTATTTTTTTAGTGAGAGCTTGATTAGGTAGGGAAGACACCATAGTTATGGTGGAATTAGACCAAAGGAGTTTATGAGTGAGATGTGTTTGAAGGTCTGGAGAGGGCTAGGATGAGATTTTTATCTCCTTGATGTGTTGGGACCGTGAAATCATAATGGGAGAACTAGTTTTTAAGGAAGAAGGTGTTTGTCTAGTAGCACTTTATTTTTAAATTCCATAATCCTCGGGAAGGATGAATTGTCCAATCTAACAAAAATTATGGCCGGTGAGGTGGAATTTAAATTTCGGATCCCATATTTGATCAAGCTAAGGATCTCTTTGTAGATCATATGGTAGTGCTTTTCGATCTTTTAAACTGTCCCGTGGCATGCGACAGAGAAATCTTTTTGTTAATATTTTCCAAAAGTATTGTTCCCTTAATTCATCACTAGCGATAAATCTACAAAATGCATTGTCCAATGATGGAATCCTAAAAGGCAAGCGTGGATGTTGTGTCATCCGTCAACAACGGCCGCGTGATGCGCTTTCTGGTCCCAAGGTAGGCATTCTTTCTTTAGCATTTTTGACAATCGAAAATGTGGACCAATATATGAGAAAGAAATCTCTCGAGATAGTTAACTATCCCCGAGAAACCGCCGAACTCTGCTGGATAAGTGTTGATCCGAAAATGCATAAGGTCTTGTGCAATGTGGGACCACAGATGGTAATGACCATCTTTAATGATCATGCCTAAGAATTCAATAGATTTCTGCCCATCCGACTTTTCTTTCCGAAAGCATGATGCCATCTCGACTCAATAATGGATAAGAACTTACTCAAAAGTTACTGGTAGGACTCATGGTCTTTTGAGAAAAGTAGAATGTCATCAATATAGATGAGGCATTATTGATGATGGGCTTAAAGATTTTTACCATGGTTTTTAAAATAGGGATGAAGTAACTTTCAGATGAATGGCATAACATCCCGATTGATAATGGGCATTAGGGATACAAAATGATATCGGGATGGATGTTAATCATGAAAATCCTTATTTGAGATCAAACTTAGAAAAACTTTTGCACCACAAGATGAATAAACAGGACTGGATCTTAAAGCAGAGAAATTTGTCATCCTTGAGAAAATAGTTAAGGGGTTGATAATCAATCACCAATCTTTTCTTACCCCAAACAATTTTTGATCTTTTTCAACATAAAAGCCTGGCAAGTCCAATCGAATGAGTGGGCTCAATGAGACCTTGTGCCATAAGCTATTGACATTAAGGGTCATCCAAGATAAGTGGCCTTGGTTGGATTAATGTCTTCATTAAGCTTAAATGGTAACTTAACAAAGAACCTAGAATTTTTCCACCGGGAGATGGATGGGAAAATCGGATATGGCTTTCTAGGTAGAAAGGAAGAAATTGTTGTTTAAGGTTCTTATAGGGAGGAGCATCATAAAATTGAGTATAATTTTAAGGATACCTTAAAAGATATATTCAATTTCTTAACTAACTAGAGAACGTCGAAACCCAATAGTAGGTCTTTATCAAGAAGGGCAGATCCTATTATTTTGACCCGAGAATGCAACTGGAAAGAATCGGATACCTATGGGTTTTTTAGTGATCGATCGGTTTGGAAAAGTTATCTATTGTCAGATTTGAAAAACTCAATGTGATTTTCCCAAAACTCTGGTAGAAGAATAGAAGGATTTAACATACTCCGTTGTGCTCCTATGTCAATAAAAGCAATGACAGAAATGGGTTTAGAAAATTTAGAAGGAAGAATACGATTTTGACCGAGGGTTTGGTTTCTTGGACAAGGTTGATAGAATCAACATTGTGAATGGCAGGGATGTTCTATGAATCGAGTCGAGCTTTGCTCGCAAGAATAAAAACTATATCATCATCATATTCTCGAGTCATCTTCACCGCCTGGTCGAGTGAGAGATTTTTACAGTGCTCAAGTAGTCCGCTAATTTGGTTGGGTTGTTAGGACAGGACTTTGCAAAATGACCATTTTTTTACAAATGAAACATCGGGCATTCTTTTGACCCTTAGACTGAAAAGGTTTTCTTCAGAAAAACCTATAGGGTTTTTTAGGCTTTTTGGAATTGTATTTCTTTGAATGCTTAGATGGAGAGTATTTCTGGAAATGGAATTTTTTCTTGGTTGGACAATGACAGGTTTTTTCATCCTTGCATTTGATAGCAAGGTGAGGTTTTTTGCAGGCACTCTTGAAGGGCTCTTTGTGCTTTATCAGATCTTTAAAAAACTCTTTTTGTTCACAGAACATTTCAAGACATGAGACAGCCAATTGATATATTTTCCCTAATGACAGGGTATCAATGTTGAGCTGATGAACATGAAGCTATCTTTGCAATTCTTGCAAGATCTCTTTAAGTAGAGGTGCAACGAAAACATGCTTGAGGGAAGCATCATTGAAGCCATTTAGCTTGTAATGGAAGTCTAGATCTTTCATCTTTAGAGAATAACATTTCATTTGGTGATATTCCCTTCTGGCTGCTTCTTGAGCTACCTTGGTTCTCCTAGGAATTGTTCATAGATAAGTTCTAGGACTTGAGGGATAGTGGCCTGATACAGTTGGAGCTGTCTGTATTGGCCAAGACTTTCAAACCAATCTCGTAGAGAACCAAGGAATTTTAAATAGAATTCTCTAAGAATAGATTCTGAAGTAGCATCAGGTTTAAGCATCTGAACATCTGTCACGCAGAAACTCTTGAAATCTTTGGAACCATTTGACTTTTGGTACATCGTTAAATGTGAACCAAGGCCCATGAGATAATTTTGGGACTGAATTTGTTTGATTTAGAGGAGCATCTTCGTGGATCTTCAACAATTGGAGGTCCCCGCGAGGGTGAGGGGCTCATCTTCATCGGAGAAGGAGGTTCATTGGAACTGTTGATGGTTGAACCATAAATAAATGGGATATCAACATAATGTTCTTCTCAACTGAACCTGTAAGGTACAATCTTCTTACTTAGATATAATATAATTAACCTAACAAACTCCCTTAAGCATTTATAATAATAATAATAATAATAATAATGTATAATAATATAATGACATAAGTAATGTTGTAGAGATATTAGAAATTCTAGAAATTACTAAAGATATTTATGAAAGAGTAAATTAATAACTAAAACTAATGATGACATAAGCAACGGCATAAGTGATGATGCAACAAGAAATGTTGTAGAGATATTAGGAATTCTAAAATTACTAAGATATTTATGGAAAGATAAATTAATAATTTAAAAGTAATAATGATATAAGCAATGACATAAGTGATGATATAAGAAATGTTGTAGAGGTTGAATAGGTTGTATCATCGAATAGGTAAAAGACATTCCGGGCCGGTTCTGGGGATTGATGGAGGAGGTTTGAATCGAAAGCGAGCAGCACCATCGGATCTTTTCTCATACATTGGTTTAGAAGTCCGGATGGGAGAGGTATTTTGGTGAAAGTGTTCATAATTTGTTATCCACTTAAGCGACATGAGCTTGAGAAGATCGGCTCTAGGGATCTATCCGGGAATTTGAATGATAGTAGGGATATCTAGAGATTCATGAAGGATCATAAGGGTATCTCAATTGGCTTCATTGGATGAAGGAAGATCAAGTGAATGATTTTGAAGTCTATAAACCAACTAGTGATGGATGGTGGCAATCTTTGCACTTGCAATTTGTTCACTCCTTGGATCTAAACTTGAATTTTGAGGAAATTGGAGAGATTTGGATCATCTAGTGAAAGATTGAAATTTAGGTAGACAAATGAGGACAACGGTGCAAAGATGGTGGGTAGTAAGGGCAGTCCGATAGTAGCTTGCTAGTATTCTTTGAATCGTGTCTAGTAAAGCAATTCATTTGTAATAGGAAGGCCTTTTCTCCCATGAAGAGTAAGGATAAGGCGAACACCACCAAGATAAAGGTGAGTGTATCTGGATGTTTAGTGAGTAATCAACTCGGGGAATTTTCAAGAGTAACAAACTATTCTCGCGTAGTAGATTGCAGAGAACAATGTGATCAAGAGAGGAATACTGTATATACTCTTTTGGAGCAAGGTGATTTGTACGGATGAGAGAGCAAATAGAACGAGTGAAAGAAGATGGACGTTTATATAACTAGTAAAGATTTACAAGAGGAAGAAAGATTTATTTATTTGAGCGTAATCGGGATATAGGAATATTCTACAAGACTCTCAATCTTAGAGGAGTATGCTTAGTAACATTTTTAAGAAGTGACATGGACGAAGTGAGTTAAAATAGATTTTGAGATAAAGATGATGAGAACTATCAATAGAATACAATTAAAGCTTCAAGTGACCATTTTCCCATTCATGAAGGCCCAATTACAATATCTAGAGCCAAAAGATACAAGCTGCTTTAAATGGATTAATTGAGAAAATATGGATTGAAACTACAATTCAAGATGCAAGACATCATGAATTGGGCTTGAAGAGATGTCAAGGCGTTGTGGGCTTTATTCAAGCTATTGGGCAGCCAAATACACAATTCGGATCAAATGCAGAAAGGTCAATTTCGGAATAAAACTGGTATTGATTGAGCTAGAATTAACTTGCAAGCCATATAGCATTGGAAAGATAATTAAGATAGCTTTCCAAAGAATTTTACGGAGTTAGATTTGGAGTTCTCTAGAAGGAGTTATGACCAATTTATTACAGCATGCGCAGAGTTGAGAATTTCAATAACTCCTTAACTAATTAGGAGAACTAGTCCGACTTGAACTAGAATTTAATTTTTTTCGGATTTTTTGGGTCTCCATTGGCCTATTTAAACTCAGCAACCTTGCTATGTAAAACAATTGAGAGATTAATGTTACTTGAATTTGAGAGAATTATTCTTTCTTTGGTTCTTTTGAAAACTAGTGAACTTATTAAGAATTTACATTCTTGTGGCGTTCCAAATCGAGACTTATCATCTAAATCTTGAGTGTGGCGTCAATATCCTTTTCCATACCTTTGGTTCATGTTTGCTTAAGCATTGGGTCAAGGTTTTGTGTTAAATCTGTTTAGAACTTTCTTGGGCAGTTGAAACTTCAAAATTAAGTGTTCTCCTTAAAGTTTCAATGTGGGATTTGCACCAGAAGATGCCATGAGATTGAAGCTCTTAAGTTCTTTAAAGTTGAAATAAACTCAAATCAGATATAAGTAACTAAAGGAAATCATCCCAAAATTATTTAGAAAAATTTTTGTTAGGCTCTGATACCAGTTAGAGATACGGCCGGTTACCTTAACCAGAAAACTAAAAACCAGAATCTTTTTTCTTTTCCAGGTTTATAAATCCTAAAACAACTTTTCTTTAGCTTAAAACGGGTACCAAACCAGATAAGATGAAGTAGAAGGAAGTTCTGGGTTAACTGGTTCATGAATCTTAATAAAAGTTTGTCTGGGTTCAGGATAGATAGGAGTAATAGGAGGAACTGAGACAGAAGGAGGTGAAGGTCGTCTGGGAGGTCTAGGTTTGGGTTTTCTAGTAGGAGGAAATAGGGTATACGTCATTGGGAAAACCTTTTTGGGTTCATATGATCTGAAAGGTTGAGGATATATAGAATTGAGAGGATGGTATGGTTCTATAGGGAAAAAAGACATAGTCAGAACAGGAGCAGGAGTAGACTATTGTTTTTAGAGATTTTCAGCATCAATCATAGCAATCTCAGCCTTTAAACAACGAATCTCTTTTTCTTTTTTATCAAAGTCAGAAGACATTTGACCCTAAGCAATCATTTCTCGAAGATCGCTATCAAGTTGAGCGACTTTTGCACGAAGATCGTTGTAGAGATTTGTCAGCTGATCTAAGATGGATGTAACTTTATTCTCAACCACAGTAGATCTGTAAGCAATTTGGTCAACCTTTGTATGTAGAGAGGTCAGAGAAGGATTCTGTACTCTGGCATTTTGAGTCTGCCAATTAAGAACAACCACAAAAGGTTTTGGTTCTTCTAAATGCCCACTAGAGGTGATTGGAGAGTTGACAAATGGTCTAGAGCATACTTGATGTGCTGGATCGGATCTCTATTCAAGAGGAGGAAAATCAATATTGCACAGGAATTGCTGCATTTTTTATACCAGGCTCTAATACCAATTGGAGATACGGCCGATTACCTTAACTAGAAAATTAAAAACCAGAATCTTTTTTCTTTTCCAGGTTTATAAACCCTAAAATAGCTTTTCTTTAGCTTAAAATGGGTACCAAACCAGATAAGAAAACAATCAAAAGTCTCAAGCTTTTTGATACACAGAATCTTTCAGAGAAGGCAAGTGTAGAGCATACGGCTTGATTTTAATTTGAACAGATTTCATTTTCCTTAGTTATATCTTTTCTTTATTTATTTTAGAGCTTCATCGAACTTAAGAAGAGAGAATTAGAAAGCCATGGATAGAAAGGACTGAATATATTGTGATTGAATTAAAACGAACTTATTTTACAACGAGGAGAGATGCACTTATATAGAGATAAGGGTCATAAAAAAACAAACGAGAAAAGTGAGACAGGACCCATCACTTTTCTAAAAGCAAACCGAATTATTAAAGCAAAAATACTTGTCACAAAGCTAGGACAGGACCCTCATGCTTTTCTAAAAATAAAATACTTTATACTATTAAATTTTCCATTTATAATAAACCACAATAAGACAAGATAACATTATTAAGGAGAGGACAGGTTCATCCGTTCTGGATCATCTGAGCTGGAGTCTATTTCTTCCTGTGGATCACGCTTGTAATTTAGACATGTTTTGACACACATAGTGCCAGAGGACCACAAAACATGGTGCAATGATCCAAGTACGTGGGGCCATGGTAAAGAGGACAACCCCAAGCATGCACAATACCAGGGATACGATTCTTTACACAATGAGAGTGAGTAATTACCGTTTCTACTGTAGAGATAACTTTGGGGTAGAGGACTGGTAGTGTTCCAATGTAGTGATGTGAACATTAGAAGGAGGTGTTTCTAGTTGTTTGAGATGCTAGCTGAGTAGTAGAAACTCATCATCTGAATCTTGAGAATCTTGATAATATAACTGAAGAGAAGTGTCAGGACGCTCTTCTTTAATTATGATTCTTTTACTGGAGCCTGAAAGGTTAGGGACCATAATTATTTCATGATGAGGACCAAGAGAACTAGAGACAATATTAGTGATGGTGGTTTGACATGGTTGAGTTGTAACAGAAAATTGATGAGGTTTTCCTAAAATTTTGATCTTCCTCAAGGGTTGAAGGATATGGTATAGTGTGATAATGGGTACACTGGGTTTGGGTAAAGAAAGCAAGGGTTTCTGGATGTTGGAAGTAAGGTCAATGATATGTAAAAACAGAGGTAAACTGATCTGCTTCATAAGGAGGAATGGAGTTAAGATTATGGTCATGAGCCAATTATCCTAATCTTTATCTCCACCAAGGAAGAGGGGAGAACCGTTGTTACACCAGAGCACTGCAGGAACTTATCCTGCCACTTTGGGATCCGATCTGACTTAGAACAAATCGAGATCTTGCATGCTCGAGTTTCCAGCCTATATACTCGATACCAAAGGAGTAACCATTGGACATACCACTCTATACTGGAGCCACACCCTGGGCATTAATGAGGAAGAATAGTATCTTTAGAGACTGACTCTGGAATTTGATATATGGGAGGAAACTAAGATCTATGATCTAAACCAATATTTGACTTTCTGATACATAGGATCCTCTATACGAGGCAAGTGTAGAGCATACTCGTCGATAGGCCAAAGGATGGGTGAACAACCTAAGATGAACTGTGATCCTTAACAGAAGAATAGAAAGAGAGAGATTTAGCTAGCCATGGATCTTTTAAAAATAACTCTTTATTTCCGAAATCCAAAGATTCCAAGCTTTTTTTTTTTTACAAAGGAGTGAGAGTTGCCTTATATAGATGAGAGCTCTCTCAAAAGTAACTTTTAGGATAGGACCCCTGCTGATGTGAATCCCACATTGAAACTTTAAGGAGAATACTTAATTTGAAGTTTCAACTACCCAAGAAAGTTCTAAACAGATTTAAGACACACAAAACCTTGACCCAATGCTTAATCAAACATGAACCAAAGGTATGGAGAAGGATATTGACGCCACACTCAAGATTTAGATGAGAAGGTGAGTGATAAGTCTTGATTTGGAACGCCACAAGAATGCAAATTCTTGATAAGTTCACTAGTTCTCGATAAGTTCACTAGTTCTCAAAAGAACCAAAGAAAGAATAATTCTCTCAAATTCAAATAACATTAATCTCTCAATTGTCTTACATAGCAAGGTTGCTGAGTTTAAATAGGCCAATAGAGACCCAAAAAAATCCAAAAAAGATTAAATCCTATTTCAAGTCGGAGTAGTTTTCCTAACTAGTTAAGGAGTCATTGAAATTTCCAATTCTGCGCATGCTGTAATAAATTGGTCATAACTCCTTCTAGAGAACTCCAAATCTAACTCCGTAAAATTCTTTGGAAAGCTATCTTAGTTATCTTTCCAACGGTATATGGCTTGCAAGTTAATTCCGGCTCAATCAATACCAGTTTTATTCCGAAGTTGACCTTTCTGCATTTGATCCGAATTGTGTATTTGGCTGCCCAATAGCTTGAAATCTCTTCAAGCCCAATTCATGATGTCTTGCATCTTGAATTGTAGTTTCAATCCATATTTTCTCAATTAATCCATTTAAAGCAGCTTGTATCTTTTTGGCTCTAGCTCTTGTAATTGGGCCTTCATGAATGTGCAAAGGATCACTTGAAGCTTTAATGGTATTCTCTTTATAGTTCTCATCACCTGCTTTTTAGACAACATTATTAAAATAAAGCATCTACTTTTGAAAAGTAGAACGACAAGATAAAAAGATAAAGATAAAGGATAGGACAAGTCCCTATCTCTTTTTAAAACACGCCAAAGCAAATAAAGTAAAAGTAAAGCATTCCAAAAGCAAAGCACACTCAACAAACATAATTATTACAACATGACAAACAACTTTAGCTTTAGAGGGTGTCGGCAAGCTGACTGATCTTATCCAAGTGAAATCGTGTCAACATCTGAGTCGGTCTCATCCTCATCATCCTTTTTGAAGATTTTTTCTAGATGAGTACAGCCTGGCACACAGGGCCAAGGGCAATTTTGGGCTCTCCTTTCTTCTTCTAGATCAGGTGGAGGCTGAGTTTGTGCCTGTGAACAGTATGGTGGGAAAATATCTAACAATTTTGTCTTTGAATCTTGTCTTTGTATTGAATGTGACGGGTCTGGAATGGCAGGTAAGATTGAAGTAGAGGATGATCCTCCTATGTCTGGTAGAGAACGGGATGATGGTTTAGGGATCATAACAATGTTATGTTTTGGTCCAAATGATGTGTGGAGGATGGCCGATGAAGCTGGAGGAACATGGTTGTATTCCATGAGGAAATTATGGAGGGGCTCTTTGATTGTTCTTTCTTCGAGTTGAGCCGCATGTGGGACCATGATCCATTCATATGCAATGTCTTGAGTCCAAAAATCACCAGTTTGTGGGTGTTGGAAATATGGACGGTGGATAATAAAGACTGCAGTGAACTATTTACTTTCTAGATCTAGAAGCCTTCTGAGGTTGTGGAAGTCTGCGAGCTATTTAAGCTTCCTGAACCACCATGGTAGTGGTGAGAACCATTCTAGTAATGTCCACGTTAAGGTGGAGGCACAATTTAGATCATTCAACCTGTCAAGAGTGGGTAAAATAGGGAAAATAATCTTCGTAGCATACAGGACTGTAAGACACCATAAATACCATAGTTCATCTTCTATGATGTACTTGTGGGGCAGAAACTGTAACCCTAAGAGGAATAGGTTATCAGGATGAAAAGTAAGAAAAAACATAGGTTCATGACGCGAACGATATAGATACATATTATGAAAAAACCTGGAAAGAAATCTTCTAGCAAAATCTTGAATTTGATTAAGAGAAGTAAAAGACATCTTAAGAGGAAAATATTTTTTAGTGAGGGCTTGATTTGGTAGAGAAGATGCCATGGTTATGACTGAAATTTGACCGAAGGAATTTATGAGTGAAATGTGCTTAGAGGGTCTAGAGAGGAGGTCAGAGATGAGGTTTTTATCTCCCTTCATATGCTGGACTGTGAAATCATAACAGGAGAACCAGTTTTTAAGACGAAGGAGGTGCTTGTCTGGTAGCACTTTATTTTTGAAATCCATTATCCTCGGGATTGATTAATTGTCCAATCTAACAATAAAGTTATGGCTGATGAGGTGGAATTCAAACTTTTAGATCCCGTATTTGACTGTTAGGATCTCCTTGTAGATCACATGATAATGCTTTTCAGCATCTTTGAACTGTCCACTAGCATGCGCAAGTAGTGATTTTTTCCGTCGACATTTTCTAAAGGCATTGCTCTCCAGAATTCATCACTGGCATCTGTCTGGAGAATGCGCTGTCCATCCGATGGAATCCTCAAAGGTAGTGGATTATGAGTCATCTGTTTTAACTGCTGGACGGCTGTGGTTTGCTCTAGTCCCCAAGGTGGGGCATTCTCTTTTAACATCTTTGAGAGCTGTGAGGTTTGTTCTGCAATATGTGGGAAAAAGTCTCTGAGATAATTGACTATCCTAAGAAACTGTTGAATCTACTTTCTGGATAGGTGCTGATCTGGAAAGTGCATCAATTCTTGTGCAATATGTGGTCCTGGATGGTAACAACCATCTTTAATCATCATCCCTAAGAATTCAATGCAATCCTGACCCATCTGACTTTTCTTTTCAGAAAGCATAATCCCATGTGACTCAATGATGGATAAGAACTGACTCAAAGGTTGCTGGTGGGACTCATGATCTTTTTAGAAAAGCAAGATATCATCAATATAGATAAGGGCATTATTGATGATAGGTTCGAAGATTTTTACCATGGTCTTTTGGAATAATGATGGTGCAACTTTCAAACCAAAGGGCATAACAGTCCATTGGTAATGGGCATTAGGAATACAAAATGCTGTCTTAGGCCGGTTATCTGGATGGATGCCAATCTGACAAAAACCTGATTTGAGATCAAATTTAGAGAATACCTTTGCACCCTAGAGATGGATAAACAGGGACTAGATCTTGGGCAAAGGAAATTCGTCATCTTTTAAGAAACAGTTAAGGGGCTGATAATCAATCACCAATCTTTTCTTACCCCAAACTATTTCTGATCAAGCCCAATCAGAATTTATGGGCTCAATGAGACCTTAGGCCATTAGCTATTAGCGAAGCTTGAGCTAGCTTTAGGTCTGAATGAGTTATTCCAGGATGAGTGACTTTGGTCGGATTGATATCTTTATTAAGTTTAAATGATAACTTAACAAAGAACTTGGGATTTTTCCACAGAGGAAATGAATGAGAAAACTAGACATGACTTTCTGGATAGAAAGGAAGAAATTGTTTTTTGAGGTTTTCATAGGGAGAAGGAGCATTAGAAATTGAGTATAATTTTAAGGTATCCGTATAAGGTAGAAACCTTTATTTATACCGAATACCATTAAAAGAGATATACAATTTCTTAACTAATTGGAGAACATCAAACCCCAATAGTAAGTCTTTTTCAAGAAGAGAAGAATCTACTATTTTTACCCAAAGAATGAAATCTAGAAAGAACTGACTACCTATGGTGATGCTAATCCCACATTGAAACTTTAAGGAGAACACTTAATTTGAAGTTTCAACTACCCAAGAAAGTTCTAAACAGATTTAAGACACACAAAATCTTAACCCAATGCTTAATCAAACATGAACCAAAGGTATGGAGAAGGATATTGACGCCACACTCAAGATTTAGATGAGAAGGTGAGTGATAAGTCTTGATTTGGAACACCACAAGAATGCAAATTCTTGATAAGTTCACTAGTTCTCAAAAGAACCAAAGAAAGAATAATTCTCTCAAATTTAAATAACATTAATCTCTCAATTGTCTTACATAGCAAGGTTCTTTGAGTTTAAATAGGTGATGCTAATCCCACATTGAAACTTTAAGGAGAACACTTAATTTGAAGTTTCAACTACCCAAGAAAGTTCTAAACAGATTTAAGTCAAACAAAACCTTGAACCAATTCTTAATCAAACATGAACCAAAGGTATGGAGAAGGATATTGACGCCACACTCAAGATTTAGATGAGAAGGTGAGTGATAAGTCTTGATTTAGAACGCCACAAGAATGCAAATTCTTGATAAGTTCACTAGTTCTCAAAAGAACCTAAGAAAGAATAATTCTCTCAAATTCAAATAACATTAATCTCAATTCCTTTAGCACTTATAACATAACCAAGAAAAACAATCTGATTTGTACAAAAGCACACTTCTTCAAATTAGCATACAACTTTTCCTTCCTTAACACAAATAATACACTTTGCAAATGCTCAACGTGTTCTTCTAGACTTTTGCTATAGATCAAAATATCATCAAAGTAGACAACTACAAACTTACCAAGAAAAGCACGCAAAACATGGTTCATTAACCTCATAAAAGTGCTGGGTGCGTTAGATAATCCAAATGGCATTGCTAACCACTCACATAAACCATATTTTGTTTTAAAAGCAGTTTTCCACTCATCTCCCTCTCTAATCCTAATTTGATGATATCCACTTTTAAGATCTATTTTGCTAAACACACAAGAACCATACAATTCATCAAGCATGTCATCAAGTCTAGGAATAGGATGTCGATACTTTACAGTGATTTTATTAATCGCACGACAATCAACACACATCCTCCATGTTCCATCTTTTTTGGGCACTAGTAGAACTGGTACCGCACACGGACTCATGCTCTCCTTCACATATCCTTTTGCTAAGAGTTCTTCAACCTGCCTTTGAAGCTCCTTTGTCTCTTCCGGGTTACTTCTATAAGCGGGTCTATTAGGAATGATAGCTCCAGGAAGAAAGTCTATTTGATGCTCAATTCCCTTAATAGGTGGCAAACCATTAGGGACTTCATTTGGAAACACATCATCAAAGTCCTGCAAAAGAGTCACAATAACACTAGGCAAAAAAGAGTTAAGCTCATTAGTATGCAAACAAGCCTCTTTGCACAAAAGTACAATGATAGGCTGTTTTGAAAAGAAGGCCCTCTTAACCTCTCTCTCTCTTTTGCAAACAAGTTTACATGTTGCCTCTCTTTTCTCTCAACAATATTTTTTTCTATCTTTCCACTTTCTTTTCTCTCATTCTCTCTTTCTTTTGTACTCTCATTTTCTTTTTTTGTATCACTCTCTTTTTGTATTGTCATTTGATCCTCATACACTTGCTTAGGTGTTAAGGGTACAAGAGTGATTTTCCTTTTATTCATTACAAAAGAATATCTATTTAAGTAACCATCATGTGTCACTCGCCTATCATATTGCCAAGGTCGCCCCAAAAGAATGTGTCCAGCATGCATGGGTACTACATCACATACAACCTCATCCTTATATCTCCTAATAGAGAATGAAACCAGCACTTGTTTATTTACTTTAACCTCCCCACAATCATTCAGCCATTGTAACTTATATGGCTTAGGATGTTTTAGAGTTTTCAAGTTCAATTTTTCAACCAAACTAGTGCTAGCTACATTAGTACAACTTCCACCATCAATTATCATACTACATACCTTATCTTTGATGTGGCATCTAGTATGAAATATGTTATCACGTTGTACCTCTGCATCCTCTTTTACTTGCATGTTAAGAGCACGTCTAACAACCATCAATTTACCATCAACAGGATACTCTACACCATCATTAGCATCCTCCAAAGGTGGCATGGGATCATCATCTGATTCACTCTCGGTTTCAACATTACCATCTTCCCTCAAGATCATTATCCTCTTATTTGGGCATTGAGATGCAATATGACCTGTCCCCAAACATTTAAAACACTTAATATCTCTATTTCTAGAGTGTTGGGAATCAGATTTACCTTTGCTTTGGCTGCCCCCCTCTTTATGATCCTGGATTGGCTCAATCTTAGGCTTTGAAACAACCTTTTCATCTTTGCTCCATTTTGACTTCCATGAGGAAGATGAACCTAAATTGGGTCTAGTGGAACCCTTTCTTTTTAGTTGTCGTTCCACTTTTATGGCCATGTGAACCATGTCTTCCAATTCAACATAATGCTGCAAGTCAACCACATTAGCAATATCTTGATTTAAACCATGTAAAAATCTAGCCACAGTGGCCTCTCATTCTTCTTCAATGTTGGTTCGAATCATGATTATTTCCATCTCCTTGTGGTAGTCTTCCACACTTCTGGAGCCTTGTGTAAGACTTTGAAGCCTTTGATGTAGCTCCCTATAATAATGACTAGGAACGAATCTCCTCCTCATGATGGCCTTCATCTCCTCCCAAGTGTTTATAGGCCTTTCACGGTTTCTTCTCCTACTCAAAACAAGTTGATCCCACCAAATAATAGCATAATCAATAAATTCAACAGCAGCTAGTTTTACCTTTTTCTCCTCGGAGTAATTATGGCAATCAAATACTAGCTCCACCTTTTTTTCCCACTCCAAATAAGCTTCCGGATCATTTTTACCTTGAAAAGAAGGAATTTTCAGTTTGATACTCCCCAAATCACGATCTATGCGTCTTACCCTTCTATCATCTCTTCCACGCATGTCAACGGTGACCTGGTCATCAAAATTATCTAGGTCATCACCACCCTGATCTCCCATGGCAGCACGCCATTGATTATCTCTTACATTAGGAGCTATTGGTTGTTGCCCCTTTTGTAGATTGGCTATGGCAGTGTCTTGCCTTTCCAATTGGTCACGGATCTCTCCAAACATCAGATTCATGCGCTCAAATTGTTGCTGCATGGCTTTGTGTATGATCGATTGATCTATAGCTTCTTGTTCTTTTGACATATTTTGTGATCTGAAAAATTAAAGTTAGCAAAAAAAAAAACCTCACAACACTCCTTCACGTGTTTCACTCAATTTATGTGTTAAACACGAGAGTTAAGTGAATCAAATTGAGTGAAACACGTGAGGGAGTGTTGTGAGGTTTTTTTTTTGCTAACTTTAATTTTTCAGATCACAAAATATGTCAAAAGAACAAGAAGCTATTTCTTACCCCAAACTATTTCTGATCAAGCCCAATCAGCATTCTTGTGGCGTTCCAAATCAAGACTTATCACTCACCTTCTCATCTAAATCTTGAGTGTGGCGTCAATATCCTTCTCCATACCTTTGGTTCATGTTTGATTAAGCATTGGGTCAAGGTTTTGTTTGTCTTAAATCTGTTTAGAACTTTCTTGGGTAGTTGAAACTTCAAATTAAGTGTTCTCCTTAAAGTTTCAATGTGGGATTCGCATCAATTTGGTATCAGAGCAAGTTTCTAATCAGGTTTGAATGTCTTATTTATTTTTATTATAAAAAAAATAAAAAAAAAAGCAAAAAAAAAAAAAAAAACTTGCAGCAAAAAAAAAAAAAGAAACGTACAGCGAAAAAAAAAAAAAGATTGCAAAAGGTTTCAAGTATTCCTACTTTCATCAATATCAATTGTGTCCTTTACTTGCTTGCTTTCCTTTCTTCAATTTCTTTTTTGTTCTTTGTGTTCTCTTAATTCTTTTTCTTTATTAGTGTGCTGGAATAGCATATTTGGTGTGTCACTTGTTTTGTTTTTCTTGGTTTTGTTTTTAGTTCAATAAAGAACTGAAAGAGAGAATTAAGTGTGGTAAAAGGCAATAGTTTGTGAGATCATTAGAGGGAAAAAGCCAATTTGTGTGTCTTAAATCTGTTTAGAACTTTCTTGGGTAGTTGAAACTTCAAATTAAGTGTTCTCCTTAAAGTTTCAATGTGGGATTCGCATCAATAGGCCAATAGAGACCCAAAAAATCCGAAAAAGATTAAATCCTAGTTCAAGTCGGAGTAGTTCTCCTAACTAGTTAAGGATTCGTTGAAATTTCCAATTCTGCGCATGCTGTAATAAATTGGTCATAACTCCTTCTAGAGAACTCCAAATCTAACTCCGTAAAATTCTTTGGAAAGCTATCTTAATTATCTTTCCAATGCTATATGGCTTGCAAGTTAATTCCAGCTCAATCAATACCAGTTTTATTCCGAAATTGACCTTTCTTCATTTGATCCGAATTGTGTATTTGGCTGCCCAATAGCTTGAATAAAGCCCACAATGCCTTGACATCTCTTCAAGCCTAATTCATGATGTCTTGCATCTTGAATTGTAGTTTCAATCCATATTTTCTCAATTAATCCATTTAAAGCAGCTTGTATCTTTTTGGCTCTAGCTCTTGTAATTGGGCCTTCATGAATGTGCAAAGGACACTTGAAGCTTTAATGGTATTCTCTTGATAGTTCCCATCATGTGTAGCCATTCCTTAATAGCCTTTTCCTTCTCTTCATCAACCTATATTCATTTAGCACTTACAGCATAACCAAGAAAAACAATCTGATTTGTACAAAAAGCACACTTTTTTAAATTAGCATACAACTTTTCCTTCCTTAAAACTTATGCGAATCCCACATTGAAACTTTAAGGAGAACACTTAATTTGAAGTTTCAACTACCCCAGAAAGTTCTAAACAGATTTGAGACACACAAAACCTTGACCCAATGCTTAATCAAACATGAACCAAAGGTATGGAGAAGGATATTGATGCCACACTCAAGATTTAGATGAGAAGGTGAGTGATAAGTCTTGATTTGGAACGCCACAAGAATGCAAATTCTTGATAAGTTCACTAGTTCTCAAAAGAACCAAAGAAAGAATAATTCTCTCAAATTCAAATAACATTAATCTCTCAATTGTCTTACATAGCAAGGTTGCTGAGTTTAAATAGGCCAATAGAGACCCAAAAAATCCGAAAAAGATTAAATCCTAGTTCAAGTCGGAGTAGTTCTCCTAACTAGTTAAGGAGTCGATGAAATTTCCAATTCTACGCATGCTGTAATGAATTGGTCATAACTCCTTCTAGAGAACTCCAAATCTAACTCCGTAAAATTCTTTGGAAAGCTATCTTAATTAGCTTTCCAACGGTATATGGCTTGTAAGTTAATTCCAGCTCAATCAATACCAGTTTTATACCGAAATTGACCTTTCTGCATTTGATCCGAATTGTGTATTTGGCTGCCCAATAGCAATAGCTTGAATAAAGCCCACAATGCCTTGACATCTCTTCAAACCCAATTCATGATGTCTTGCATCTTGAATTGTAGTTTCAATCCATATTTTCTCAATTAATCCATTTAAAGCAGCTTGTATCTTTTCGGCTCTAGCTCTTGTAATTGGGCCTTCATGAATGTGCAAAGGATCACTTGAAGCTTTAATGGTATTCTCTTTATAGTTCCCATCATTTCCCCTCTCCTCAAAAGGATTCATCCTCGAATCTTCACCTACATCAAAAGGAGAAAGATCGAAACATTAAAAGTAGCACTCACATTATACTCACTAGGAAGGTCCAATTTGTAGGTATTATCATTGATTCGTGCAACCATTTGAAATAGACCATCTCCTCTTGGAAGCAACTTTGAACGCCTTTGTCTTTGGGAATCTCTCCTTTCTCATATGCACCCAAACCCAATCTCCAGGCTGAAAAACCACTTCCTTTCGTCCTTTGTTGGCTTGAGTAGTATATTGTTCAGTCCTCTTTTCTATGTTGTGCCGCACTTTCTCATGCAATTGCTTAACAAATTCAGCTTTCTTTTTATCATCCAAACTAGCACGCTCATCAACAGGCAACTGCAATAAATCCAAAGGAGTTAATGGATTAAAACTATATACAATCTCAAATGGTGAAAATTTAGTAGCTGAATGGACAGTTCTAGTGTGAGCAAATTCAACATGTGGCAAACATTCTTCCCAAGTTTTCAAATTCTTTTGAATAATGGCACGCAACATCGTGGACAATGTTTTATTTACAACCTCAGTTTGTACATCAGTTTGTGGATGACAAGTAGTAGAAAACAAAAGTTTAGTACCCAACTTACCCCACAAAGTTTTCCAAAAGTGGCTTAAGAACTTAGTATCTCGATCTGAAACTATGCTCTTTGGTACTCCATAGAATTTGACTATTTCCTTGAAAAAAAATTAGCTATGTTTGTTGCATCATCAGTTTTGTGACATGGAATGAAATGTGCCATCTTTGAAAACCTATCAAAAATAACAAAAATAGAATCCTTTCCCTTTTTTGACCTAGGTAAACCCAAAACAAAGTCCATAGAAATATCAGCCCAAGGTTCGCTAGGTATAGGTAAAGGTTTATACAATCCATGGGGTAAAGCTCTAGACTTAGCATGTTTACAAGTGATACACTTCTCACATATTCTTTCAACATCACGTTTCATATGTGGCCAAAAAAAATGTTCTTTTAAAACATCTAAAGTCTTTGCAATGCCGAAATGTCCCATTAAACCTCCCCCATGAGGTTCACGCACAAGCAATTCGCGCAAAGAACTATATGGCACACACAATTTATTCTCTCTAAATAAGAACCCATCGTGCCTATAGAACTTTCCAAATGCAGCTTTCTCACAAGCATTAAACACATTAGCAAAATCAGGATCATTAACATATATTTCTTTAATGTACTCAAATCTTAACAACTTTGTATTTAATGCAGAGATAATTGCATACCTTTTCGATAATGCATCAGCCACCACATTCTCCTTACCTTGTTTGTATTTGATCACGTAAGGAAATGGCTCAATGAATTCAACCCGCTTGGCATGTCTCTTATACAACTTACCTTGCCCTTTTAAATGCTTTAAAGACTCATGATCAGTGTGTATGACAAACTCTTTAGGTAGAAGATAATGTTGCCAAGTTTCCAACGCTCTTACCAATGCATACATCTCCTTGTCATAAATAGGATAGTTTAAGGCTGCGCCACTTAATTTCTCACTAAAATAAGCAATTGGACGCCCCTCTTGCATCAAAACAGCTCCAATACCTATACCTGAGGCATCACACTCAATTTCAAAAGTTTTAGCAAAATCAGGTAAAGTAAGTAGCGGTGCAGAAACCAATTTCTCCTTGATTAGATTAAATGCACTTTCTTGTTCACTACCCCACTTAAATCCCACGTGTTTCTTAATAATTTTAGTTAAAGGTGCAGCAAGGGTGCTAAAATCTTTCACAAATCTTCTATAAAAACTAGCCAAACCATGAAAACTTCTTACCTCACTTATGCTTTTAGGTGTAGGCCATTCCTTAATAGCCTTTATCTTCTTTTCATCAACCTCAATTCCTTTAGCACTTATAACATAACCAAGAAAAACAATTTGATTTTTACAAAAAGCATACTTCTTCAAATTAGCATACAACTTTTCCTTCCTTAAAACAGTCAATACACTTTGCAAATGCTCAACGTGTTCTTCTAGACTTTTGCTATAGATCAAAATATCATCAAAGTAGACAACTACAAACTTACCTAGAAAAGCACTCAAAACATGGTTCATTATCCTCATAAAAGTGCTGGGTGCATTAGATAATCCAAATGGAATTACTAACCACTCATATAAACCATATTTCGTTTTAAAAGCAGTTTTCCACTCATCTCCCTCTCTAATCCTAATTTGATGATATCCACTTTTAAGATCTATTTTGCTAAACACACAAGAACCATACAATTCATCAAGCATGTCATCAAGTCTAGGAATAGGATGTCGATACTTTACAGTGATTTTATTAATCGCACGACAATCAACACACATCCTCCATGTTCCATCCTTTTTGGGCACTAGTAGAACTGGTACCGCACACAGACTCATGCTCTCCTTCACATATCCCTTTGCCAAGAGTTCTTCAACCTGCCTTTGAAGCTCCTTTGTCTCTTTGGGGTTACTTCTATAAGCGGGTCTATTAGGAATGGTAGCTCTAGGAAGAAAGTCTATTTGATGCTCAATTCCCCTAATAGGTGGCAAACCATTAGGGACTTCATTTGGAAACACATCATCAAAGTCCTGTAAAAGAGTCACAATAACACTAGGTAAAAAAGAGTTAAGCTCATTAGTATACAAACAAGCCTTTTTGCACAAAAGTACAATAATAGGCTGTTTTGAAAAGAAGGCCCTCTTAACCTCTCTCTCTTTTGCAAACAAGTTTACATGTTGCCTCTCTTTTCTCTCAACAATATTTTTTTCTATCTTTCCACTTTCTTTTCTCTCATTCTCTCTTTCCTTTGTGCTCTCATTTTCTTTTTTTGTATCACTCTCTTTTTGTTTTATTATTTGATCCTCATACACTTGCGTAGGTGTTAAGGGTACAAGAGTGATTTGCCTTTTTATTCATTACAAAAGAATATCTATTTAAGTAACCATCATGTGTCACTCGCCTATCATATTGCCAAGGTCGCACCAAAAGAATGTGTCCAGCATGCATGGGTACTACACACATACAACCTCATCCTTATATCTCCCAATAGAGAATGAAACCAGCACTTGTTTATTTACTTTAACCTCCCCACAATCATTCAGCCATTGTAACTTATATGGCCTAGGATGTTTTAGAGTTTTCAAGTTCAATTTTTCAACCAAACTAGTGCTAGCTACATTAGTACAACTTCCACCATCAATTATCATACTACATACCTTATCTTTGATGTGGCATCTAGTATGAAATATGTTATCACGTTGTACCTCCGCATCCTCTTTTACTTGCATGTTAAGAGCACGTCTAACAACCATCAATTTACCATCAACAGGATACTCTACACCATCATTAGCATCCTCCAAAGGTGGCATGGGATCATCATCTGATTCACTCTCGGTTTCAACATCACCATCTTCCCTCAAGATCATTACTCTCTTATTTGGGCATTGAGATGCAATATGACCTGTCCCCAAACATTTAAAACACTTAATATCTCTATTTCTAGAGTGTTGGGAATTAGATTTACCTTTGCTTTGGCTGCCTCCCTCTTTATGATCCTTGATTGGCTCAATCTTAGGCTTTGAAACAACCTTTTCATCTTTGCTCCATTTTGACTTCCACGAGGAAGATGAACCTAAGTTGGGTCTAGTGGAACCCTTTCTTTTTAGTTGTCGTTCCACTTTTATGGCCATGTGAACCATGTCTTCCAATTCAACATAATGCTGCAAGTCAACCACATTAGCAATATCTTGATTTAAACCATGTAAAAATTAGCCATAGTGACCTCTCATTCTTCTTCAATGTTGGCTCGAATCATGATTATTTCCATCTCCTTGTGGTAGTCTTCCACACTTTTGGAACCTTGTGTAAGACTTTGAAGCCTTTGATGTAGCTCCCTATAATAATGATTAGGAACAAATCTCTTTCTCATGATGGCCTTCATCTCCTCCCAAGTGTTTATAGGCCTTTCACGATTTCTTCTCCTACTCAAAACAAGTTGATCCCACCAAATAATAGCATAATCAGTAAATTCAACAGCAGCTAGTTTTACGTTTTTCTCCTCGAAGTAATTGTGGCAATCAAATACTAGCTCTACCTTTTTTTCCCACTCCAAATAAGCTTCTGGATCATTTTTACCTTGAAAAGAAGGAATTTTCAGTTTGATACTCCCCAAATCACGATCTATGCGTCTTACCCTTCTATCATCTCTTCCACGCATGTCAACGGTGGCCTGGTCATCAAAATTATCTAGGTCATCACCACCCTAATCTCCCATGGCAGCATGCCATTGATTATCTCTTACATTAGGAGCTATTGGTTGTTGCCCCTTTTGTAGATTGGCTATGGTAGCGTCTTGCCTTTCCAATTGGTCACGGATCTCTCCAAACATCAGATTCATGCACTCAAATTGTTGCTGCATGGCTTTGAGCATGATCGATTAATTTATAGCTTCTTGTTCTTTTGACACATTTTGTGATCTGAAAAATTAAAGATAGCAAAAAAAACCTCACAACACTCCTTCACGTGTTTCACTCAATTTGATTCACTTAACTCTCGTGTTTAACACACAAATTGGCTTTTTCCCTCTAATGATCTCACAAACTATTTCCTTTTACCACACTTAATTCTCTCTTTCAGTTCTTTATTGAACTAAAAACAAAACCAAGAAAAACAAAACAAGTGACACACCAAATATGTTATTCCAGCACACTAATAAAGAAAAAGAATTAAGAGAACACAAAGAACAAAAAAGAAATTGAAGAAAGGAAAACAAGCAAGTAAAGGACACAATTGATATTGATGAAAGTAGGAATACTTGAATCCTTTTGCAATCTCTTTTTTTTTGATAAGCAAAATAAATAAGACATTCAAACCTGATTATAAACTTGCTCTGATACTAAATTGATGCGAATCCCACATTGAAACTTTAAGGAGAACACTTAATTTGAAGTTTCAACTACCCAAGAAAGTTCTAAACAGATTTAAGACACATAAAACCTTAATCCAATGCTTAATCTCAAGAGCATCTTCTCTGGAATATTCTTTCCTTTTGAATTCATAATGGCCGGAAATGATGAGCTGTCCATTCTGATAAGAAAGTGATAACCGATTAAATGATATTCAAACATTTTGATACCATTTTTGAAGGCTAAGATTTCTTTGTAGATTCTGTGGTAGTGGCATTGTGAGTCAGAAAAATGTCCACTAGCATATCCGATAAAGCTTTCCTTTCCGTTGATTTCTTCGAGGAGTACAGCACCCCATGAGTTGTCACTTGTGTCGATTTGCAATATCCAATTGCCATCTGTGATGATCTTTAATGGTGAGGATCTTGTGCAATCTGCTTTGGCTTTGTGATAGCTAAAGTGTGGTTGTCATTCCATTCTGGTGGCTTCTTTTTCAATAAAGCCGAAAGCTGCTTTGTGAGCTGGTCCACGTGAGGGATAAAATCACGGATGTAATTAACAATTCTAAGAAATTGTTGCATCTGCTTTCTGGTCAGATGTCGATCTGGAAAATAAAGCAATTCTTGGGCAATGTGCTTTCCTGGTTGGTAGTGACCTTCTTTGATGACCATGCCGACAAACTCAATGTTATCAGTGGCAATGGTGCTTTTCTTTGGTGACAGCATTATTTTATGAGATTGAACAATGTCAAGAAATTGATTTAACAACTGGCGATGTTCTTCGTGTGTTCCTGAAAATAGTAAGATATCGTCAATGTAAACCAATGCATGATGCAAGATGGGTTGAAAGATTTTAACCATTACTTTTTGAAAAATGAAAGGAGCAGTTTTTAATCCAAATGGTAAAACTGTCCATTGATAATGAGCATTCGGAATGTAAAAAACTGTTTTGTATCTTTTAGAGGGTTCAATGCCTAATTGCCAAAAACCTAATTTTAAATCAAATTTTGAAAAGATTTGGGCATTTTTCAAATATGTGAAAATGTTTTGTCGTTTAGGAAGTGGAAATTTGTCATCTTATAAAAACATATTCAACTGTTGATAATCAATGACTAATCTCTTTTTCCCACGGACAAGTTCAGATTGTTTTTCCACATAAAAGGCTTGACAAGCCCATTGAGAATCTGTAGGTTCTATGAGGCCTTGGGCTAAGAGTTGGGAGCACTCATTTTAGGCTAGGATTAAGTCAGAAGGACTCATATCCTGGATGGGTGGCTTTGGTAGGGTTTGTGTCTTCATTTAGCTTAAAAGGGAGCTTAATGAAGAAAGAATCATTTTTCCATAATGGATTTGGATGGGTGAATTCAGCATGAGACTCAAGGCAATATTGGAGTAATTTGGCTGAAATGTTTTAATAGGATTGTAGAGAGTTGGAAAGACTGTAAAGTCTGAGAATGTTGATGAAGGGTTTAAACATAAACTTGATTCGGATTCCCGTAGGAAAGATTTGGAGGTGGTTGAATTTGGTGATGGTATCAAATCCTAATAAGATATCCTTATCAGGTAATTTTGAACCAATGACATGGGTCCAAATGACACATTTGGGAAAGATTTGGATACCAATGGGATTTTTGGTAATCAAATCTGTGGTGAAAATTTTTCCATCTGCTGCTTTGAAATTTTCTGTGTGCGGCTTCCAGTGTTGTAGTGGAAGAATATCTAGATTCAGCATTGTCTTTTGAGCACCTGTGTCAAAGAAACCAATAAGAGGGATTGGCCTTCGGAATTTTGAGGGTAAAATCTGGATTTTGACTGATGGAATTGGAATGGTGGAGTTCAGGGACAAAGACTGTTGGTTGTAGATAGTATGGACTTCATCTGCTTCAGAGTCATCAGATCAATTTTCCAGTGCAAACACTGTATCTTCATTTGGTTCTTCTTGTTTAGAGAAATAAAATTCTATCTCTTCTTTGTCTGGAGAATAATCTGTAACAGTCTACAAATGCTTAATCAGTCTGATAGCCTTGTCTCGCTTGTTTGGACAATCTTTGGCATAATGTCCTTTCTTTTTGCAAATAAAACATCTGCTGGATTTTTTCCTTTGTTGATCTTTGGAGGAAGAAGATCTTTTCCTGTAAAACTTGTACGACTTTTGAGCTTTCTGAAAATAAGGTTTGGGAGAAGATCTCTAGTGTCTGATCTTTCTGAGATGTTTCTTCTTATGAGGACTACAATCACATTGCTTTTTGTCCTTACATTTGATTTGCAAATACGGCTTTTTACAAGCACTTCTGAATGGTTCTTTGTCTTTGATCAATTCCTTAAAGAATTGTTTCTGTTCACAAAGTTTGTCAAGATATCCTTTGGCAATTTGGAAGATTTTGCCTAAAGAAATGTTCTCAAGACTGAGATTGTAAACAGTGAGCTGCCTCTGAATTTCTAGTTGCAATTCTTCAGGTAAGGAGGCAAGAAAGACATGCTTCAAGGTGGGATCATTGAAACCATTCAATTTGTAAAACAGAATTGACATCCTTTTGTAATGGAAGTCAAGATCTTTGGATTTGAGTGAACAGCATTTCATGTTGAGATAATCTCGTCTTGCTGCTTCAAAGTGTGCAGCTGGTTCTCCAATGAACTGTTCATGAAGGAGTGCCAGGGCTGAGGAGACATTGGGCATCTGAACGAATTGAAGTTGTTTGTAGGGTCCTAGACTATCAAACCAGTCTCTTAAGGATCCTATAAAACGAGTAACAAGTTCTTTAAGAACTGATTCCACTGTTGTGCCTACTTTGAGCATTTGGAGATCTACCCAAGCTGAGATCTCGGATAGCTTGTCTCTCCATTTACTGGTTGGTATATCATCAAAAGTAAACCATGGGCCGTTTGACGGTTTTGGAGTTTGTTGTTGAGGAGGAGGTGCAGATGTAGATTCAGTTAGATCATCAACATCAGATGGAATCTCAAAATAAGATTCTAGTTGAGATGTCTGGGCATACTCTGTTTCTTCTGGTTGAGCCATCAAGTGTTTGGTAATGTCTGCATATGACTTTTCTGAATTGGTTGTAGAATTTGAAGAGATTGAAGATTCCGAACTGGATTCAGAATTGGGTTCTGATGATTGCAAAGATGTGTTGGCAGATCTGTGATCAGATTCAGATTCTGAGGACGGGGTTGTTACTTCTGTAGAAGTGTCAGGATGGTGAGAATAAAAAGCATATTGGTGCATGGGTTCTTTATTTTTTGATTGGGACACATGAGGAGGAGGAACAGAGGTATATTCTGGAGATTGTTGCTCTTGGGTTTCAGGTTGAGAAGGTTGATTTATTTTTAAAGGTTTGGGTTGAGGTTTAGACCTTGGTTTTGGCTTTGGTGGTTGAGAAGGTCGAGGTGTTTGTTGGAACAGTGTATGGGTCATTCCAAACAACTTAGATGGGTCATATGGTTTGATAGGAGCTAACAAAGGGGTGAATGGATGGTATGTTGGACCTATGGTTGGTATTGGTGGAGTTTCTGTGAAGAGTGTAGGCCTTTGCTTCTCTGATTCGATCCGGTCTAGTTCTGCCTTTAATTGTCTGATTTCTCATTCTTTTCTGTCAAACTCAGGACCATAATATCTCTGTTGGAGCATTGTCCGCAAATCAGCATCTAATTGAGCAACTCTGGTTTGTAGATCCTGGTGGATTTGCTGCATCTGTAAGGTTATAGAATCAACCTTAGTTTTAATCTTATCAGTTCGTAAACTGATTTTGTCAACTTGATGATGGATGTGCTGTAAAGCATCATTCTAAGCTTTAGCATTCTCAGTTTGCCAATTTAAGACTGATTGAAATGGTTTTGGTTCTTCAAGACGGCCAGCAGAGGTGATTGGTGAGGGTACAAAAGGTTTGGATACAATTTTTCTCTGGATGTCTGTCTGAGATTCAGGTGGTGGAAAATTTGAGGAATAATCTTTGGAGAACATCATACAGGAAATTAGTTGGTTTTGTGGTAATGGATTCGTGACTAGTGAAGGGACTTCTGTTTTGCAATTCTTTGCAATCCACTGAAGTTCTTTTTAGTAAAGAGGTAAAGGTGCAGGTGAAGGTGAAGGAGGTTTTGGTGGCCTTTTGTGGTCGTGCCTGCAAGGAGTAAGATACTTCCTTTTAGGTTTTCTTTTTTACTTTGAAGCAAAATCTTCATCTTCTCCATCTTCCCAACAGGGGCAATCTGGATCACACATGTCAGATCCAGGAGCATCCCATAGGAAATGCTTACCAAGCTTTGCAGGATAAACTGGGTAACCTTCTAAGGTGAAGCCAGTGATTGGGAGCTTCTCTTGGCTAGTTTGGACTGCAGTGATCATAGAGGAGTATGTAAAGGATAGTCTTGGAGACTCTGGTGGAGCTATTGGTGGAATAGCTGGAGAAGGCTGAGAGGCCGATTGAGGTGGTTTAAATGTCATTTTGACATATCCATCTTGTCTTCGTTCAAACATGCTTTCTGATGTCTAAATTGGAGTATCATTCTGATGAAATTTTTCATAATTTGAAATCCATTCTAATGGCATGAGCTTCACAAGTTCATGTTGAGGAATTTGTCTGGGAATCTGAATAATGGTTGGAATTTGGTCAGATTCAGCTAATACCATAAGAGCATCAGAGTGACTTTCTAGTGTTGGAAGATCTAAGGCATGATTTTGAAGCCTATAGACCAATTGATGGTGAAGGGTAGCTATTTTGGCTGAGGTGATCTGGTCAGCACCTTGGATTTGGACTTGAACTTTCAAGGCTGTAGAAAGGTTGGCATCTTGTAGGGACAGGTTGAAATTGGGATAGAAAGTGAGGAGAGCACTGCCTGCATGTAAGGTGGTCAAAACTGTACCAATAACAGCGTGTTGATACTGTTTGAACCTGGTATCTAGCATGGCAATTCGAGCTGTGACAAGTAATCCTTTTCTTCCATGAAGGGTCAAGATTAATCTCACTCCTCCCAAGTGGAGGTGAGTATAACCCTCTCGTTTCCAGTTGGCAATGAGTTCTAGAGGAATCTCTAAAGTAACATATTATTCAGCTGTAGTAGCTTGAAGGGTACACTAATCCAACCGAGAGGATTGGATATATTCTTTAGGGAGTGGTCATTTTGTACTGATCAAGGATTTAATGCTTCGAGTGAAAGAAGTAGAACGTTTATACAGATGATAAGGGCTAATAAGAGGAAAGGAAGATTCGGTGATTTGAGCAGATTCGGGAATATAAGAATATTCAACAAGATTTTTTATTTTATTGGTAGTATGTTTAGAGCAAGATTTTGGTAAAGATAGGGTTGAAGAAAGAGAAACAGTACTTGAAGGTTCTGAGGAAGAGGATGTTGAAGCCATGATTTGTAAATCTTTCTCTCTGTTTTCTGAAATCTAGTGTTCCTTTAAAACTGAAAAGGCATTTTATCTTACCACTTTTCTGAAATCAAAACATGATAATAAGAACTTATCACGATAATAAGGCTTTATGCACTTAATAAGGCTCTATGCATTATGTTGAATTGGAAGACATGGTTCACATGGCCATAAAAGTGGAACGACAACTAAAAAGAAAGGGTTCCACTAGACCCAATTTAGGTTCATCTTCTTCATGGAAGTCAAAATGGAGCAAAGATGAAAAAGGTTGTTTCAAAGCCTAAGATTGAGCCAATCAAGGATCATAAAGAGGGAGGCAACCAAAGCAAAGGTAAATCTGATTCTTAACACTCTAGAAATAGAGATATTAAGTGTTTTAAATGTTTGGGGCAGGTCATATTGCATCTCAATGCCCAAATAAGAGAGTAATGATCTTAAGGGAAGATGGTTATGCTGAAACCGAGAGTGAATCAGATGATGATCCTATGCCACCTTTGGAGGATGTTAATGATGGTGTAGAGTATCCTGTTGATGGTAAATTGATGGTTGTTAGATGTGCTCTTAACATGCAAGTAAAAGAGGATGCAGAGGTACAACGTGATAACATATTTCATACTAGATGCCACATCAAAGATAAGGTATGTAGTATGATAATTGATGGTGGAAGTTGAACTAATGTAGCTAGCACCAGTTTAGTTGAAAAATTAAATTTGCAAACTCTAAAACATCCTAGGCCATATAAGTTACAATGGCTGAATGATTGTGGAGAGGTTAAAGTAAATAAACAAGTGCTGGTTTCATTCTCTATTGGGAGATATAAGGATGAGGTTGTATGTGATGTAGTACCCATGCATGCTGGACACATTCTTTTGGGGCGACCTTGGCAATATGATAGGCGAGTGACACATGATGGTTACTTAAATAGATATTCTTTTGTAATGAATAAAAGGCAAATCACTCTTGTACTTTTAACACCTAGGCAAGTGTATGAAGATCAAATGACAATACAAAAAGAGAGTGATACAAAAAAAGAAAATGAGAGCACAAAAGAAAGAGAGAATGAGAGAGAAGAAAGTGGAAAGATAGAAAAAAATATTGTTGAGAGAAAAGAGAGGCAACATGTAAACTTGTTTGCAAAAGAGAGAGAGGTTAAGAGGGCCTTCTTTTCAAAACAGCCTATCATTGTACTTTTGTGCAAAGAGGCTTGTTTGCATACTAATGAGCTTAACTCTTTTTTGCCTAGTGTTATTGTGACTCTTTTGTAGGACTTTGATGATGTGTTTCCAAATGAATTCCCTAATGGTTTGCCACCTATTAGAGGAATTGAGCATCAAATAGACTTTCTTCCTGAGCTACCATTCCTAATAGACCCGCTTATAGAAGTAACCCCAAAGAGACAAAAGAGCTTCAAAGGTAGGTTGAAGAACTCTTGGCAAAGGGATATGTGAAGGAGAGCATGAGTCCATGTGCAGTACCAGTTCTACTAGTGCCCAAAAAAGATGGAACTTGGAGGATGTGTGTTGATTGTCGTGCGATTAATAAAATCACTGTAAAGTATTGACATCCTATTCCTAGACTTGACGACATGCTTGATGAATTGTATGGTTCTTGTGTGTTTAGCAAAATAGATTGTATGGCCTTATTAGGATTAATGTCTTCATTAAGTTTGAAAGGTAACTTAACAAAGAACTTGGAATTTTTCTACAGAGGAGAAGGATGTGAGAATTAGAGGTGGCTTTCTAGACAAAAAGGGAGGAATTTTTGTTTAAGAGCCTCATAAAGAGGCAGAGCATTAGAAATTGAGTATAACTTTAAGGTATCAGTATAGGGCAAAAACCTTTGTTTGTACCGGATACCATTAAAAGATATATTCAATTTCTTAACTAATTGAAAAACATCAAATCTTAATAGCAGATTTTTATCAGGAAGGGAAGATCCTATTATTTTGACTCAGAGAATACAATCTAAAAAAAACTGAATACCTATGGGTTTTTTGGTGATAAGATCTATTTGGAATAGTTTCCCATTAGCAGCTTTAATGTACTCAGTATGATGTTCCCAAAACTCTGGTGGAAGAATAGAAGGATTGGTCATACTCCTTTGTACCCCCGTATAGATGAATGCAATGACAAAAATTGGTTTAGCAAACTTTGAAGGAAGGAGGCCGATTTTTACAGAGGGTCGGGTTTCTTGGACAAGGTTGATGGAGTCAACATTATGAATTACAGGAATACTCTCAAAGTCTGAATAAGAACTTTGCTCAGTAAGGATAAAAACTGTATCATCATCATAGTTCTGTTGTTCTGAAAATATAGATTCAACATCTTCACTGTTTGAGAAAGGAGAGATCTTTTGAAGGTGCTCAAGCAGTTTGGCTATTTTGGATAGATTGTTTGGACACGATTTTACAAAATTACCCTTTTTTTTACAAATTAAGCATCAAGCATCCTTTTGACTTTTGGACTAGAAAGGTTTCTCTAAAAAAACCCTATCCTATAGGGTTTTTTAGGTTTTCTGAAACTATTTTTCTTTGAATGCTTGGATGGAGAATATTTTTGGAAATGGGACTTTTTCTTGGTTGGGATAACAAGTCTTTTCATCCTTGCATTTGATAGCAAGATAAGGCTTTTTACAAGCACTTTTGAAGGGTTCTTTGTGCTCCATGAGATCCTAGAAAAACTCTTTTTGTTCACAATATTTTCCCAAGTGAGAGATTGTCAATATTAAGCTAATAGAGATGAAGTTGCCGTTGTAGTTCTAAGAGGATCTATTTGGGAAGAGAAGCAATAAAAACATGCTTAAGAGAAGCATCATTGAAGCCATTAAGTTTATAATACAAGACTGTCATTCTTTTGTAGTGGTAGCCAAGGTCTTTGATTTTTAAAGAACAGCATTTCATTTGATGAAATTCCCATCTGGCTGCTTCTTGAGCTACCGTTGGTTCTCTTAGGAATTGTTCATAGATGAGTCCTAGGACTTGAAAGATTGTGGCTTTATAAAGTTGAAGTTGTCTATATTGGCCAAGACTTTCAAACTAGTCTTGTAGAGAACCAAGGAATCATGAGCAGAATTCTCGAAGAACAGATTCTGAAGTGGCATTAGTTTTAAGCATCTGAACATCTATCCATGCAGAGAACTCTTGGAATCTTTGGAACCATTTGACTTTTGCCACATCGTCAAATGTGAACCAAGGCCCATGAGATAAGTTAGGTACTAAATTAGATTGATGAGAAGGAGCATCTTCAAGGTCTTCGACTATAGGAGGTCCTGATGCAGTAAAGGGATCGTCTTCTCCAAGAGAAGGAGGTTCATTGGATCCTGTTGATGGTTGAACCATGAGTAAATTTGGGATATCAACATAATGTTCTTCTGAGTCCATTGCAGAGAGTGAATCTGGTGTGAATCCCACATTGAAACTTTAAGGAGAACACTTAATTTTGAAGTTTCAACTACCCAAGAAAGTCCTAAACAAATTTAACACAAAAAAACCTTGACCCAATGCTTAAGCAAACATGAACCAAAGGTATAGAGAAGGATATTGACGCCACACTCAAGATTAAGACGAGAAGTGATGCGAATCCCACATTGAATCTTTAAGGAGAATACTTAATTTGAAGTTTCAACTACCCAAGAAAGTTCTAAACAGATTTAAGACAAACAAAACCTTGACCCAATGCTTAATCAAACATGAACCAAAGGTATGGAGAAGGATATTGACGCCACACTCAAGATTTAGATGAGAAGGTGAGTGATAAGTCTTGATTTGGAACGCCACAAGAATGCAAATTCTTGATAAGTTCACTAGTTCTCAAAAGAACCAAAGAAAGAATAATTCTCTCAAATTCAAATAACATTAATCTCTCAATTGTCTTACATAGCAAGGTTGCTGAGTTTAAATAGGCCAATAGAGACCCAAAAAATCCGAAAAAGATTAAATCCTAGTTCAAGTCGGAGTAGTTTTCCTAACTAGTTAAGGAGTCGTTGAAATTTCCAATTCTGCGCATGCTGTAATAAATTGGTCATAACTCCTTCTAGAGAACTCCAAATCTAACTCTGTAAAATTCTTTGGAAAGCTATCTTAATTATCTTTCCAACGGTATATGGCTTGCAAGTTAGTTCCAGCTCAATCAATGCCAGTTTTATTCCGAAATTGACCTTTCTGCATTTGACCCGAATTGTGTATTTGGCTGCCCAATAGCTTGAATAAAGCCCACAATGCCTTGACATCTCTTCAAGCCCAATTCATGATGTCTTGCATCTTGAATTGTAGTTTCAATCGATATTTTCTCAATTAATCCATTTAAAGCAGCTTGTATCTTTTTGGCTCTAGCTCTTGTAATTGGGCCTTCATGAATGTGCAAAGGATCACTTGAAACTTTAATGGTATTCTCTTGATAGTTCTCATCATTCACCCTCTCCTGAAAAGGATTCGTCCTCGAATCTTCACCTACATCAAAAGGAGAAAGATCAGAAACATTAAAAGTAGCACTCACATTATACTCACCAGGAAGGTCCAATTTGTAGGCATTGTCATTGATTCGTGCAACCACTTGAAATGGACCATCTCCCCTTGGAAGCAACTTTGAACGCCTTTGTGTTGGGAATCTCTCCTTTCTCATATGCACCCAAACCCAATCTCCAGGCTGAAAAACCACTTCCTTTCGTCCTTTGTTGGCTTGATTAGCATATTGTTCAGTCCTCTTTTCTATGTTGTGCCGCACTTTCTCATGCAATTGCTTAACAAATTCAGCTTTCTTTTTACCATCCAAACTAGCACGCTCATCAACAGGTAACGGCAATAAATCCAAAGGAGTTAAAGGATTAAAACCATATACAATCTCAAATGGTGAAAATTTAGTAGCTGAATGGACAGTTCTATTGTAAGCAAATTCAACATGTGGCAAACATTCTTCCCAAGTTTTCAAATTCTTTTGAATAATGGCACGCAACATCGTGGACAATGTTCTATTTACAACCTCAGTTTGTCCATCAGTTTGTGGATGATAAGTAGTAGAAAACAAAAGTTTAGTACCCAACTTACCCCACAAAGTTTTCCAAAAGTGGCTTAAGAACTTAGCATCTCGATCTGAAACTATGCTCCTTGATACTCCATGCAATTTGACTATTTCCTTGAAAAACAAATTAGGTATGTTTGTTGCATCATCAGTTTTGTGACATGGAATGAAATGTGCCATCTTTGAAAACCTATCAACAACAACAAAAACAGAATCCTTTCCCCTTTTTGACCTAGGTAAACCCAAAACAAAGTCCATAGAAATATCAACCCAAGGTTCGCTAGGTATAGGTAAAGGTTTATACAATCCATGGGGTAAAACTCTAGACTTAGCATGTTTACAAGTGATACACTTCTCACATATTCTTTCAACATCACGTTTCATATGTGGCCAAAAAAAATGTTCTTTTAAAACATCTAAAGTCTTTGCAATGCCGAAATGTCCCATTAAACCTCCCCACGAGCTTCACGCACAAGCAATTCACGCAAAGAACTATATGGCACACACAATTTATTCTCTCTAAATAAGAACCCATCGTGCCTATAAAACTTTCCAAATGCAGCTTTCTCACAAGCATTAAACACATTAGCAAAATCAGGATCATTAACATATAATTCTTTAATGTACTCAAATCCTAATAACTTTGTATTTAATGTAGAGATAAGTGCATACCTTCTCGATAATGCATCAGCCACTACATTCTCCTTACCTTGTTTGTATTTGATCACATAAGGAAATGGCTCAATGAATTCAACCCATTTGGCATGTCTCTTATGCAACTTACCTTGCCCTTTCAAATGCTTTAAAGACTCATGATCAGTGTGTATGACAAACTCTTTAGGTAGAAGATAATGTTGCCAAGTTTCCAACGCTCTCACCAATGCATACATCTCCTTGTCATAAGTAGGATAGTTTAGGGCTGCGCCACTCAATTTCTCACTAAAATAAGCAATTGGACGCCCCTCTTGCATTAAAACAGCTCCAATACCTATACCTGAGGCATCACACTCAATTTCAAAAGTTTTAGCAAAATCGGGTAAAGTAAGTAGTGGTGCAAAAACCAATTTCTCCTTGATTAGATTAAATGCACTTTCTTGTTCACTACCCCACTTAAATCCCATGTGTTTCTTAATAATTTCAGTTAAAGGTGCAGCAAGGGTGCTAAAATCTTTCACAAATCTTCTATAAAAACTAGCCAAACCATGAAAACTTCTTACCTCACTTATGCTTTTAGGTGTAGGCCATTCCTTAATAGCCTTTATCTTCTCTTCATCAACCTCAATTCCTTTAGCACTTATAACATAACCAAGAAAAACAATCTGATTTGTACAAAAAGCACACTTCTTCAAATTAGCATACAACTTTTCCTTCCTTAACACAGTCAATACACTTTGCAAATGCTCAACGTGTTCTTCTAGACTTTTGCTATAGATCAAAATATCATCAAAGTAGACAACTACAAACTTACTAAGAAAAGCACGCAAAACATGGTTCATTAACCTCATAAAAGTGCTGGGTGCATTAGATAATCTAAATGGCATTACTAACCACTCATATAAACCATATTTTGTTTTAAAAGCAGTTTTCCACTCATCTCCCTCTCTAATCCTAATTTGATGATATCCACTTTTAAGATCTATTTTGCTAAACACACAAGAACCATACAATTCATCAAGCATGTCATCAAGTCTAGGAATAGGATGTCGATACTTTATAGTGATTTTATTAATCGCACGACAATCAACACACATCCTCCATGTTCCATTCTTTTTGGGCACTAGTAGAACTGGTACCGCACATGGACTCATGCTCTCCTTCACATATCCCTTTGCCAAGAGTTCTTCAACCTGCCTTTGAAGCTCCTTTGTCTCTTCGGGGTTACTTCTATAAGCGGGTCTATTAGGAATGGTAGCTCCAGGAAGAAAGTCTATTTGATGCTCAATTCCCCTAATAGGTGGCAAACCATTAGGGAATTCATTTGGAAACACATCATCAAAGTCCTGCAAAAGAGTCACAATAACACTAGGCAAAAAAGAGTTAAGCTCATTAGTATGCAAACAAGCCTCTTTGCACAAAAGTACAATGATAGGCTGTTTTGAAAAAAAGGCCCTCTTAACCTCTCTCTCTTTTGCAAACAAGTTTACATGTTGCCTCTCTTTTCTCTCAACAATATTTTTTTTCTATCTTTCCACTTTCTTTTCTCTCATCTCTCTTTCTTTTGTGCTCTCATTTTCTTTTTTTGTATCACCCTCTTTTTGTATTGTCATTTGATCCTCATACACTTGCCTAGGTATTAAGGGTACAAGAGTGATTTGTCTTTTATTCATTACAAAAGAATATCTATTTAAGTAACCATCATGTGTCACTCGCCTATCATATTTCCAAGGTCACCCCAAAAGAATGTGTCCAGCATGCATGAGTACTACATCACATACAACCTTATCCTTATATCTCCCAATAGAGAATGAAACCAGCACTTGTTTATTTACTTTAACCTCCCCACAATCATTCAGCCATTGTAACTTATATGGCCTAGGATGTTTTAGAGTTTTCAAGTTCAATTTTTCAACCAAACTAGTGCTAGCTACATCAGTACAACTTCCACCATCAATTATCATACTACATACCTTATCTTTAATGTGGCATCTAGTATGAAATATGTTATCACGTTGTACCTCCGCATCCTCTTTTACTTGCATGTTAAGAGCACGTCTAACAACCATCAATTTACCATCAACAAGATACTCTACACCATCATTAGCATCCTTCAAAGGTGGCATAGGATCATCATCTGATTCACTCTTAGTTTCAACATCACCATCTTCCCTCAAGATCATTACTCTCTTATTTGGGCATTGAGATGCAATATGACCTGTCCCCAAACATTTAAAACACTTAATATCTCTATTTCTAGAGTGTCAGATTTACCTTTGCTTTGGCTGCCTCCCTCTTTATGATCCTTGATTGGCTCAATCTTAGGCTTTGAAACAACCTTTTCATCTTTGCTCCATTTTGACCTCCATGAGGAAGATGAACCTAAGTTGGGTCTAGTGGAACCCTTTCTTTTTAGTTGTCATTCCATTTTTATGGCAACCACATTAGCAATATCTTGATTTAAACCATGTAAAAATCTAGCCATAGTGGCCTCTCGTTCTTCTTCAATGTTGGCTCGAATCATGATTATTTCCATCTTCTTGTGGTAGTCTTCCACACTTCTGGAGCCTTGTGTAAGACTTTGAAGCCTTTGATGTAGCTCCCTATAATAATGACTAGGAACAAATCTCTTCCTCAAGATGGCCTTCATCTCCTCCCAAGTGTTAAAGGCCTTTCACGATTTCTTCTCCTACTCAAAACAAGTTGATCCCACTAAAGAATAGCATAATCAGTAAATTCAACAGCAATTAGTTTTACCTTTTTCTCCTCGGAGTAATTATGGCAATCAAATACTAGCTCTACCTTTTTTTCCCATTCCAAATACTCCCCAAATCATGATCTATGTGTCTTACCCTTCTATCATCTCTTCCATGCATGTCAACGGTGGCCTGGTCATCAAAATTATCTAGGTCATCACCACTCTGATCTCCCATGGCAGCACGCCATTGATTATCTCTTACATTAGGAGCTATTGGTTGTTGCCCCTTTTGTAGATTGGCTATGGCAGTGTCTTGCCTTTCCAATTGGTCATGAATCTCTCCAAACATCAGATTCATGCGCTCAAATTGTTGCTGCATGGCTTTGAGCATGATCGATTAATTTATAGCTTCTTGTTCTTTTGACATATTTTGTGATCTGAAAAATTAAAGTTAGCAAAAAAAACCTCACAACACTCCTTCACGTGTTTCACTCAATTTGATTCACTTAACTCTCGTGTTTAACACACAAATTGGCTTTTTCCCTCTAATGATCTCACAAACTATTGCCTTTTACCACACTTAATTCTCTCTTTCAATTCTTTATTGAACTAAAAACAAAACCAAGAAAAACAAAACAAGTGACACATCAAATATGCTATTCCAGCACACTAATAAAGAAAAAGAATTAAGAGAACACAAAGAACAAAAAAGAAATTGAAGAAAGGAAAACAAGTAAGTAAAGGACACAATTGATATTGATGAAAGTAGGAATACTTGAATCCTTTTGCAATCTTTTTTTTTTTACTGTACGTTTCTTTTTTTTTTTTTGCTGTAAGTTTTTTTTTTTTGCTGTTTATTTTTTTTTTTGATAATCAAAATAAATAAGACATTCAAACTTGATTAGAAACTTGCTCTGATACCAAATTGATGAGAATCCCATATTGAAACTTTAAGGAGAACACTTAATTTGAAGTTTCAACTACCCAAGAAAGTTCTAAACAGATTTAAGACACACAAAACCTTGACCCAATGCTTAATCAAACATGAACCAAAGGTATGGAGAAGGATATTGACGCCCACTCAAGATTTAGATGAGAAGGTGAGTGATAAGTCTTTATTTGGAACGCCACAAGAATGCAAATTCTTGATAAGTTCACTAGTTCTCAAAAGAACCAAAGAAAGAATAATTCTCTCAAATTCAAATAACATTAATCTCTCAATTCTCTTACATAGCAAGGTTGCTGAGTTTAAATAGGCCAATAGAGACCCAAAAAATCTGAAAAAGATTAAATCCTAGTTCAAGTCAGACTAGTTCTCCTAACTAGTTAAGGAGTCGTTGAATTTCCCAATTCTGCACATGCTATAATGAATTAGTCATAACTCCTTCTAGAGAATTCCAAATCTAACTCCGTAAAATTATTTGGAAAGCTATCTTAATTATCTTTCCAACGGTATATGGCTTGCAAGTTAATTCCAGCTCAATCAATACCAGTTTTATTCCAAAATTGACCTTTCTGCATTTGATCCGAATTGTGTATTTGGCTGCCCAATAGCTTGAATAAAGCCTACAATGCCTTGACATCTCTTCAAGCCCAATTCATGATGTCTTGCATCTTGAATTGTAGTTTCAATCCATATTTTCTCAATTAATCCATTTAAAGCAGCTTGTATCTTTTTGGCTCTAGCTCTTGTAATTGAGCCTTCATGAATGTGCAAAGGATCACTTGAAGCTTTAATGGTATTCTCTTGATAGTTCTCATCATGACTTCTCATTATGATTTTATTTGTAAATCAGTTTGCAAGCCTAAATTATTTTTATGGACTTTTCTGAATCTGATACGAATGTTTGGTACTCATGTGTGATTTCAGTTATTGATGATTGTAAGATTCTTAATATTTTGGTTCATTGTCCATAGTTATTCTAATTCTGATTCTGATTCTGATCGTAATACACGATATATCTATCTGGACCAGTACTGGGTATAAGTTCTGAATGTGTACACAACATTCTGATTCTAATTCTGTCTGGGCCGGGTCACTGGATGTAACACTCCACTTTTATGTTTATAACTAAAATAACATTAAGTATTTGTAGAAACGATTTCAAAATAAGCATTTTATAAATATTGAACGAAAAAGGTTTGTTACATAAAACTATTTAAATGGGTTTGTCACACCAAAAACTTCGTTACAAAAGTCACAACCAATTCCATAAACAAGGTTGTTGTAAGTATGTTTAGGTAGGAACACCGTTGAGCCCGTTGTGCAACCCAAGGTCTGTTATGTCCATATGCACCTCGCCTTGGTTGGGACTTGGCGTCAGCTTTTTCCTACTCAGTTCCTGCAATGTAAGGACTACGTGAGCTAATGCCCAGTAAGTAAACACTTGATGCATGTATTACCTATCATGCACATGAATGACTTTATGAAATAAGTGCTAAATCCTTTACATAAAACCTTAAAATATAAAGAATGATATTAGTGATGAGAACTATCAAGAGAATACCATTAAAGCTTCAAGTGATCCTTTGCACATTCATGAAGGCCCAATTACAAGAGCTAGAGCCAAAAAGATACAAGCTGCTTTAAATGGATTAATTGAGAAAATATGGATTGAAACTAAAATTCAAGATGCAAGACATCATGAATTGGGCTTGAAAAGATGTCAAGGCATTGTGGGCTTTATTCAAGCTATTGGGCAGCCAAATACACAATTCGGATAAAATGCAGAAAGGTCAATTTCGGAATAAAATTGGTATTGATTGAGCTGGAATTAACTTTGGAAAGATAATTAAGATAGCTTTCCAAAGAATTTTATGGAGTTAGATTTGGAGTTCTCTAGAATGAGTTATGACCAATTCATTATAGCATGCACAGAATTGGAAATTTCAATGACTCCTTAACTAGTTAGGAGAACTACTCCGACTTGAACTAGGATTTAATTTTTTTCGGATTTTTTGGGTCTCTATTGGCCTATTTATACTCAGCAACCTTTCTATGTAAGACAATTCAGAGATTAATGTTATTTGAATTTGAGAGAATTATTCTTTCTTTGGTTCTTTTGAGAACTAGTGAACTTATCAAGAATTTGCATTCTTGTGGCGTTCCAAATCAAGACTTATCACTCACCTTCTCATCTAAATCTTGAGTGTGGCGTCAATATCCTTCTCCATACCTTTGGTTCATGTTTGATTAAGCAGGTCAAGGTTTTGTGTGTCTTAAATCTGTTTAGAACTTTCTTGGGTAGTTGAAACTTCAAATTAAGTGTTCTCCTTAAAGTTTCAATGTGGGATTCGCATCAGCTAGCATTCTATAACATGCCCTTAGGCTTAAATTAATTGATCCGCTGGGCGTTACGTATCGCAGTCCCCAAAAGATCTCTTTTCTTAGCTTAGAGGACTTGCCCTCTTTATGAATGCTTGCCACCTAGTAGTATAACAACCCTTTTTTTCCTTTAAAATCATTAAAATGCCTATTTAACAAATCACTCGTGAAACGCATGAGACCAATGCAACTCATGCCACAGTATGTAAATTCTCTAAATATATAATAAAACATAACATGAAACTAATTTAAGATATCAACATCTAACATAGGCGGCAGTGCTGTCCATACAGAAATTTAAAGAAATAGAATTATAATATAGAGGGCAATGCCGACCATGTAAAGAGTCATAACAACAACATTATATTTTAGGTGGCAGCACCAACCATGTAGAGGGTTGTATTAATATCATAATTTAGGCGGCAGTGCCGACCATGGCATGATAAAATAAGTGTATCACATATTAGGCGGCATAGCCGACCATCCAATCAAGTAAGTATTAAGCATAATATCCTAGGCGGTATAGCCGGCCATATGAGGATGATTTCATGATGTAGGTGGCATAGCCAGCCATGTGGGATTTAATAATAACCAACCACATCACAATAATAATTATTATAAGACAAAAGATTATTTAGAACTAAACCTAGCATAAGAGAATTATTACTTAAGGCTAATTTAACATATTATTCTTACATTGTAGTTAAAATGAAGTGTTACTTACCTGTTTTTCTTTGATTCCCCTAACCTTCCTTCCTAAACTTGAGAATTTCTTAACTAGGGATGCTTTGGCTTAGAAAGGAAAAAGATGGGATTTCTAGGGTTTTTGGAAAATGCAAGGGCTAAGGGGTATTTATAGAGTTTCCTAAGGCCCATGTGTGGCTAGGATTTTGCCACCATATCATTTGATTAATAGTGAAGATTTATTTCTCCATAAATATCTTGGTGATTTCTAGAATGCTAAGATTTTGCCACCTAGCACTTAATTAATGGTGAAGATTTATCTATTTATAAATATCTTAGTAATTTCTAGAATTTCTAAATCTCTACAACATTTCTTATTACATCATTACTTACGTCATTACCTATGTCATCATTACTTTTAAATTATTAATTTATCTTTCCATAAATATCTTAATAATTTCTAAAATTCCTAATATCTCTACAATATTTCTTGTTGCATCATCACTTATGTCATTATTAGCTTTAATTATTAATTTATCCTTTCATAAATATCTTTAGAAATTTTTAGATTTTCTAATTTCTCTACAACATTATTTATGTTATTTATTATTATACATTATTATTCTTATAATAAATGTTTAAGGGAGTTTGTTAGGTTAATTATATTATATTCAAGTAAGAAAAGTGTGCCTTACACCGGGACTATAGGTGACACTATGTGACATGAGCTAACGTTTTATTTTCTGTACATGTGAATATGATTTGCCTTAATAAGTAACTTTGTTTTTGATATTCTGAATTCTTATGGATTTACGTTATCTAATTGAAATATGTTAAACCTTCATCATGGAATACAGTTTTTGTGAAACTTATGGATTTATGAAATATACTTTGCTCAAAGAAGGCTTGCAATATATTTTTTTGGGTATCGATAGGCCTAGTGTGTTAGGAATGGTTTTACTTACCGAATTGACGACTCACCCCTCGTCATTATTTTTTTGCAAATTAAGTTCCTTTGAGAGGTGTGCCTAGCCATAAAGTTAGAGATTTTTGTTTTTGTTCCCTATTTGAATAAGAAGAAGAAGAATAGACTTATGTTTTTTTTTTAGTTTATTTCAATCATGAACTTGTAATTTGGGTTTTGAGACTTTGTTATTTTATGTGACTTGTGACTTGTGGATTATTCTTATAAGAATTTGAGGTATACCAGTTTAGTATTTATGAGTAGAGATTATGTTTTACGAGTAACCTCATCTCTCACCTGCTCTGCATGTGTTAAATTTGGGGTGTTACAATTATGGTATCAGAGCCTAGGTTAAGATTCTGTAGACTTCCTTTTAAGGTTTAATCAGATTGTCTAATAGAATTGATCACTTTTATTTTGTAGACATGATGAGAAACAGCATGGGTATGAAAAGTGCTAAGAATAAGAGATGGACAGAAATTGATAGGACCGAACAATTTATCTTAGGTGGAGTTTTTGTTAAAGACCTTAGAAGACTTCATAAGGAGCGAATGGATGATAGACTAAAAAAGAGAAAAATGATCTATGTTGATACTCCTCCAAGACCTGGAGCTTCAAGAAAGAGGCTCAATGAGGCTATACAGGGACTACGTGTTTATGGCAAGGGAGATAACAAAAATAGGCTTGTAATACATCGTCTATATTGGACAGGGTCTCGATTTAAGCCTTGCTATAGCAAAAGATGGGTATCTCCAGGTCTAGATAAACTACCTGATGGAAAGAAAGTAGAGTTAGATCCTTTCCCCACCTGGTTGAGTGAGCTTATGAACCTTGGGGCTGTAGAAAGAAAGCGAAATGATCTCTAAGGTGATGAGTAATCGGTTATAATTAGTGATTCTATATTGGTCTTTTCTTTTATTATTTCCTTTTTGGTGGTTTATCACTTTGTAATTACTCTTGATATAGAATTTTTGGTATTGTCGTCGAATGAAATATTTGTTTGTTTTTGTTGTCAATTACTAATTTTTTTTTTGTTATACCACTTAGATAGTACTTTGCGCGCCAGCACGACCCTTAGCTATAAATTATTTACCGTTTTAGTTATTGATTTATTTTCATTCTTTGCATTATAGTCAACAGATATCACGTAGGGGAAGTGCTAGGAATACCTCTAGCTCGAGGAATGTGTTAGGCGTTGCTGATGACGTTGACCCAAGCTTGCGCGAGTTGGCTAATGAAGAAAATCCTATGATGCGCACTATGATTAGGTTGATGGAACAACAGAGTAGGCTGATACAAGATATGACTAGAGGTAGAGTTGGAGCACAGGAGAATGGGCTAGTTGAAACGCAAGGTGGCCCAAAATATCAAGGAGTTATGAACTTAGAATGATTTAAGAAGTTGGGACCACCTACCTTTCAGGGAAGTGCTGATCCCATGATTGCAGAGGCATGGCTAAAGTAGATGGAGAAGATATTTGTGACTATGGGTTGTAATGATGATCAGAGGGTGATACTGGCCTCATTTGTCCTTCAAGGTGAGGCAGACCACTGGTGGGATGCCAAGTCCTGTCTCTTGAGGGCTGGGTTGCAAGATGCACCCATTATTTGGGAGTTATTTCTAGAGGCCTTCCATGAAAAGTATTTTCCTAAACAAGTTTGACATCAGATGGAGTTTGACTTCCTAAAACTGACTTAAGGAACAAAGTCTGTTACTGCCCTTTCTCGTTTTGCTCCCACCTTGGTTGCTAATAAGGGTAGTAAGTATAGGAAGTTTTTGGAAGGGTTACGTCCTAACATTAAAGGGCGATTAACCATACTTAAGATTAACAACTATACTAATTTAGTGGACCGAGAATTGTTATCAGTGGCAATGGTGCTTTTCTTTGCTGACAACATTATTCCATGAGATTGAACAATGTCAAGAAATTGATTTAACAGCTGGCGATGTTTTTCGTGGGTTCCTGAAAACAGCAAGATATCGTCAATGTAAACCAATGCATGATGCAATATGGGCTGAAAGATTTTAACCATTGCTTTTTAAAAAATGGAAGGAGCAATTTTTAATCCAAATGGTAAAACTGTCCATTGATAATGAGCATTTGGAATGCAAAAAACTGTTTTGTAACTTTCAGAGGGTTCAATGCCTAATTGCCAGAAACCTGATTTTAAATCAAATTTTGAAAAGATATGGGCATTTTTCAAATATGTGAAAATATTTTATTGTTTAGGAAGTGGAAATTTGTCATCTTGTAAAAACATATTCAACGGTTGATAATCAATGACTAATCTCTTTTTCCCATGGACAAGTTCAGATCGTTTTTCCACATAAAAGGCTTGACAAGCCCATTAAGAATCTGTGGGCTCGATAAGGCCTTGGGCCAAGAGTTGGGAGCACTCATTTTGGGCTAGGATTAAGTCAGAAGGACTCATTCCTGGATGGGTGGCTTTGGTAGGGTTTGCGTCTTCATTTAGCTTAAAAGGGAGCTTAATGAAGAAGGACTCATTTTTTCATAATGGATTTGGATGGGTGAATTCAGCATGAGACTCAGGACAATATTGGAGTAATCTGGCTGAAATGTCTTGGTAAGATTGTAGAGAGTTGGTAAGACTGTAAAGTCTGAGAATGTTGATGAATGGTTTAAACATGGATTTGATTCGGATTCCAGTAGGAGGGATTTAGAGGTGTTTGATTTTGGTGATGACATCAAATCCTAATAAGACATCCTTATTAGGCAATTTTGAGCCAATGATGTTGATCCAAATGACACAATTAGGGAAAATTTGAATACCAATGGGGTTTTTGGTAATCAAATCTGTGGTGAAAATTTTTCTATCTGTTGCTTTGAAATGTTCTGTGTGCGGCTTCCCGTGTTGTGGTGGAAGAATATCTGGATTCAGCATTATTTTTTGAGCACCTGTATCAAAGAAACCAATGGCAGGAATTGGTCTTTGGAATTTTGAGGGTAAAATCTGGATTTTGATTGATGGAATTGGAATAGTGGAGTTCAAGGTCAAAGACTGTTGGTTGTAAATGGTGGGGAATTCATCTACTTCAGATTCATCAGATGAATTTTCCAGTGCAAATACTGTATCTTCATTTGGTTCCTCTTGTTCAGAGAAATAAGATTCTATCTCTTCCTTATCTGGAGAATAATCTGTAACAGTCTGCAAATGCTTAATCAGTCTGACAGCCTTGTCTCGCTTGTTTGGACAATCTTTGGTGTAATGTCCTTTCTTTTTGCAAATAAAACATCTGCTGGATTTTTTCTTTTGCTGATCTTTGGACGAAGAAGATCTCTTCCTGTAAAATTTATATGGCTTTCGAGTTCTCTGAAAATAAGGCTTGGAAGAAGATCTCTGGTGTCCGATCTTTCTGAGATGTTTCTTCTTGTGAGGGCCACAATCACATTGTTTCTTGTCCTTACATTTGATCTGCAAATATGGCTTTTTACAAGCGCTTCGGAATGGTTCTTTGTCTTTGATCAATTCCTTAAAGAATTGTTTCTGTTCACAAAGTTTGTCAAGACATCCTTTGGCAATTTGGAAGATTTTGCCTAAAGAAATGTTCTCGAGACTGAGATTGTAAATAGTGAGTTGCCTCTGAATTTCTGGTTGCAATTCTTCAGGTAAGGAGGCAAGAAAGACATGCTTCAAGGTGGGGTCATTGAAACCATTCAATTTATAGAACAGAATAGACATCCTCTTGTAGTGGAAGTCAAGATCCTTGGACTTGAGTGAACAGCATTTCATGTTGAGATAATCTCGTCTTGCTGCTTCAAAGAATGCAGCTGGTTCTCCAATAAACTGTTCATGAAGGAGTGCCAGGGCTGAGGAAACATTGGGCATTTGAACAAATTGGAGTTGTCTGTAGGGTGCTAGACTGTCAAACCAGTCTCTTAAGGATCCTATAAAACGAGTGACAAGTTCTTTAAGAACTGATTCCACTGTTGCTCCTGCTTCGATCATTTGGAGATCTACCCAAGCTGAGATCTCGGATAACTTTTCTCTCCATTTACTGGTTGGTAGATCATCAAAAGTAAACCATGGGCCATTTGATGGTTTTGGAGCTTGTTGTTGTTGAGGAGGAGGTGCAGATGTAGATTCAGTTGGATCATCTACATTAGATGGTATCTCAAAATAAGATTCTAGTTGAGATGTCTGGGCATGCTCTGTTTCTTCTGGTTGAGCCATCAGGAGCTTGGTAATGTCTGCATATGATCTTTCTGAATCAGTCGTGAAATTTGAAGAGACTAAAGATTCCGAACTAGATTCAGAGTTGGGTTCTGATGATTGCAAAGATTTATTGACAGATCTGTGATCAGATTCAGATTCTGAGGCTGAGGTATTTACTTCTGTAGAAGTGTCAACATAATGAGAATAGGAAGCATATTGGTGCATGGGTTCTTTATTTTTTGATTGGAACACATGAGGAGGAGGAACAGGAACAGGAGTATATTCTGGAGATTGTTGCTCTTGGGTTTCAGGTTGAGAGGGTTGATTTATTTTTAAAGGTTTGGGTTGAGGTTTAGGTCTTGATTTTGGCTTTGGTGTTTGAGAAGGTCGAGGTGTATGTTGGAACAGTGTATGGGTCATTCCAAACAACTTGGATGGGTCATAGGGCTTGATGGGAGACAACAAAGGGGTAAACAGAGGGTATGTTGGACTGATTGTTGGTATTGGTGGGGTTTCAGTAAAAAGTGTAGGCCTTTGCTTCTCTGTTTCGATTCGATCTAGTTTTGCCTTCAATTGTCTAATTTCTCGTTCTTTTCTATCAAACTCAAGACCATAATACCTCTGTTGGAGCATCGTACGTAAATCAGCATCTAATTGAGCAACCCTGGTCTGTAAATCCTGGTGGATTTGCTGCATCTGTAAGGTGATGTGCTGTAAAGCATCATTCTGAGCTTTGGCATTCTGAGTTTGCCAATTTAAGACTGACTCAAATGGTTTTGGTTCTTCAAGATGGCCAGCAGGGGTGATTGGTGAAGGAACAAAAGGTTTCGATACTATTTTTTTTTGGGAGTCTGTTTGAGATTCAAGTGGTGGAAAATTTGAGGAGTAGTCTTTGGAAAACATCATACAAGGGATCAGTTGGCTTTGTGGTAATGGATTCATAACTGGTGAAGGGACTTCTGTTTTGCAGTTTTTTACAATCCACTGAAGTTCTTTTTGGTAAAAGGGTAATGGTGCGGGTGGAGGTGAAGGAGGTTTTGGTGGCCTTTTGTGGTCATGCCTACAAGGAGTAAGATACTTCCTTTTAGGTTTTCTTTTTTGCTTTAAAGCAGAATCTTCATCTTCTCCATCTTCCCAACAAGGGCAATCTGGATCACACATGCCAGATCCAGGAGCATCCCATAGGAAATGTTTGCCAAGCTTTGCAGGGTAAACGGGGTAACCTTCTGAAGTGAAGCCAGTGATTGGTAGCTTTTCTTGTCCAGTCTGAACTGCAGTGATCATAAAAGAGTATGTGAAGGATAGTCTTGGAGATTCTGGTGGAGCTATTGGTAGAACAGCTGGAGGAGGTTGAGAGGCCGATTGAGGTGGTTTAAATGTCATTTTGATAGATCCATCTTGTCTTCATTCAAACATGCTTTCAAATGTTTGAATTGGGGCATCATTCTAATGAAATTTTTCATAATTTGAAATCCATTCTAATGGCATGAGCTTTACAAGTTCATGTTGAGGAATTTGTCTTGGAATTTGGATGATGGTTGGAATCTGGTCAGATTCAGCTAATACCATAAGAGCATCAGAGTGACTTTCTGGTGTTGGAAGATCTAAGGCATGATTTTGAAGCCTATAGACCAATTGATAATGAAGAGTGGCTATCTTGGCTGAGGAGATCTGGTCAGCACCTTAGAGTTGAACTTGGACTTTCAAGGCTGTAGAAAGATTGGTATCTTGTAGGGACAGATTGAAATTTGGATAGAAAGTGAGAAGAGCACTGCCGGCATGTAAGGTGGTCAAAACTGTACCAATGACAGCGTGTTGATACTATTTGAACCTGGTGTCCAGCATGGGAATACGAGCTGTGATAGGTAATCCTTTTCTTCCATGAAGGGTCAAGATTAATCTCACTCCTCCCAGGTGGAGGTGAGTATAACCTTCTCGTTTCCAGTTGGCAACGAGTTTCGGAGGAATTTCTAAGGTAACATATTGTTCAGCTGTAGTAGCTTGAAGGGTACACTGATCCAATTGAGAGGATTGGATATATTCTTTAGGGAGTGGTCTTTTTGTACTGATCAAGATTTGATGCTTCGGGTGAAGGAGGTGCAACGTTTATACAGATGATAAGGGCTGATAAGAGAGAATGAAGATTCGGTGATTTGAGCAGATTCGGGAATATAAGAATATTCTACAAGGTTTTCTATTTTATTTGCAGTATGTTTAGAGCAGGATTTTGGTAAAGACAAGGTTGAACAAAGAGAAACAGTACTTGAAGGTTCTGAGGAAGATGATGTAGAAGCCATGATTTGAAAATGTTCTCTCTGTCTCTGAAATCTAGTATTCTTTAAAACTGAAAAGTCATTTTATCTTACCACTTTTATGTCAAATGAAAACATGATAAGGCTTTGATACCAAAATGGAGGAAGAACTCAAAACGATTTTCCTGAGGTTTTAAACCCAAAACTAGACACTCATTGTCTTTTAAATAGGGTACGCAAACCCGAAAGGAGAAATAATCAAGAGTTTTCTGGTGCACAGGATCCTTATTTAAGGCAAGTGCAGAGCATATTATCTCAAGTTAAAATGAACTGATAAATTCCTTTTTAGAATTTTAGAACCCTAAGATTTCATTGACAAAGAGGGGAGGAGGGTTTTAGAAAATCATGATTTTAAAGCACACTTGTTTATTTCTTCCGAATTCAAGTCTGATTATAAAGTGAGGAATAGATCTCTTAAATAAGAGAATTCCTCGGTGGGAAGATAAGAACGGACCCACAGATGGTCCTACACACTTAATAATTAAAGATGGATAAGACAGGACCCTTATCCATACTTTACAAAAGTAAAGAAAAAGCAAAAGCACACTCAAACAAAACACACTTATTATAGTAGGGACACGCCATAAAGCTTATGGAGATATGGACAGGTTCATGTAGTCATCATCTGATGAGCTGTCTGTGTCGTCTTTTACCTAAAGTTTAGCTAAAGGGACTGGCTCTAGATGATCACAGTGGGGACCACATGTTGGATATCGGCATCCTTCTTTTCTGGGCCACACAGGAGGTGGACTTTTTTGTCTTTCTAGTTGGCTGACTGGCTGACTAGCTGGCTGGTTGGCTGGTTGGCTAGCTGGCTGATGGCTTGTGCTTGCTTCGTTGGATGTGGGGTTTGTTGGTGGTGTTTGGAGTTGTTCTAGGTGTTGGTTTAGGGACATGAAATCTTCCCAAGGGTCTTAGGCATCTTGGAACAAAAAGTCAGTATAGTCTGGCTTTTCTTCCTTGAGAATAATTCCCGAGGATTTTGGTGTGGATATGGCTGAAGGAGTTGAGACCATGAGAATGTCGTGCTGAGGACCTAGAGAGGTATGGAGGATGTTCTTTGGTGGGTCTGACTTATGATTAAGCTGGCAAAGGAAGTTGTGCAGGTTCCTTTGAATGTCTTGATCCTGTTCTAGGAGGGCTGAATGTGGCATAGTATACCATTTACGTGCCTGATCCACGGTCCAGAAGTTGTCAGTATGTGGATGCTGGAAATATGTTCTGTGAATTGTGAAGACAAATGTGAACATATCTGCTTCTGTTTCTGGTATTTTCTCGAGGTTGTTGAGAAAGATTATCTATTGCAATTTCATTCTCCACCAAGGAATGGGAGAATACCACTCAAGTACGGTCCAGATAAGAGAAGTGGATTGTTCAGGATCTATGAGGTGTTTATACACGGGTTTCACTGGGAAGACCAATTTTGTAACATAGAGGACTGTTAGGCACTAAATGTACCATAACTCATCTTCAGTGATTCCCTTGACTGGATGGAGATATAGACCTGTAAGGAACAAGTCTTCTGGATGGAAATCCAAGACAGGAATGGTTTCGGTGAGTAGTTAGGCTCAGATGAAAAATCTGAAAACATATTTTCGGGCAAAGTCTTGAATAGCAAAAGCTGAATTAAAGGTTCTGCCAGGGGGAAAATATCTTTTGCTCAGGGCTTATTTTGGTAGGGAGGTTGCCATGGTGATTAAAGGAAAATGGTATTGTGACGAAATGTAATGTATGAGCTGAGAAGGTTTGGTAAGTCTGGATAGTAAGTCTGGGATGAGATTCTGGGTTCCTTTTATATGCTTCACTGAGAAATCATATTTCGAGAACCAGTCTTTTAATCACAAGAGCATCTTCTCTGGAATATTCTTTCTTTTTGAATTCATAATGGCTGGAAATGATGAGCTGTCCATCCTGATAAGAAAGTGATAACCGATTAAATGATATTCAAACTTTTTGATACCATTTTTTACGGCTAAGATTTCTTTGTAGATATTGTGGTAGTGGCATTGTGAGTCAGAAAAGTGTCCACTAGCATATTCGATAAAGCTTTCTTTTCCGTTGATTTCTTCGAGGAGTACAGCACCCCATGAGTTGTCACTTGCGTCGGTTTGTAATATCCGATTGCCATCTGTGATGATCTTTAATGGTGGAGGATCTTGTGCAATCTGCTTTAGCTTTGTGACAGCTAAAGTGTGGTTGTCATTCCATTCTGGTGGCTTCTTTTTTAATAAAGCTGAAAGTTGCTTTGTGAGCTGGATGTAATTGACAATTCCAAGAAATTGTTGGATCTGCTTTCTGGTCAGATCTTGATCTGGAAAATAAAGCAGTTCTTGGGCAATGTGCTTTCCTGGTTGGTAGTGACCGTCTTTGATGACCATGCCAAGAAGGCACAAGTTTCAAGGGACCAAAGAAATAAAAAGGATCGACAGTGTGGACCACGAAATGGAAATTCTTATAGGCAAGGCACTCTGTCCTAGAAACATATTAGTGGAAGAAATAAATAGAATAATAAGGGTGTTCATGATGACACCACTTGGAAGAACTACCCCATTTGTCGACATTGTGAAAGGAGGCATCCTGGTGAATGCCATTAAAAAACTGGAGACTGTTTTGTTTGTTGAAAAACTGGGCATAGGATTATGGATTGCCCAAAGAGACGAAGCAAGATTGCGAATGCCCCCTCTAATGAAGGGCAGAGGAAGAAACCAAAGGTACATTGTCTTTATTCTCTAAAAAAGCCAAAGTTCTTTTTTATCCTGGTGCTACACATTCTTTTGTGTCTTGTGTGTTTACTCATTATACTGATGTGCCTAGTACACCACTAGATGTTCACGTCACAATTAGTACCCCTATAGGAGATTGTCAGTTAATAGATCATATCTATAAGTCATGTGTAATCAGATTGTGTGATAAGGAATTTCTTGTGGATCTCCTACCCCTAGCGATGCATGATTTTGATTTGATCTTAGGAATGGATTGGTTAGGGCCCTATCATGTCTTAATAGATTGTTTTGCTAAGGAAATTATTTTTCGCCTACCTGGCAAAGAAGAATTTCATTTTCAAGGGAATCATAGAAATTATAGGGGTTTGATTTCTATGGTTAAGGCAGCAAAAATGCTAAAGAAGGGGTGTGAAGGATTTTTAGCATTTGTACTTGTTGATCATTCTGAAGGGGCATGCATTGAAGACATACCTGTTGTAAGGGAATTTATTGATGTTTTTCCTGAAGATCTTCCTAGATTACCCCCAGATCGAGAGGTTGAGTTTACTATAGAACTAGTTCCTGGTACTACCCCTATTTCTAAGGCACATATCAGATGGCACCTATTGAATTGAAAGAACTGAAAGTCCAGCTACAAAAGTTACTTGATAAGGGTTTTATCTGTCCTAATGTGTCACCTTGGGGTGCTCTCGTTTTGTTTGTAAAGAAGAAAGATGGTTCAATGAGATTATGTATTGATTACCGACAATTGAATATGGTTACTGTCAAGAATAAATACCCCTTCCTCAAATTGATGATCTTTTTGGTCAATTACGGGGTGCAGCTGTGTTTTCAAAAATTGATTTACGATCTGGTTATCATCAATTGAAAATCAGAAGTAAGGATGTATTGAAGACAGCTTTTCGAACTCGTTATGGACACTAGAGTTCTTAGTTATGCCTTTTGGGTTAACTAATGCTCCCACAGCATTCATGGACTTAATGAATAGGATCTTCCAACCGTATCTTGACCAATTTGTTATTGTCTTTATTGATGACATATTGGTTTACTCTAGGAGTAAGGAGGAGCACGAGACACACCTGAGGATTGTGTTGGATATATTACGGGAAAAGAAGTTGTTTGCAAAGTTTAAGAAATGTGAGTTTTGGCTTGATCGTGTGACGTTTTTAGGGCATATAGTGACAAAAGATGGTATTTCGGTAGATCCAGCGAAAGTGAAGGTAATTGTGAATTGGGAAAGACCTTCTAGTGTGACTGAAGTAAGAAGTTTCTTGGGATTGGCAGGTTATTATAGGTGCTTTGTGAAAGGATTTTCTAGTATAGCAGCACCATTGACTAATTTGACTAAGAAGGACGTGAAGTTCACTTGGGATGAGGCATGTGAAAAGAGTTTTCAAGAGCTCAAGAGTCTTTTGGTATCTGCCCCTATTTTAACTCTCCCATCTGAAGGTGGAGGTTTTGTGATTTACAGTGATGCTTCTAGAAAGGGCTTGGGTTACATTCTAATGCAGCATGGTCAGGTTATAGCATATGCCTCTAGGCAGTTAAAGAATCACGAACGAAATTATCCAACTCACGATTTGAAGTGGCTGCTATAGTGTTTGCCTTAAAGATCTAGAGACACTACTTGTATGGGGAGACTTGTGAGATCTTTACTGATCATAAGAGTCTGAAGTACTTATTTACTTAGAAGGAATTGAATTTGAGGCAGAGAAGATGGTTAGAGTAGGTGAAGGATTTTGACTGCTCTATTAATTACCATCTAGGTAAGGCAAACGTGGTAACAGATGCCTTGAGTAGGAAATCCTCTGGATGCATGGCTTATCTTATCACCATATAAACTCATTTGGTAGAGGACTTGAGGAGATGTGGGATTGAGGTTGTTACCCATGGGCAAACAAACTTGTTAGCTCAGTTAATAGTCCAATCCACTTTAATTAATAAAATTAAGGTAGCCCAAGGGAACGACATAGAACTCAATAAAATCCATGAAGATATAAACAAAGGACTTAAACCCGAATTCAGACTTGACAATAGAGATGTATTATGGTTGGGGCAAAGGTTATGTGTGCCAGCAAACGAAGAGTTGAGGGTAGAAATCTTAAGAGAAGCACATGAAGCATCTTATAGTATACATCCTAGTAGTACTAAGATGTATCATGATCTAAAGCAGAGTTTTTGGTGGAGGAATATGAAGGGAGACATTGCTGATTTTGTGTCTCGATGTTTAGTTTGTCAAAAAGTAAAGATCGAACATCAAAGACCAGCAGGAACTTTACAAACGCTACCAATTCCTCAACGGAAATAGGAACACATTACCATGGATTTTGTCTCTAGATTACCTCGTTCTAGGAGGGGATGTGATTGCATTTGGGTAGTCGTTGATCGACTGACGAAATCAGCTCATTTCTTGGCGAAGAAGAATACAGACAATATAGGGCAACTAGCTAAATTATTTATTAAGAAGATAGTAAGGCTTCATGGAATTCCAGTTTCAATAGTGTCTGATAGAGATCCACTGTTCACTTCAAGATTTTGGGCTAGCTTACATAAAGAGTTGGGGTCGAAATTGAGATTTAGCACTGCTTTCCATCCATACATAGATGGACAATCTAAAAGGACTATCCAAACCCTTGAGGATATGCCTCGGGCTTGTGTGCTAGACTTAAGTGGTAGTTGGAAAGAACACTTAATGTTGATTGAATTTGCTTATAACAATAGCTTCCATTCCAGTATTGGCATGGCACCATTTGAGGCATTAAACAGAAGAAAGTGTAAGTCCCTAATCTGTTTGGATAAGGTTGGTGAAAGAAAACTTTTGGGTCCAGAATTGGTACAGATTACCCTTGACAAGGCCAAGTTGATTAGAGAACGTCTTCGAGTAGCTCAGAGCAGACAGAAGAGTTATGCAGATCGTTGTAGACGAGAGTTAGAATTTGAAGAATGAGACTTTATTTTCTTGAAGGTATCGCCATGGAAAGGGGTGTTTCGATTTGGGAAGAAAGGGAAGCTTAGTCCAAGATTTATTGAACCATTTAGGATTCTAGAGAGAATTGGACCAGTCGCCTATCGCATAGCTTCACCAAGTCTATCTAGACTTCACAGTGTATTCCATGTGTCTGTGTTAAGAAAGTACATCGCAAACCCTTTACATGTGCTAGACTATCAACCGATTCAGATATCTGAAGACATGTCATATGAGGAGCAGCCTATTGAGATTGTTGATCGAAAAGAACAAGTATTAAGGAGTAGAGTTATTCCCCTAGTGAAGGTACGATGGATGAACCATTCCATTGAAGAAGCCACATGGGAGCGAGAAGCAGAAATGTTAGAAAAGTATCCTCAACTCATTTTTGCATAAGGTAATCTTCTAATTTCAAGGACGAAATTTTTGTTAGGAGGGGAGGATTTGTAACGCAAAAAAAAAAAGAATTCCTTATGGAATTTAGTCTTTCACTGGGATTTATGGAGGCCTTTTTATTAGAAAAATTAGAAAATAGTATTAAGTTATTAATAAGGGTTATTTAGAAGATAGTTTTGGAATAAAAGGTTATTTTTCCAAGATTTCATTTCCTATAAATTCATCTTTTATCTCCTTTTTTCATAACCCTAAAAACTTATGATATTCTTGTTTCCTCTCTTATCAATTGTTCATAATTTTTCTTCAATCAAATCCTAGGATTCAATCAAAGCAAACGGTATGTATACCCTCCTTATTCCCTTCAAGAATTTCTTATAAATCATTTTATTTAGGGTTTATGTTTGGCATGATTTTAGATTTGTTTTTATAGATCTTGATGCATGACATATGATGTGTTTAGGTTTTATTTAGGGTTTTGATTAATTAGGAGTTTGGTTAATCAACCCTTGGCATAATATAGGATGATTCTGGACAGTATGATATCTTGATTTTTAAACTGATGTTTTGTGAACGAATTTTTATTAGAAATTCATATTCTGGAAAATAGACATATAGAGCCTCCTTAATAAATTTTATTTAATCAAATTTGATTTCATTTTCAATTTAATATGTATTTTCGAATTAGAATATTATGTTGTTCTGAAGTTTAGATTAAGAGTTAAAATTCTGAGATCAGATCTGTACAGGAATGATGAAAAGCAGATTCTTAGAGTGAGTTATTAATAATTATGTTTTGTATTTGTTAAGGTGTTAAGGACTCTTAGGGACTTAGAGTTGTGTAGTTCAAGATTGTCATATCGAGATAAGTAACTTCAGTCCTAGTATACTGGATAGGTATAAGTATTTTGATATTATTATAAGAATTTTATACTATTTAGAAATTAAAGGATTTTTGTAGCAAAATCAGTTTATGAGAATGTTTTGAAATATGAATTCTTTTAATAAAATATTTTATAAATGTCTTTCAATATATAAATTATTTTGGTGACATGACTTCTCATTATGATTTTATTTGTAAATCAGTTTCCAAGCCTAAATTATTTTTATGGACTTTTCTGAATCTGATACGAATGTGTTAGCCTAAAGGCTGTAAATATTATAATTTTAATGATAACAAACATATGCATTAAAGTGTTTTATTTTGTATTTCACAAGTTCACTAGTTTTGAAGGATAATGAATCAAGTGAAATCAAGTTCAAGACACTCAACGGATAACGGTGAAGTCAAGAATAGAATTTCGAGCTCAACAGATAATTTATTGCGACAATTTCTTGTAAAGCTGGTATGATTTAATTTATGCTTGGATTAGCATTTGTGAAGCTCAATTTTATGTTAATAAAATAATAATTCTTCAAACTAAATTAATTTTATGTTTATGAGATAAAATATTTTGTTGATTTAAATAATTTGGGTAAAAATGAAAAACTTTTAAATTTCGGAGTTGGACTTATTTGCTAAACTCTAAAATATTTGGGCTATTTTGTATCCATAATAGATTGGGGGTTTAAATGAAAAGTTTTGAAAACTTTAAAGATTATGGTGATTTAGTTAAAACTCAAAGAGGACTTATTTGAAAAGATTTTATTTAGTTTGGGCCATACTATAATTTCATAATATTTTTAGGAATTAAATAATATTTAAAATTTCTGAGATTGGATCTTTTTGAAAAGTTTTATGATGTTTTGGTTCATAGCATAATTTGAGTAAGTTTTGAGGTAAAACTGTAATTTCGTGAACAGTATTACTGTAGCAAAATTTAAAATTAACGGTAACTTCACTGTTACGAGCGGGGAGCCGGTTAAATTAAGCGGCTAGCCGCTTGAGCACTGGAATTTGACAATAACGGCTAGTTTTCGAGCTTTAACTATAAAAACTCAACTCCAACTTCATTTCATATACTCTAGCAAGCAAAAATAAGTTTGTAAAATATATATTGAGCTTTCATTTTACAAATCATAATAGATTAAATCATTTTTGTGCCATTATTTATAAATCTACTTTTATAGAGAGTGTCTTGCTGTAATTTCTATTTTGTATCGTATTGAGAGTATTCAAGTGAGGGAAACAATTGGGGTAAAGAGATTGAGGTAATAATCTCTTAATTGTAAAGGTCCATTGACACCTTAGAAGTCAATTGTAAACATTTGAAGCCTTGGGAGGCTTGGATAGTGAGATCCTCGAGCTCGGATGGCTTGGAGGCGTGGACGTAGGCGGTGATTGTCGAACCACGTAAAAATTGCTGTGTTTGCATTCTCTTCCCTTTCTCATTTATTTTGCAAGCATTGTCAAATTTATTATATTTGATTTAATTGTTGTAAAACTTATTTTTTGTTTGTATTAAGGCATTAGATTGAATCATTTGTAAAATAAATTTTAAAAACCCAATTCACCCCCCTCTTGGGTTGCTTATTTGTATTTCAGAATGTTTAGTACTCATGTTTGATTTCAGTTATTGATGATTATAAGATTCTTAATGTTTTGGCTCATTGTCCATAGTTATTCTGATTCTGATTTTGACTCTGATCGTAATACATAATATATCCATCGGACCAAGATCTTGGGTATAAGTTACGAATGTGCACACAATATTCGATTCTAATTCATGCAGTCAATCACACTCGGACTATAGGTGACACTATGTGACATGAGCTAACGTTTCATTTTCTGTACATGTGAATATAATTTGCCTTAATAAGTAACTTTGTTTTTGATATTCTGAATTCTTATGGATTTACGTTATCTAATTGAAATACGTTACTTCATCATGGAATATAATTTTTGTGAAACTTATTGATTTATGAAATATACTTTGCCCAAAGAAAGCTTACAATATATTTTTTTTGGGTATCGATAGGCCTAGTTTGTTAGGAATGGTTTTACTTACCTAGTTGACGGCTCACCCCTCGTTATTATTTTTTTGCATATTAAGTTCCTTTGAGAGGTGTGCCTAGCCATGAAGTTAGAGATTTTCATTTTTGTTCCCTATTTGAATAAGAAGAAGAAGAATAAACTTATGTTTTTTTTTAGTTTATTTCGATCATGAACTTGTAATTTGGGTTTTGAGACTTTGTTATTTTATGTGACTAGTGGCTGTGGATTATTCTTATAAGAATTTGAGGTATACCAGTTTGGTATTTATGACTAGAAATTATGTTTTGCGAGTAATCTCCTTCTCTCACGTGCTCTGCACGTGTTAGATTTGGGGTGTTACAACATTCTCCCTACCTTGTTTGTATTTGATCACATAAGGAAATGGCTCAATGAATTCAACCCATTTGGCATGTCTCTTATGCAACTTACCTTGCCCTTTCAAATGGTTTAAGGACTCATGATCAGTGTGTATGACAAACTCTTTAAGTAAAAGATAATGTTGCCAAGTTTCCAATGCTCTCACCAATGCATACATCTCCTTGTCATAAGTAGGATAGTTTAGGATTGCGCCACTCAATTTCTCACTAAAATAAGCAATTAGACGCCCCTCTTGCATCAAAACAGCTCCAATACCTATACCTGAGGCATCACACTTAATTTCAAAAGTTTTAGCAAAATCAGGTAAAATAAGTAGTGGTGCAGAAACCAATTTCTCCTTAATTAGATTAAATGCCCTTTCTTGTTCACTACCCCACTTAAATCCCACGTGTTTCTTAACAATTTCAGTTAAAGGTGCAGCAAGGGTGCTAAAATCTTTCACAAATCTTCTATAAAAACTAGCTAAACCATGAAAACTTCTTACCTCACTTACGCTTTTAGGTGTAGGCTATTCCTTAATAGCCTTTACCTTCTCTTCATCAACCTCAATTCCTTTAGCACTTACAACATAACCAAGAAAAATAATCTGATTTGTACAAAAAACACACTTTTTCAAATTAGCATACAACTTTTCCTTCCTTAAAACAATCAATACATTTTGCAAATGCTCAATGTGTTCTTCTAGACTTTTGCTGTAGATCAAAATATCATCAAAGTAGACAACTACAAACTTACCAAGAAAAGCATTCAAAACACGGTTCATTAACCTCATAAAAGTGCTGGGTGTATTAGATAACCCAAATGGCATTACTAACCACTTATATAAACCATATTTTGTTTTAAAAGCAGTTTTCTAATCATCTCCCTCTCTAATCCTAATTTGATGATATCCACTTTTGATGAGAACTATCAAGAGAATACCATTAAAGCTTCAAGTGACCCTTTACACTTTCATGAAGGCCCAATTACAAGAGCTAGAGCCAAAAAGATACAAGCTGCTTTAAATGGATTAATTGAGAAAATATGGATTGAAACTACAATTCAAGATGCAATACATCACAAATTGGGCTTGAAGAGATGTCAAGGCGTTGTGGGCTTTATTCAAGCTATTGGGCAGCCAAATACACAATTAGGATCAAATGCAGAAAGGTCAATTCCAATTAAGATAGCTTTCCAAAGAATTTTACAGAGTTAGATTTGGAGTTCTCTAGAAGGAGTTATGACCAATTCATTACAGCATGCGCAGAGTTGGGAATTTCAATGACTCTTTAACTATTTAGGAGAACTAGTTCGACTTGAACTAGAATTTAATCTTTTTCGGATTTTTTGGGTCTCTATTGGCCTATTTAAACTCAGCAACCTTGCTATATAAGACAATTCATAGATTAATGTTATTTGAATTTGAGAGAATTATTCTTTCTTTGGTTCTTTTGAGAACTAGTGAACTTATCAAGAATTTGCAATCTTGTGGCGTTCCAAATCGAGACTTATCACTCACCTTCTCATCTAAATCTTGAGTGTGGCGTCAATATCCTTCTCCATACCTTTGGTTCATGCTTGATTAAGCATTGGGTCAAGATTTTTTGTGTCTTAAATCTGTTTAGAACTTTCTTGGGTAGTTGAAACTTTAAATTAAGTATTCTCCTTAAAGTTTCAATGTGGGATTCGCATCAATTTGGTATCAGAACAAGTTTCTAATCAGGTTTGAATGTCTTATTTATTTTGATTATAAAAAAAAACTTACAGCAAAAAAAAAAAAAGAAACGTACAGCAATAAAAAAAAAAGATTGCAAAAGGATTTAAGTATTCCTACTTTCATCAATTCCATTGTGCCCTTTACTTGCTTGTTTTCCTTTCTTCAATTTCTTTTTTGTTCTTTGTGTTCTCTTAATTCTTTTTCTTTGTTAGTGTGCTGGAATAGCATATTTGGTGTGCCACTTGTTTTGTTTTTCTTGATTTTGCTTTTAGTTCAATAAAGATCTGAAAGAGAGAATGACGTATGGTAAAAGGCAATAGTTTGTGAGATCATTAGAGGGAAAAAAGCCAATTTGTGTGTTAAACACGAGAGTTAAGTGAATCAAATTGAGTGAAACACGTGAGGGAGTGTTGTGAGGTCTTTTTTGCTAATTTTAATTTTTTAGATCACAAAATATGTCAAAAGAACAAGAAGCTATAGATCAATCGATCATGCTCAATGCCATGCAGCAACAATTGAGCGCATGAATCTGATGTTTGGAGAGATCCGTTGATGCGAATCCCACATTGAAACTTTAAGGAGAACACTTAATTTGAGACACACAAAACCTTGACCCAATGCTTAATCAAACATGAACCAAAGGTATGGAAAAGGATATTGACACCACACTCAAGATTTAGATGAGAAGGTGAGTGATAAGTCTTGATTTGGAACGCCACAAGAATGCAAATTCTTGATAAGTTCACTAGTTCTCAAAAGAACCAAAGAAAGAATAATTCTCTCAAATTCAAATAACATTAATCTCTCAATTCTCTTACATAGCAAGGTTGCTGAGTTTAAATAGGCCAATAGAGACCCAAAAAATCCGAAAAAGATTAAATCCTAGTTCAAGTCGGACTAGTTCTCCTAACTAGTTAAGGAGTCGTTGAAATTTCCAATTCTGCGCATGCTGTAATGAATTGGTCATAACTCCTTCTAGAGAACTCCAAATCTAAGTCCGTAAAATTCTTTGGAAAGCTATCTTAATTCCGAAATTGACCTTTCTGTATTTGATCCGAATTGTGTATTTAGCTGCCCAATAGCTTGAATAAAGCCCATAATGCCTTGACATCTCTTCAAGCCCAATTGATGATGTCTTGCATCTTGAATTGTAGTTTCAATCCATATTTTCTCAATTAATCCATTTAAAGTAGCTTGTATCTTTTTGGCTCTATCTCTTATAATTGGGCCTTCATGAATGTGCAAAGAATCACTTCAAGCTTTAATGGTATTCTCTTGATAGTTCTCATCATTCCCCCTCTCCTCAAAAGGATTCGTCCTCGAATCTTCACCTACATCAAAAGGAGAAAGATCAGAAACATTAAAAGTAGCACTCACATTATACTCACTAGGAAGGTCCAATTTGTAGGCATTGTCATTGATTATGCAACCACTTGAAATAGACCATCTCTCCTTGGAAGCAACTTTGAATGCCTTTGTGCTGGGAATCTCTCCTTTCTCATATGCACCCAAACCCAATCTCCAGGCTGAAAAACCACTTCCTTTCGTCCTTTGTTGGCTTGAGTAGCATATTGTTCAGTTCTCTTTTCTATGTTGTGCTGCACTTTCTCATGCAATTGCTTAACAAATTCAGCTTTCTTTTTACCATCCAAACTAGCACGCTCATCAACAGGTAACGGCAATAAATCCAAAGGAGTTAATGGATTAAAACCATATACAATCTCAAATGGTGAAAATTTAGTAGCTGAATGGACAGTTCTATTGTAAGCAAATTCAACATGTGGCAAACATTCTTCCCAAGTTTTCAAATTCTTTTGAATAATGGCACGCAACATCGTGGACAATGTTCTATTTACAACTTCAGTTTGTCCATCAGTTTGTGGATGACAAGTAGTAGAAAACAAAAGTTTAGTACCCAACTTACCCCACAAAGTTTTCCAAAAGTGGCTTAAGAACTTAGCATCTCGATCTAAAACTATGCTCCTTGGTACTCCATGCAATTTGACTATTTCCTTGAAAAACAAATTAGCTATGTTTGTTGCATCATCAGTTTTGTGACATGGAATGAAATGTGCCATCTTTGAAAACCTATCAACAATAACAAAAACAGAATCCTTTTCCCTTTTTGACCTAGGTAAACCCAAAACAAAGTCCATAGAAATATCAACCCAAGGTTTGCTAGGTATAGGTAAAGGTTTATACAATCCATGGGGTAAAACTCTAAACTTAGCATGTTTACAAGTGATACACTTCTCACATATTCTTTCAACATCACGTTTCATATGTGGCCAAAAAAAATGTTCTTTTAAAACATCTAAAGTCTTTACAATGCCGAAATGTCCCATTAAACCTCCCCCATGAGCTTCACGCACAAGCAATTCACGCAAAGAACTATATGGCACACACAATTTATTCTCTCTAAATAAGAACCCATCGTGCCTATAGAACTTTCCAAATGCAGCTTTCTCACAAGCATTAAACACATTAGCAAAATCAGGATCATTAACATATAATTCTTTAATGTACTCAAATCCTAATAACTTTGTATTTAATGTAGAGATAAGTGCATACCTTCTCGATAATGCATCAGCCACCACATTCTCCTTACCTTGTTTGTACTTGATCACATAAGGAAATGGCTTAATGAATTCAACCCATTTGGCATGTCTCTTATGCAACTTACCTTGCCCTTTCAAATGCTTTAAGGACTCATGATCAGTGTGTATGACAAACTCTTTAGGTAGAAGATAATGTTGCCAAGTTTCCAACGCTCTCACCAATGCATACATCTCCTTGTCATAAGTAGGATAGTTTAGGGCTGCGCCACTCAATTTCTCACTAAAATAAGCAATTAGACACCCCTCTTGCATCAAAACAGCTCCAATACCTATACCTGAGGCGTCACACTCAATTTCAAAAGTTTTAGCAAAATCGGGTAAAGTAAGTAGTGGTGTAGAAACCAATTTCTCCTTGATTAGATTAAATGCCCTTTCTTGTTCACTACCCCACTTAAATCCCACGTGTTTCTTAATAATTTCAGTTAAAGGTGCAGCAAGGGTGCTAAAATCATTCACAAATCTTCTATAAAAACTAGCCAAACCATGAAAACTTCTTACCTCACTTATGCTTTTAGGTGTAGGCCATTCCTTAATAGCCTTTATCTTCTCTTCATCAACCTCAATTCCTTTAGCACTTATAACATAACCAAGAAAAACATTCTGATTTGTACAAAAAGCACACTTCTTTAAATTAGCATACAACTTTTCCTTCCTTAAAACAGTCAATACACTTTGTAAATGCTCAACGTGTTCTTCTAGACTTTTGCTATAGATCAAAATATCATCAAAGTAGACAACTACAAACTTACCAAGAAAAGCACGCAAAACATGGTTCATTAACCTCATAAAAGTGCTGGGTGCATTAGATAATCCAAATGGCATTACTAACCACTCATATAAACCATATTTTGTTTTCAAAGCAGTTTTCCACTCATCTCCCTCTCTAATCCTAATTTGATGATATCCACTTTTAAGATCTATTTTGCTAAACACACAAGAACCATACAATTCATCAAGCATGTCATCAAGTCTAGGAATAGGATGTCGATACTTTACAGTGATTTTATTAATCGCACGACAATCAACACAGATCCTCCATGTTCCATCCTTTTTGGGCACTAGTAGAACTGGTACCGCATATGGACTCATGCTCTCCTTCACATATCCCTTTGCTAAGAGTTCTTCAACCTGCTTTTGAAGCTCCTTTGTCTCTTCGAGGTTACTTCTATAAGCTGGTCTATTAGGAATGGTAGCTCCAGGAAGAAAGTCTATTTGATGCTCAATTCCCCTAATAGGTGGCAAACCATTAGGGACTTCATTTGGAAACACATCATCAAAGTCCTGCAAAAGAGTCACAATAACACTAGGCAAAAAAGAGTTAAGCTCATTAGTATGCAAACAAGCCTCTTTGAACAAAAGTACAATGATAGACTGTTTTGAAAAGAAGGCCCTCTAAACCTCTCTCTCTTTTGCAAACAAGTTTACATGTTGCCTCTCTTTTCTCTCAACAATATTTTTTTCTATCTTTCCACTTTCTTTTCTCTCATTCTCTCTATCTTTTGTGCTCTCATTTTCTTTTTTTGTATCACTCTGTTTTTGTATTGTTAAGGGTACAAGAGTGATTTGCCTTTTATTCATTACAAAAGAATATCTATTTAAGTAACCATCATGTGTCACTCGCCTATCATATTGCCAAGGTCGCCCCAAAAGAATGTGTCCAGCATGCATGGGTACTACATCACATACAACCTCATCCTTATATCTCCAAATAGAGAATGAAACCAGCACTTGTTTATTTACTTTAACCTCTCCACAATCATTCAGCCATTGTAACTTATATGGCCTAGGATGTTTCAGAGTTTTCAAATTCAATTTTTCTACTAAACTGGTGCTAGCTATATTAGTACAACTTCCACCATCAATTATCATACTACATATTTTATCTTTGATATGGCATTTAGTATGAAATATGTTATCACGTTGTACCTCTGCATCCTCTTTTACTCTTATCAATTTACGATCAACAGAATACTCTACACCATCATTAGCATCCTCCAAAGGTGGCATGGGATCATCATCTGATTCACTCTCGGTTTCAACATCACCATCTTCCCTCAAGATCATTACTCTCTTATTTGGGCATTGAGATGCAATATGACCTGTCCCCAAACATTTAAAACACTTAATATCTCTATTTCTAGAGTGTTGGGAATTAGATTTACCTTTGCTTTGGTTGCCTCCCTCTTTATGATCCTTGATTGGCTCAATCTTAGGCTTTGAAACAACCTTTTCATCTTTGCTCCATTTTAACTTCCATGAGGAAGATGAACCTAAATAGGGTCTAGTGGAACCCTTTCTTTTTAATTGTCGTTCCACTTTTATGGCCATGTGAACCATGTCTTCCAATTCAACATAATGCTGCAAGTCAACCACATTAGCAATATCTTGATTTAAACCATGTAAAAATCTAGCCATAGTGGCCTCTCGTTCTTCTTCAATGTTGGCTCGAATCATGACTATTTCCATCCCCTTGTGGTAGTCTTCCACACTTCTGGAAATGTTAAGTGTGGCGTCAATATCACTCACTTTCTCATCTAAATCTTGAGTGTGGCGTCAATATCCTTCTCCATACCTTTGGTTCATGTTTGATTAAGCATTGGGTCAAGGTTTTGTGTGTCTTAAATCTATTTAGAACTTTCTTGGGTAGTTAAAACTTCAAATTAAGTGTTCTCCTTAAAGTTTCAATGTGGGAATCACACCAACTTTTAAGATCTATTTTGCTAAACACACAAGAACCATACAATTCATCAAGCATGTCATTAAGTCTAGGAATAGGATGTCGATACTTTACAGTGATTTTATTAATCGCACGACAATCAACACACACCCTCTATATTCCATCCTTTTTGGGCACTAGTAGAACTGGTACTGCACATGGACTCTTGCTCTCCCTCACATATCCCTTTGCCAAGAGTTCTTCAACCTGCCTTTGAAGCTCCTTTGTCTCTTCGAGGTTACTTCTATAAGCGGGTCTATTAGGAATGGTAGCTCTAGGAAGAAAGTCTATTTAATGCTCAATTCCCCTAATAGGTGGCAAACCATTAGGGACTTCATTTGGAAACACATCATCAAAGTCCTGCAAAAAAGTCACAATAACACTAGGCAAACAAGAGTTAAGCTCATTAGTATGCAAACAAGCCTCTTTGCACAAAAGTACAATGATAGGCTGTTTTGAAAACAAGGCCCTCTTAACCTCTCTCTCTTTTGCAAACAAGTTTACATGTTGCCTTTCTTTTCTCTCAACAATATTTTTTTTTATCTTTCCACTTCCTTTTCTCTCATTTTCTCTTTCTTTTGTGCTCTTATTTTCTTTTTTTGTATCACTCTCTTTTTGTATTGTCATTTGATCCTCATACACTTGCCTAGGTATTAAGGGTATAAGAGTGATTTGCCTTTTGTCCATTACAAAAGAATATCTATTTAAGTAACCATCATGTATCACTCGCCTATCATATTGCCAAGGTTGGCCCAAAAGAATGTGTCCAGCATGCATGGGTGCTACATCACATACAACCTCATCCTTATATCTCTCAATAGAGAATGAAACCAGCACTTGTTTATTTACTTTAACCTCCCCACAATCATTCAACCATTGTAACTTATATGGCCTAGGATGTTTCAGAGTTTTCAAATTCAATTTTTCAACTAAACTGGTGCTGGCTACATTAGTACAACTTTCACCATCAATTATCATACTACATATCTTATCTTTGATGTGGCATCTAGCATGAAATATGTTATCACGTTGTACCTCCGCATCCTCTTTTACTTGCATGTTAAGAGCACGTCTAACAACTATCAATTTACCATCAACAGAATAATCTACACCATCATTAGCATCCTCTAAAGGTGGCATAGGATCATCATCTGATTCACTCTCGGTTTCAACATACCATCATCTCTCAAGATCATTACTCTCTTATTTGGGCATTGAGATGCAATATGACCTGTCTCCAAACATTTAAAGCACTTAATATCTTTATTTCTAGAGTGTTGGGAATCCGATTTACCTTTGCTTTGGCTGCCTCCCTCTTTATGATCCTTGATTGGCTCAATCTTAGGCTTTGAAACAACCTTTTCATCTTTGCTCTATTTTGACTTCTATTGTGCAAATTTTATTGAACTCGCGAGCGCACGAATCTATTGTAGAATAGATTAATGGTGACGAGTGTCGATCCCACGAGGAGGTTGATTTTAATTATGTACAGAGTTAATTTTCTAAGTGAGTAATTGAATTATAATAACTTTATCCTAAATTGTGAATTAAAGTGGCAGGAATAATTAAAATTGAAACTGTTATAATAAAACACTTGGGTATCCGGATCTGTATCAACATGCTCCATGGGCTAAATATTTCATATTACTACCAATTAAATCATAAGGGGGGATTCCACACCTCTGAACTACGCTCCAATAAATATAGTGCCAAGGGCTTATCATGCCAAATAATAATAACCTTGTACTAGGGTACCAGTTTAACTAGCGCGGTATCTAGATAAGACTATTATTATTTAACGACGAAAAAGTCAAAACAACCATAAATATTAGAGGGGAAGAGAAAGTAAATTTACCAAATTAAGTCCATGAGACATGTTGAGACTTCACTTTCAACCCAAACTTAAAAGAAAATTAGCTACTCATATTTTAACCGGGGATAAAAAGAAAATTTTATTAAGATACAAAGAAACTACAAGAAGGAGAAGGAATTTCAAAAATCTAAGCTTAAAAATGAATTCAAGGGTGTCAAATTAGAGGGGGAGATCCCCCATTTTATAGATACATTTAGTGAATCATGACCATTGGATTAAAAACAATTCAGACACTTAGGATTGCGCCACATCATCAGTCAAAAGTCAATAGTCAACGATCAACAGTCAATGTTTAAACAGTAACGCTGTTTAAATAGTAAATAATCTCATGTATGCGCATGTACTGTACACACTATTTTTACTCCACTGATATGCTGCCACGTCATCGATCTACAGTACAAAAGAAATTTAGCCCAATAAGATCATGACACATCATCGGTCGATGCCATATAAGCTGTCAATACCACATAATTCGTCCAATCAGATACTGCCACGTCATACGTAGTTGCCACATCATCAGTTCGTATATATGAACAGTGTCATAAACAGTACCATGAATAGTACCGTATGTATGAACAGTATCATATATGCAAACAGTGACTTTTTTCTTTTAATACTCCTCTTAAGGTTTTCGACCGTCCTGAGTTTAAATATGACATCCGTTTTGCTGTCTGATCACTAGTTCATTGTCAAATGATCGTGATGCCCCTAAAATACATAAAATATATAATTATAATAAAACACAAATATTGATGAGAACTATCAAGAGAATACCATTAAAGCTTCAAGTGACCCTTTGCACATTTATGAAGGCCCAATTACAAGAGATAGAGCCAAAAAGATACAAGCTGTTTTAAATGGATTAATTGAGAAAATATGGATTGAAACTACAATTCAAGATGTAAGACATCATGAATTGGGCTTGAAGAGATGTCAAGGTATTGTGGGCTTTATTCAAGCTATTAGGCAGCTAAATACACAATTTAGATAAAATGCAGAAAGGTCAATTTCGGAATAAAACTGGTATTGATTGAGCTGGAATTAACTTGCAAGCCATATACCATTGGAAATATAATTAAGATAGCTTTCTAAAGAATTTTACAGAGTTAGATTTAGAGTTCTCTAGAAGGAGTTATGACCAATTCATTACAGCATGCGCAGAGTTGGGAATTTCAACGACTCCTTAACTAGTTAGGAGAACTAGTCCGACTTGAACTAGAATTTAATCTTTTTCAGATTTTTTGGGTCTCTATTGGCCTATTTAAACTCAGCAACCTTGCTATGTAAGACAATTGAGAGATTAATGTTATTTGAATTTAAGAGAATTATTCTTTCTTTGGTTTTTTTGAGAACTAGTGAACTTATCAAGAATTTGCATTCTTGTGGCTTTCCAAATCGAGACTTATCACTCACCTTCTCATCTAAATCTTGAGTGTGGCGTCAATATCCTTCTCCATACCTTTGGTTCATGTTTGCTTAAGCATTGGGTCAAGGTTTTTTTGTGTTAAATCTGTTTAGGACTTTCTTGGGCAGTTGAAACTTCAAAATTAAGTGTTCTCCTTAAAGTTTCAATGTGGGAATCATACCAAATATTTAAATAATAAAATATTTAAATAAATAAAAGTAGCAATGTTAGTGAGACTGAAAGTGTAAAATGAAAATTTTCTTCTTTATAAATATACACTTTCTAACACTCAACACATCCCCCAACCAGCTTATTGCTAGTCCCTAGCAAATAAAGCGAAGATAAAATTCAAAACTTTTTTTTAAAATACACGTGTTTATTCAATTAGATTAATGATAGTAATAAAATAAAAGTACAAGCATTATCTCCAGTCTAAAGGAATATCACACCCACATCAACCATTCATATGCATCAGTCCAGCAGACTTTTTTGCAGCAATAGTAATCAAGCCACTAGTTGTAGTGACACTCTCACAAAAAAATTAATCCTAATAAAATTTTGTTACTACAATGAATGGTATATTGAGAGAAAATAATAAAGAAATATCATACACTCTCACTAAGATGAAAAAATATATCCATAGCTTAAAAATAATACGATCTCAAATAAAGTATTAGTCAACCTAATGTATTCATTTTTTTCTTTTTTTTTTATATGCATACTACATCTTAATTGCCCATATAACTAGTTTTTATTTCAGACTATAGTTCCCTAAAATCAAGGACTTTTATTAGGACGTAAAGTAGGTTAGGGACATGGCTAACAAAGAAAGAGAAATAGGGAAACAAAATATATATGTTTAAGAGAAAGTTCAAGAACTTTTGAAAATTACAAGATGCATTTTGTTTATTTATTGCTAGTGTATATCTTTTTTTTCTCTTTCTTTTTTTCTTTTTTTTCTTTTTTTTTGAATTTTTTTTTTTATGTAGCACAACTTCGCTGAACAAAATAATTATTTATCCTTTTTCTCAAACATAAATAGGTGGATAGAACTTGTATGATATCGGGTAATACTCCGAATTGGAGTGGGTCAGGACGATAAGTTAATAAAGAAAAGGTTTTTTTTTTTAATAACAGGCTCAAAAGGGTTAACTATGGATATTACATAATAGGGATGGCTAGAAAGGCTCAAACGGATCAAAAATGGCCTTCCATCGTCTTTTAAGACTCTAAATAATCTTCCATATCTCTAATTTGGTGGGCATTTAGATGCAGTAACATATACTTTTTTTTTCTTTTTTTTTTGAAGGGTTGACTCAAAGGAAATCTAGAGATCATATATGAAATAATAAACTGCTAAGCTACATGAAGAATGTGCAAAAAGGGTTACTCTCCAAGAAAAATTAATAAGCTTAAAAACTCACTTGGAATTTATTATGACATGTTCATTCCTTCAAGCAACTCATATTTGTTCCTGACATCAACATGTAGAATAACAAATGTTGAGTGTTAGAAAGTGTATATTTATAAAGGAGAAAATCGTCATTTTACAATTTAAGTCTCACTAACATTGCTACTTTTATTTATTTAAATATTTTGTTATTTAATTATATGTGTTTTATTATAATTATGTATTTTATGTATTTTAGGGGCATCACGATCGTTTCACAATGAACGAGTGATCAGACAGCAAAACGAACTTCATATTTGAATTCAAAACGGTCGAAAACCACATAATTCATCCAATCATATACGGTACTGTTCATGTACTGTTCATGTTACTGTTCATGATACTGTTCATATATACAGACTTATAATGTGGCAACTACCTATGACGTGGCAGTATTTGATTGGACGAATTATGTGGAATTGACTGCTTACGTGGCATTGACTGATGATGTGTCACAATCTTATTGGGCTGAATTTCTTATGTACTGTGGATCGATTACGTAACAGCATCTCAGTGGAGTAAAAATCGTATGTACGGTACATGCTCATACATGGGATTATTTACTATTCAAACATTGACTATTGACTGTTAACTGATGACGTGGCGCAATCCTAGGAGTCCGAACTATTTTTAATCCGATGGTCATGATTCACTCAATGTATCTATAAAAAGTGGGCTCTCCCCTCGTAATTGGACACCCCTGAATTCATTTTTAAGCTTAGATTTCTGAATTTCCTTCTCTTTCTTGTAGTTTCTTTGTATTTTAATAAAATTTTCTTTTTATCCCTAGTTAAAATATAAGTAGCTAATTTCCTTTTTAGCTTGGGTTGAAGGTAAAGTCTCAACATGTCCCATGGGCTTAATTTGGTAAATTTACTTTCTCTTCCCCTCTAATATTTGTGGTTGTTTTGACTTTTCGTCGACAAATAATAATAGTCTTGTCTAGATACCGCCCTGGTTAAATCAGCACCTGAATACAAGGTTATTATTATTTGGCACGATAAGTCCTTGGCACCATATTCATTGGAGCGTGGTTCATGAGGTGTGGAATCCCCCTTTATGATTTAATTGGCATTAATATGGAATATTTAGCCCATGGAGCATGTGATACAGATCCGGATACCTAAGCACGTCATTTTAATATATTTCAGTTGTATATAATTCCTGCTATTGTAATTTAAATTCAAGCATAATTTACATAAATTTCACCATAATTTTATTCACCCATTAAAAGAAAATTAATTCTGCACATAATTAAAATCAACCTCCTCATGGGATCAACACTCGTCACCATGAATCTATTCTACAATAAATTCGTGCACTTGCGAGTTTAATAAAATTTGCACAATAAGTTTTTGGCACCGTTGCCGGGGAGGTAAGTATTTTAATTAGTAGAATTAGTTTTTTCCTTAATATTTATTTTTTGTAATTTATTTTTTTCTTCTAAAAAAAAGAAATTAGATTAGAATTTTATTTCTTTCTCTCTTCTTTAAATTTGTATAATTTAATTTCCATGTTATTTTTCTTTATAATTTTTCTAATTTATCTTGTTATCTTTTTTGTTATTTATTTTAATTTTAGTTAATATTTATTTCACGTAATTTCTTTTTATTATAGCTATTGAGTGTGTTTTCATATTAAGATTGTAACAACGTCACAAGGTTAGTATCGTAATTTCTCTCTCTTCTTTATTTTATTTATTTTATTTTCATTTATTTTGTTCTTTGCATGCATGGTCGAAGGTCATTATCACCTAATCTTGAACCTTTAGACCTTGAATTAGAAAAAACACTTCGCACGCACAAACACACTGTTTTTCAAAAGAAATTTGAAATGGATTTGCAAAATCAACAACCAGAACCACAAGAGAGACCATTTAAGGATTATTTTAGTTCTTTAGTTAATTTGAGCACATTATGCATAAGGTACCCAAATGTAGCTGTTAGGAGTTTTGAATTAAAACCTAGTGTCCTGAATTGTCTTCCCACATTCTATGGCCTAGAAAATGAGAACCTATATAATCATCTGAATGATTTTCATGCTATTTGTCAAACTTTTAAATATGAGAATTTTTCAGATGATGATGTTAAACTTAGATTATTCCCATTTTCATTAAAAGATAGAGCTCGTTCATGGTTTAATACATTACCTGCTAATAGCATTACATCATGGGAACAAATGGTAACTAAATTTTTAAATAAGTATTTCCCAGTTTATAAAACCAATGCTATTCGCAGGGAAATTTCAGAGTTTACCCAAAGAGACGACGAGCAGTTTTTCGAAGCATGGGAGAGATTTAATGGGCTACTCTTGAAGTATCCACATCATGGGTACGAAAAATGGCACCAATGCCAATACTTTTTAGAGGGATTATTACCACATATGCAAGAATGGCTAATGGCAACCAGTGGAGGAGAGTTAATGTCCAAAAGCGCATCAGAGATTTGGGAATTTTTCCAACAGCAATAAGATAATTCTCAACAACGGAGTCGATCACTCAGAAATACTAAGAGAATTAAGGGAGTGAATGAGGTTAACATTGGCGAGTCAAGCTTAGGAATTAAAGAAGTCAAAGAAATGGTCGAAGGCCTTGCTCGACAAATAGCGTCTTTGACGATTGCTAAATCAACAGAGCCACATGACCATGACTCATATTCAGATCAAGCCAATGCCATAGGTGTCATGAGAAAACCACCAAACTATAACCCTTACTCCAACACATATAACACTGGATGGAGAGACCACCGTAATTTTTCATGGTCTCAAGGATTCCAACAAAATGGAACATCAGTTCCACCTCCACCGATGCAATCAGTTCCTCAAATGTCTCAAGGCTCTCAACCACCATTTAGATTATATAATCAAAATCCAAACCATTCTCAATCCAGACCATAGGAAGAGACATTCCAAAATGTCAGAAATCTTACTAACTCCAAGATCAAGCAGCCGATCCGCACCATTGATGAATTATAAAATGAAATGAGAGCGAGCTTCAACTCACAAGCTCAATCTATTTCGAGCCTTGAGAAAATGGTAGGACAACTTGCCTCTTCAGTTCAAACTTTGGCCATGACCGTTGAAAAAGGCAAATTTCCAAGTCAACCAGTGCCTAATCCTAAAGCAGTGAATAAAGTAAGTTCTAGTTCACCACAGCAGCATGGAGAAGTCAAAGCAGTGATGACCTTGCGAAAAGGAAAAGAAGTCGACAACAAAGTAGAGATGCCAAATCAACTCAGATTGTACCTGTGAACACTGAGGAATCATCATCAGAGGAGAAAGAGGAAACCAACCCACGAGAATATGGTTCGTAAAGCTCTATTTCCTTAGAGGTTAGCTAAAGGGAAGAAAGGAAAATCCACATGTGAGATTTTTGAAATCTTCAAACAGGTAAGTGTTAACATCCATTTACTTGAAGCCATAAAACAAGTGCCATCATATGCCAAGTTTCTTAAAGACCTTTGTACTAAAAAGCAAAAATATTCATGTTCAGAAAAAGAACTTCTTAACAGAAAATATTAGTTCTATACTCCAACATAAAATGCCTCTAAAATGTAAAGATCCAGGCTCCCCTACTACCTCATGTAGTATAGGGAACCACACAATTGAGAATGCTTTGTTGGATTTAGGAGTTAGTATAAATTTATTGGCTTATTCTGTATTTGTAAAACTTGGACTAGGCAAATTACATCGAACTCCAGTGGTGTTACAACTTGCAGATCGATCCACAAAAATACCTCATGGTATTGTGGAGGACGTGCTTATCCAGGTAGACAAGTTTTATTTTCCTATTGATTTCATTGTAATTGACACTCAACCAGTGCAGGATTCAAAAAAGCACATTCCCGTTATTCTGGGCCGACCTTTCTTAGCAACTGCCGATACACATATTCAATGCAGAACTGGAAATATGCAATTGTCTTTTGGCAATATGACCATGGAACTCAATATCTTTAACATTGCCAAAGAACCTCACAGTACAGATGATGGAATTCTTGATGTGGATTTAATAGAAACACTAGTTGATAACAATTTTCTTTCAAACCTTAATGATGACCCTTTGCAAACTTGTTTAACTCACTTTGGTTTGAATTTTGATATTGACAGATCAATTGATGAAGTTAACGCCCTACTTGACTCAGCACCATTCATGGACACTAATAAATGAAAGTTAGGAGTTGAACAACTAGTGCCATCAGAAAAGAAACTCAGCCCATCATCAGAATCACCACCAAAACTTGAGCTCAAGCCATTACCCAACACTTTGGAATACGTATTCCTGGGAGAAGAAAGTACTTTGCCAGTAATCATCTCTTCCTCTCTCAATAACGAACAAAAAGGTAAGTTGTTGGATGTTTTAAAAGAGTATAAAAGAGCATTAGGATGGACCATAGCAGATATAAAAGGTATAAACCCAGTGGATTGCATGCATTACATTCACCTTGATGAAAATGCTAAACCTACTAGGGAAATACAACGTCAGTTAAATCCTAACATGAAAGAGGTTGTTCGAACTAAAGTCCTTAAGCTATTAGATGCAGGTATTATTTACCCCATTTCTGATAGTTCATGGGTCAGTCCTGTGCAAGTTGTTCCTAAAAAGTCAGGAGTTACAGTAGTTATCAATGCTGATAATGAATTAGTACCCACTAGAGTAACTACAGGATGGCGTATATGCATTGATTATAGAAAGTTGAATTCTGTCACACGGAAAGACCATTTTCCTTTACCATTTATCGATCAAATGCTTGATAGATTAACAGGTCATGAGTTTTATTGCTTTCTAGATGGTTATTCAGGATACAATCAGATTCCCATAGCACCAAAAGATCAAGAGAAGACTACTTTTACTTGTCCTTTTGGTACTTTTGCATATAAGAGAATGCCATTTGGATTATGTAATGCAACAGCTACATTTCAACGATGCATGTTGAGGATTTTTTCTAATATGGTTGAACGATTTTTTGAGGTTTTTATGGATGACTTTTTTGTTTTTGGAGATTCGTTTGATCAATGTTTACATCATCTAACACTAGTTCTGCAGAGATGTATCGAGAATAATTTAGTCTTGAATTGGGAGAAATACCATTTTATGGTTAAACAAGGTATCGTTCTCGGTCACATCATTTCAAGCAAATGTATTGAGGTTGATAAAGCCAAGGTGGATCTCATTTCCAATCTTCCTCCAACTAAAATAGTCAGAGAAGTAAGATCTTTCCTTGGGCATGCTGGTTTTTATAGACATTTTATTAAAGATTTTAGCAAAGTTTCTAGACCCTTATGCAATTTACTTGCTAAAGATGTATCTTTTGTCTTTGATGATTCATGTCTTGTGGCATTTGAAAAACTAAGTAGTTGTTGATATCATCACCCATCATTCAGCCCCCAAATTGGAACTTACCATTTGAGCTTATATGTGATGCATCTGACTATGCAATAGGAGCAATATTAGGACAAAGAGTTGATCGAATTTCCCATGTGATTTACTATACTAGTATGACATTGAATGATACACAGTTGAATTATTCAACCACTGGAAAAGAAATGCTAGCAGTTGTGTTTGCATTAGAAAAATTTCGATCTTATCTCATTGGTTGTAAAATAATTATATTTACAGATCATGCTACTCTTAAATATTTTCTCACAAAGAAAGATGCAAAAGCTAGACTAATTCGTTGGGTACTACTTTTGCAGGAATTTGACTTAGAATTCAAAGACAAAAAAGGAACAAAAAATGTTGTGGTTGATCATCTTTCCCATCTCCATTTTGACACAACAATAGAACATTTACCTTTCAATGAGATATTTCCAGATGAACAAATAATAAGTGTGGAAGTAGTACCATGGTATGCTGATATAGTTAATTATCTTGTTACAGGTCAACTTCCAGAGCATTGGACTAAGCAGGACAAGGCTAAATTCTTTGCAGAAATAAAGAATTTCTTTTGGGATGATCCTTATCTATTTAAATTCTGTGCAGACCAAATTGTTAGACGATGTGTCCCAGAGAATGAATTTCAGAATATCCTCTCTTTCTGCCATGAACAAGCTTGCAGCTACTAAAATTTTATAATGTGGTTTCTATTGGCCAACTATATTTTGAGATGCTTACACCTTTTGTTCTTCATGTGATAAGTGTCAACGAATGGGGAGCATTACACGAAGAAATATGATGCCACTAAACCCAATTTTAGTGGTTGAAATTTTTAACGTATGGGGTATCGATTTCATGGGACCTTTACCCTCATCTTTTGGCCATCAATACATATTGGTCGCTGTTGACTATGTTTCGAAATGGGTAGAGGCAATTCCATGTAGGAACAATGATCATAAAGTGGTAATAGGATTTTTGAAAAGCAGTATTGTTTCCCGCTTTAGATTTCCTCGAGCAATAATTAGTGATGGTGGTGCCCACTTTTGCAATAAATTTTTCAAAGCACTTTTGACAAAGTACTCCATCACTCATAAAGAGGTGACCCCATATCACCCACAGACCAGCGACCAAGTTGAGATCTCTAATCGATCAATAAAGCACATTTTAAAAAAAACAGTGAGGCCCAACAGAAAAGATTGGTCGTTGCAGCTTGATGATGCATTATGGGCATATAGAACGGCTTTTAAGACTCCGATTGGGATGTCACCCTGTAGGCTAGTGTATGGAAAAGCATGCCACCTACCTGTGGAACTCGAGCATCGTGCGTACTGGGCCATCAAGAAATTCAATTTTGACATACTGCAAGCTAGCTCAGAAAGAAGATTACAGTTGGCAGAACTTGAAGAAATTCAAAATGAGGCGTATGAGAATGCCAAAATTTACAAGCAACGAATGAAAGTCTTTCACGACAAGCAAATTATGCGAAAATCTTTCACTCTAGGTCAAAAAGTGCTTTTATTCAATTCTCGCTTGCACCTATTTCCAGGTAAGTTACGCTCTTGATGCTCTGGCCCATTTATTGTTCACACTGTTATTCCACATGGGGCAATTGAAATTAAAGATCCAATAAATTGTATCACTTTTAAAGTTAATGGTCAAAGATTAAAACTATATCTAGAATACCAACCATTTGAAGAGGACAGCGAAACAAATTTGAGTGACCCACCTATTTAAATTGAGACTTTTCTTTTCACTGATTTGATTATTTATTTTCTTTATTTTTTTTGTTTTTATCATTCTTTTGCTGATTGAAATTATTTTTGTTTAAGTGTGTTTATTTAACCGTTAAGATTTTTCTTATCATTTTAATCATAAGACTCTTAAACATTCTTAGACAGTTTCGAAGTATACAATCTCATCTGAGAGGTCATATACGATTTTGTAAAACATATCGTATCTGGCAGCTACAACTACCAGAGTTAGTAACCCATGTTGAGGATTTAGAAAGAGATCTTAGAGAAATTGAGAGAGGCATCTACAACATCCAATTAGAGCTTGAGGTAAATTCAATAAGAGGACGATTTTAGTTTGTTTTGTGTGTTTTAATTTATTTTCTTATCTGTGTGTTTTAGTTTGCTTTGTGTGTTTAAAGTTTGTAACCCCGGTCAAGTGGTGGATAACGGTACTCTGTGACAATCAAGTCAGTTACTTTAGTTTTCCCACAAAAACTGATATTCTAAGATGAAGGTATAGAAAGAGACAAGATTTTAGAAAAACTTCACAAGTGATTTCCTTCACTTCCTCAAAATACTCTCCTCACCATTTATAAAGCTCGGTCCGAACGTATACGATTGCTTATGAAGAATAACATCCCTGCTGACATCCGTTGGTTAATCGAGGCAAAAGTTCACTTAGTAGGTGAGTTACCTCCTAAATTTATTGCATACATGCCTGGTTGTGGTAAAGGAAATTATGCGAGAAACCGACGAGCTCGAAGACTTTCTGTTGCTTGTCATAAATGTACCAGAATGATATGCAATAAAAAATCATGTTCTTTAGGAATGGTGTCTGATAATAGAAAAGATAAGATTCAATTCATTAGGGATGGCTTGAATAAGTATTGCATTTTGTCTCTTGAAACGCATCCCAGCGGATACGTCCAAAATGCAATACTCCAGTTATGGCCATTATTCTAGAAAGAATGTGTAAACTATAGTCTCGGAAATCTGACTATAAAAGACCTTGTTTGCCAGTTTGTAAGAAAACTAGATGGGAAGCCTATCCTCGACTCATAGAGGGCATTCAAGCCGTTTCTGGATGTAAAACCAGAGGAAGATGTGAGCCACAATCACAACTATCTGTAAATATCCTTTTACCTCTCTGTTCTTTTATTTCACTGTTATTTTACTATTTGCATTATTGTTTTTAATAATTTCATTTACTTTTTTTCTTTTTACTATTTTCTTTTTTACTTTTGAGCCATGTGCCTTATACGTTAATTAACATAATGTCCCATATACAGCTGTAACTAACTGTCACCAAGGTCTTTAAATACGAATTTTTTTTTTACTGAGCACTCACAAGTTGTTTTTGAGCAGTATCTTAATAGCAGCTACTTCTAGTAAATAATTCAAGAACATTTGTGTGCTTTCTGGGTTTCATTATGGCAAACATAAAGAGTTCATGGAGGCAACCATAGATCTTGGTCTAAGAATAGCAGAGAGAAAATTACACTTGGTGTATGGAGGAGGTGACTGAGGGTTATCCAAAATGGTATCAGAAGCTGCTTTTGTCAGAGGGAGCCAAGTGTTAGGCATTATCCCTCAAATCCTAAAACTTTTGAGTTGTTTGTCTCATTCACCAATTGGAGAAGAGTTAGTCGTCTTAGGTATACAAGAACGAATAACTGAAATACTCAATCATGCCGATGCTTTTATTTTCCTTCCAGGCGATTTTATAACTCTTGAGGCACTAATGACATTAGCATCTTGGTCCCATCTGAACATTCATCAGAAACCCATTGGTTTGTTAAATATCAATAATTTTTATGATAGCTTTCTCGCATTTCTTAACCATGCAATAAAAAATTATTCCATTCCTTCCTCAGTGAAAAAAATCTTTATTTGTGCACACACTGCTAATGTGCTACTTGATCTGTTACAAGCTTATCAACCAGAGCCAGATCCTAGGGCTATTATGTTGGAGTGTTCAAATAATGATGGTAACAGTAGCGGCAGTAAGAAGTACAAATTTGATTTAACTCTCCACTTGTAAATATTTTCTTCTATGTTGCAGCACCTAGGTGATGTCTTCTAAACTCTACTTCTTTCCTTTCAAATATTGAGGACAATGTTTCGTTTTGGTTGGGGAGAGGGAATAGTTAACAATTGTGGAATGTTGAACTAACCATGACTAACTTTTTGAGTAGAAGATGGCTGAATATGGAGTGTAGTGACTCTAGAAACACATCTTCTTAGTAAAAAAAAAACAAAACAAAAAAAAATTTACGTGTGTTTTTTTTCTAACCTTTCATTTTTCTCCTTTATAAATACATGTTTTCAAGTTTTTAAAGTCGAAGATGGCTGATTATGGAGTGTAATGACTCTAGAAACGTATTTTTTTAAAAAAAAATTATTTTTCTGCATGTATGTTTTCTTTTTATGTTTAGAATAGGTTGGAGGGATAGAATTCTGTTAAAAAAAAAATTTGTGTGAGTTTTTGATATTGGATGATATGATGACTTTCAAATTTTAGGATTTGTGTTATCTTTGGTCTTGAATGATGTTACACCATGTTTACTATTCTACATGTTGATGTTGGGGACAATATGAGTTGCTTGAAAGAATGCACATGTCATAATAAATTTCCAAGTGAGTTTTCGAGCCTATTAATTTTTTTTGGAGAGTAACCCTTTTTGCCCATTTTTCATGTAGCTTAGCAGTTTATTATTTCATACATGATCTCTAGATTTTCTTTGAATCAACCCGTTAAAAAATATATATATATATGTGCGTGTTACTGTATCTAAATGCCCACCTAATTAGTAGATATGGAAGATTATTTAGAGTCCTAAAAGATGATGGAAGACCATTTTTGACCCGTTTAAGCCTTTCTAGCCATCCCTATTATGTAATATCCATAGTTAGCCCTTTTGAACCTTTTATTTAAAAAAAAAGCCTTTTCTTTATTAACTTATCATCCTGACCCACTCCAATTTAGAGTATTACCCGATATCATACAAGTTCCATCCACCTATTCATGTTTGAGAAAAAGGATAAATAATTATTTTGTTTAGCGAAGTTATGCTATATAAGAAAATAAATAAAAAGAGAAAAAAAGAAAAAGAATATACAATAGCAATAAATAAGCAAAATACATCTTGTAATTTTTAAAGGTTCTTGAATTTTTTCTCAAACATATATATTTTATTTCTCTATTTCTCTTTCTTTGTTAGCCATGTCCCTAGCCTACGTTACGTCCTAATAAAAGTCCTTCTTGATTTTAGGGAACTATAGTAAAAAATAAAAGCTAGTTATATGGGCAATTAAGATGTAGTGATGCATATACATAAAAAAAAAGAGAAAAAAAATGAATACATTGGGTTGACTAATACTTTATTTGAGATCGTATTATTTCTAAGATATGGGCATATATTTTTCATCTTGGTGAGAGTGTATGATATTTCCTTATTATTTTCTCTCAATTCACCATTCATTGTAGTGACAAAATTTTATTGGGATTAATTTCTTTGTGAGAGTGTCACTACAACCAATGAGATTTTGGGGTTGGATATGTCATTCTTGAAAGTGGCCTGATTACTATTGCTACAACAAAGTCTGCTGGACTATGCAGATGGATGGTTGATGTGGGTGTGATATTCCTTTAGACTGGAGATAATGCTTGTACTTTTATTTGATTGTTATCATTAATCTGATTGAATAAACATGTGTGTTTTTTTTAAAAAAAGTTTTGAATTTTATATTCGCTTTATTTGCTAGGAACTAGTAATAAGCTAGTTAGGGGGTGTGTTGAGTGTTAGAAAGTATATATTTATAAAGGAGAAAATCGTTATTTTACACTTTAAGTCTCACTAACATTGCTACTTTTATTTATTTAAATATTTTGTTATTTAATTATATGTGTTTTATTATAATTATGTATTTTATGTATTTAGGGGCATCACGATCATTTCACAATGAACGAGTGATCAGACAGCAAAACAAATGTCATATTTGGACTTAGGATAGTCGAAAATCTTAAGGAGAGCATTATAGGAAAAAAGTCACTGTTCACATATATGGTACTGTTCATACGTACGGCACTGTTCATGTTATTGTTCACGATACTGTTCATATATACAGACCGATAATGTGGCAACTACCTATGATCTGGCAGTATTTAATTAGACGAATTATGTGGAATTGATTGCTTACACGGCATTGACCGATGATGTGGCATTGACTGATGATGTGTCACAATCTTATTGGGCTAAATTTATTATGTACTGTGGATCGATGACGTAGCAGCATCTCAGTGGAGCAAAAATCGTGTGTATAGTACATGCGGATACATGGGATTATTTACTATTCAAACATTGACTGTTGACTATTGACTGATGACGTGGCGCATTCCTGAGAGTCCGAACTGTTTTTAATTCGATGGTCATGATTCACTCAATGTATCTATAAAAAGGGGGATCTGCCCCACTAATTAGACACTCCTGAATTCATTTTTAAGCTTAGATTTCTGAAATTCCTTCTCCTTCTTGTAGTTTCTTTGTATTTTAATAAAATTTCCGTTTTATCCCTAATTAAAATATGAGTAGCTAATTTCCTTTTTAGCTTGAGTTGAAGGTGAAGTCTCAACATGTCCCATGGGCTTAATTTGGTAAATTTACTTTCTCTTCCCCTTTAATCTTTGTGATTGTTTTGACTTTTCGTCGACAAATAATAATAGTCTTGTCTAGATACCACCCTGGTTAAACTGGCACCCTAGTACAAGGTTATTATTATTTGACACGATAAACCCTTGGCACCATATTGATTAGAGCGTGGTTCATGAGGTGTGGAATTCCCCTTATGATTTAATTGGCATTAATATGGAATATTTAGCCCATGGAGTATGTTGATGCAGATCCGAATACCCAATCACGTCATTTTAATAGATTCCAGTTGTATTTAATTCCTGCTATTGTAATTTAAATTCAAGCATAATTTACATAAATTTCACTCATAATTTTATTCACCCATTAAAAGAAAATTAATTCTGCACATAATTAAAATCAACCTCCTCTTGGGATCGACACTTGTCACCATTAATCTATTCTATAATAAATTCGTGAGCTTGAGAGTTCAATAAAATTTGCACAACAGCAAACATGGTGTAACATCATTCAAGACTTTATAATATAAATACTAAAACTCGAAAGTCATCATATCATCTAATATCAAAAACTTTTAAAAAAATATTTTTAAATGAAATTCTATCCCCCCAACCTATTCTAAACATAAAAAGAAAACATACATACGAAAAAATAATTTTTTTTAAAGAAGATGTGTTTCTAAAGTCACTACACCCAGCCATCTTCGACTTAAAAACTTGAAAACATATATTTATAAAGGAGAAATTATCAGCTATTCCCTCCCCCAACCAGAACGAAACATTGTCCCCAATGTTTTAAAGGAAAGAAGTAGAGATTAGAAGATATCACCAGGATGTTGCAACATATAAGAAAATATTAACAAGTAGTTGCGACTGTGGCTCACATCTTACTCTGGTTTTACATCCAGAAACGACTTGAATGCCCTCTATGAGTCGAGGATAGGCTTCCCATCCAGTTTTCTTACAAACTAGCAAACAGGGTCATTTATAGTCAAATTCTCGAGACTATATCGTGCACACTCTTTCTCGAATAATGGCCATAACTGGAGAATCGCTCTTTGTACGTATCCACTGGGATGCGTTTCAAGAGACAAAAGGATATTATCTAATGATTCTTTATTCAAGCCATCCCTAATGAATTGAATCTTAACTTCTCTGTTATCAGACACCATCCCTAAAGAACATGATTTTTTATTGCATATCATTCTGGCACATTTATGACAAGCAACAAAAAGTCTTCGAGCTCATCGTTTTCTCGCATAATTTCCTTTACCACAACCAGGCATATATGCAACAAATTTAGGAGGTAACTCACCTGCTAAGTAAACTTTTGCCTCGATTAACCAACGGATGTCAGCAGGGATGTTATTCTTCATAAGCAATTGCATGCGTTCGGACCGGGCTTTATAAATTAAAAGTAGGGCATTCTGAGGAAGCGAAGGGAATCGTTTGTGAAGCTTTTCTAAAATCTCGTTTCTCTCCATGCCTTTGTCTCAGAATATCAGTTATTGTGGGAAAACTGAAGTAACCAACTTGATTGTCACAGAGTACCGTTATCCGCCACTTGACTGGAGTTTCAAACTTAAACACACAAAGCAAACTAAAACACACAAACAAGAAAACAAATTAACACAAAAAACAAACTGAAATCTTCCTCTTATTAAATTTACCTCAAGCTCCAATTAGGTGTTGTAGATGCCTCTCTCAATTTCTTTAAGATCTCTTCCTAAATCCTCAACATGGGCTACTAACTCTGATGGTTGTAGCTGCCAGATATGTGTTTTTTACAAAATCGTATCTGACTTCTGAGATGAGATTATATATGTCAAAATTGTTTAAGAATGTTGAAGAGATACTTTTTAGTTGACATATTCATGAGGAAAAATGATAAAAAAAATTAATAATAATAGTTAAACAAACAAACTTACACAAACATAATTAAAAATAAAAAAGAAAACTTTAAATCACCGAAAGGAAACAGAAAGAAAAAAAAATGTCAGGTCACTTCAATGTTTTGTGTTGTTTTTTCCATATGGTTGGTATTCATGATATGACGTTACTTTTCTGACCATTAACTTTAAAAATTACATCGTTCCTTGGATTCTTAAATTTAATGGTTCCATGTGAAAAAATAGTATAATCAATAGATGGATAAGACCTTCGAGAGCGTAACTTACTTGGATAAACTTGCCATTGAGAATTGAACAAAAATACTTTCTGACCTGGTGTGAAAGATTTTCTAATGCTCCATTTGTCACGGAGGATTTTCATTCGCTTTATGTAGTCTTTAGCATTTTTGTCATTATGAATCTCCTCTGGTTTTACCAGTTGTATCCTCCTTTTTGAAAAAATAGGATCAATGATGTCTGTATTCTTTTGTTTTTCATTATGAGAGGATGAGATGATTTCTGACAATATTTTTTCTTCTCCCAAGAATGTAAAATTCAGAGGATCAAGTGAAGGTTTGAGCTCAATCTCTAGTGGTGATTCTGATGATAGGATGAGATTTTCTTTTAATGGTGCCAATTGCTCTATCTTTGTCTTCTATTTATCAATATCCATGCATGGCGATTAATCCAATAAGGCATTAACCTTACCAATCGATCTGTCAATATTAAAATCCAAACCAAAGTAACATGTCAGTAAATGGTCATCACTAAGGTTTAAAGGAAATATGTGATCAACTAATTCATTAATTAAATCCACATCTACAATTTCATCATCAGTACTGTGAGGTTATTTGGCAATGTTGAAAATATTTAGTTCTATGGTCATATTGCCAAATAACAACTGCATATTTCCAGTCTTGCATTAAATGTGAGCATCGGCAGTTACTAAAAATGGATGACCCAAGATAATGGGGATGTACTTCCTTGAATCCTACACTGGTTGAGTGTCAATTACAATGAAATCAACAGGAAAATAAAATTTGTCTACCTGGATAAGTACGTGCTCCACAATACCACGAGATATTTTTATGGACCGATCTGCAAGCTGTAACACCACTGGAGTTGGGTGTAATTCTCCCAGTCCAAGTTTCATAAACACTGAGTAAGGCAATAGATTTACACTAGCTCCTAAATCTAACAAAGCATTCTCAATTGTGTGGTTCCATATACTACATGAGATAGTGGGGGAGCTTGGATCTTTGCATTTTAGAGACATTTTATGTTGGAGTATAGAACTAATATTTTCTGTTAAAAAGGCCTTTTTCTGAACATGAATATTTCTCTTTTTAGTACAAAGGTCTTTAAGAAACTTGGCATATGATGGCACTTGTTTTATAGCATCAAGCAAAGGGATGTTGACACTTATTTATTGACGAAAAGTCAAAATAACCATAAATATTATAAGGGAAGAGAAAGTAAATTTACCAAATTAAGCCCATGGGACATGTTGAGACTTCACCTTCAACCCAAGCTTAAAAGAAAATTAGCTACTCATATTTTAACTAGGGATAAAAAGGAAATTTTATTAAAATATAAAGAAACTACAAGAAAGAAAAGGAAATTCAGAAATCTAAGTTTAAAAATAAATTCAGGGGTGTCAAATTAGGGGGGAGAGCCCCCTTTTTATAGATACATTGAGTGAATCGTGACCATCAAATTAAAAACAGTTCGGACACTCAAGATTGCGCCATATCATCAATCAACAGTCAACAGTCAATGTTTGAACAGTAACACTGTTTGAATAGTAAATAATCTCAAGTATGCGGATGTACTGTACATATGATTTTTGCTCCACTGAGATGCTGCCACGTCATCGATTTACAATACATAAGAAATTTAGCCCAATAAGATCGTGACACATCATCGGTCGATGCCACATCATCGGTCAATGCCACAAAAGCAGTCAATACCACATAATTCATCCAATCAGATACTACCACGTCATAGGTAGTTGCCACATCATCAGTCCGTATTTCGATACGAATTTTACACAATACGAGAGCCGCTGCTATTTCGAATTGAAAAGGGTCGTATATAGCGAAGTGATACTCCGGGGTCTCACAAAAAAGAATGATTTCTTTCAATTGACTATTCATCTATTGTATTTTCATGTAAATAGGGACAAAAGAGTTCTATGAAAAAATGGTGGTTCAATTCGATGTTATCTAAGGGTAAGAGGGAATTAGAATACAGGTGTTGGTTAAGTAAATCAATGGAGAGCCCTGGTCCTATTAAAAATCCCAGTGTAAGCAAGGAACTGATTAGAAATGATAAGGATAAAAACATTCATAGTTCGAGTGATAGTGACAGTTCAAGTTACAGCAAATTAGCTGGTGTCAGGGATATTCATAATTTCATCTCGAATGACACTTTTTTTGTTAAGGATAGTAATAGAGACAATTATTCCATCTATTTTGATATTGAAAATCAAATTTTGGAACTAGACAATGCTTATTCTTTTCTGAGTGAACTAGAAAGTTCTTTTTATAGCTTTCGTAATTCTAGTTCGAGGAATAATGGATCTAAAATCGATGATCCTGATTTCGATCGTTACATGTATGATACTAAATCGAGTTGGAATAATCACATTCATAATTGCCTTGACTCTTATCTTCATTCTCAAATTTGTATTGATAGTCACGTTTTAAGTAGTAGTGACAATTATAGTGCCAGTTACATTTATAATTTCATTTGTAGTGAAAGTGAAAATAGTAGTGAAAGTGAGAGTTCCAATATACAAAGTAGCACGAATGGTAGTGATTTAACTATAAGCAAAAGTTCTAATGAAAGCGAAAGTTCTAATGAAAGCGATGTAACTCAAAAATACAGGCATTTATAGGTTCAATGCGAAAATTGTTATGGATTAAATTATAAGAAATTTCTTAAATAAAAAATGTATCTTTGTGAACAATGCGGATATCATTTGAAAATGATTAGCTCAGATAGAATCGACCTTTTGGTTGATCCAAGTACTTGGGATCCGATGGATGATGACATGGTCTCTATAGATCCCATTGAATTTGATTCAGAAGAAGAACCTTATAAAAATCGTATTAATTCTTATCAAAGCAAGACAGGATTAACGGAGGCTATTCAAACAGGTACAGGGCAACTAAATGGGATTCCCATCGCAATTGGATTGATTTACCTCTTCTTTTAGTGTGTGCTTCTGGGGGAGCACGCATGCAAGAAGAAAGTTTGAGCTTGATGCAAATGGCTAAAATATCTTCTGCTTTATATGATTATCAATCAAATAAAAAGTTATTCTATGTATCAATTCTTACATCTCCTACTACGGGTGGAGTGACAGCTAGTTTTGGTATGTTGGGGGATATCATTATTGCTGAACCTAATGCCTATATTGCATTTGCAGGTAAAAGAGTAATTGAACAAACATTGAATAAGACAGTACCTAAAGGTTCACAAGAGGCTGAATATTTATTCGATAAGGGCTTATTCGATCTAATCGTACCATGTAATCCTTTGAAAGGTGTTATGAGCGAGTTATTTCTGTTCCACGGCTGTTTTCCTTTGAATCAAAATTAACTCCAGCAGAGTTCTTAAGTGAACTTTTTTTTGTGGCAAACAATTAGTTAGTTAGTTTATTCGAATCAAAATCAAATCAAATCTGAAGAAGGATTTTTCTTTGGTGACATAAAATTTCATTGTAGAAAGAATCGTGCGGATAATTATTTTACTGATATGACGGATTAGTAATCAGTAAACCTCTCTCAATAAAACAACATAAAAAAGTATTCTTCCTTAGAATTAATTAGAATTCATTAGGGGGCAGGGCAAATAAAATGAATTTCATATTCCTTTCTTGCGTATGTATCTAATTCAAATAGAGAATAGAGAAAATCTAAACTCTTGCATCTTTCTATATCTCCTAACAAGGACTATTTTCCTAGGAATCTCTGCTGTTGGATCGGATTCTAACGAATTCCTAGGGAATTGGTAAGAAATTTTTTAATATCTAATTTCGTTTCGTTAATACAAAAAACAAAAACGAAATTAGATATTAAAAAAGAAATCCGAAGTTAAGAACAACAGAAGAAGAAAAATAAGTAATAATAATAACGCAAATGGATTATCATACATATATTTCATGTAGAAAGATGCATAGGCCCGTTTATTTAGTTCTACATTCCTTGCGCTTAGTATATATACTCATTTAGTATACTTAGTATACTTATATACAATTATATAAGTATACTTAATATAAATATACATTTATATACGAATTAGAATATGATAATAATTCGAATATGAATTCGAATTATTATAAGATATCCTTATACCAGTAACATCAAGTTTCTTGTGAATTTAATTATGCGTGTTTTATTATAATTAAATATTTTATGTATTTTAGGGAAATCATGGTAATTTCATAATAAATGAGATATCGGATGACAAAACGGATGGTAAATTTGAACTCAAAACGGTAAAAGCCTTTAGGAGGAGCATAAAAGAAAAATGTCACTGTTCACATATACGGTACTATTCACATGTACGATGTTGTTCATGGAACTGTTTATGATACTGTTCATATGTACTGTACGATGACATGGTATTGACCGATGACGTGATATTGACCGATGATGTGGCACCAACAATGGCGTGACAGTATTTGATTAGAGGAATGATGTAGCATTGACTAATTATGTAGCGTTGACTGATGACATGGCTTGATTGATGAGGTGTCACAATCTTATTGGACAAAAATATTTATGCACTGTTGACCGATGATGTGGCAGTATATCAGTGGATCAGAAAAAAAAGTGTGTGTGGCATATACATATACGCGGGATAATAACCCTGATGATGTGTTCAAACCAATCAGAATTTGTTACGTGGTGCAATCTTGTGCATCTAAATTATTTTAATCCGATGGCCATGATTTACTCATTGTATCTATAAATGAAAGGCTCCCCCTTTAATTTGACACCCCTGATTCATTTTTGAGCTCTATTTTCTGAAATTCCTCATCTATTTTGTAGTTTCTTTGTATTTTAGTAAAATTTCCTTTCTATCCCTAGAGCAAATATTAGTAGCTAATTTTCTTTCAAGCTTGGGTTGAAGGTAAGTCTCAACATGTTCCATGGGCTTAATTGGTAAATTTATTTTATTTTTCCCTCTAATTTCTGTGGATGTTCGACTTTTCGTTGACAGATAGTAATAATACAGTTATTATTATTTGACACGATAAACTGCTAATACCATATTAATTAGAACGTGGTTCAAGAGGAGTGGATTTCTCCCTCATGATTTAATTGGTATTAATAAGGAATATTAAGCCTTGGAGCATGTTGATACAGATCTAGATACCCAAGTGCTTTATTATTACAGTTGCATTTTTAATTATTCTGGCCATTTTAATTCAAAATTTAGGATAAATTTATTATAATTTAACTACTCACTTAGAAAATTAATTCAACACACAATTAAAATCTACCTCCTCATGGGATCGACACTCATCACCATTAATCTATTCTATAATAGATTCGTGCACTTGCGAGTTAATAAAATTTACACAACAAAAAACATCATGCAAGGCTGTGAATAAGACAAGGTTAGCAATAGGTTGTTGACTGCTCATCTGTGTGTTTTCGGCTTCTGTGAACTAGTAACAATGTCAGATGTTATTTCAACCGACCAAAGAGTATAATTTGGATCATTATCATCTTTAGGCATCCAGACAGATAGAGTTTTACAAACATTCAATTGTTTTTTCTTTTTGGGTTGCCTATTAACATACCAATTATCATCCAATTCACCATCTTCAAGGCAAGGGCAGTTTGGATCACACATGTGAGAGCCTGGTGCATCTCAAAGAAAATGATGAGAACTATCAAGAGAATACCATTAAAGTTTTAAGTGATCCTTTGCACATTCATGAAGGCCCAATTACAAGAGCTAGAGCCAAAAAGATACAAGCTGCTTTAAATGGATTAATTGAGAAAATATGGATTGAAACTACAATTCAAGATGCAAGACATCATGAATTGGGCTTGAAGAGATGTCAAGGCATTGTGGGCTTTATTCAAGCTATTGGGCAGCCAAATACACAATTCGGGTCAAATGCAGAAAGGTCAATTTCGGAATAAAACTGGTATTGATTGAGCTGGAATTAACTTGTAAGCCATATATCGTTGGAAAGATAATTAAGATAGCTTTCCAAAGAATTTTACGGAGTTAGATTTGGAGTTCTCTAGAAGGAGTTATGACCAATTTATTACAGCATGCGCAGAATTGGAAATTTCAACGACTCCTTAACTAGTTAGGAAAACTACTCCGACTTGAACTAGGATTTAATCTTTTTCAGATTTTTTGGGTCTCTATTGGCCTATTTAAACTCAGTAACCTTGCTATGTAAGACAATTGAGAGATTAATGTTATTTGAATTTGAGAGAATTATTCTTTCTTTGGTTCTTTTGAGAACTAGTGAACTTATCAAGAATTTGCATTCTTGTGGCATTCCAGATCAAGACTTATCACTCACCTTCTCATCTAAATCTTGAGTGTGGCGTCAATATCCTTCTCCATACCTTTGGTTCATGTTTGATTAAGCATTGGGTCAAGGTTTTGTTTGTCTTAAATCTGTTTAGAACTTTCTTAGGTAGTTGAAACTTCAAATTAAGTATTCTCCTTAAAGTTTCAATGTGGGATTCGCATCAATTTGGTATCAGAGCAAGTTTCTAATCAGGTTTGAATGTCTTATTTATTTTGATTATCAAAAAAAGAAAACAAACAGCAAAAAAAAAAAAAAAGATTGCAAAAGGATTCAAGTATTCCTACTTTCATCAATATCAATTGTGTCCTTTACTTGCTTGTTTTCCTTTCTTCAATTTCTTTTTTGTTCTTTGTGTTCTCTTAATTCTTTTTCTTTATTAGTGTACTGGAATAGCTTATTTGGTGTGTCACTTGTTTTGTTTTTCTTGGTTTTGTTTTTAGTTCAATAAAGAACTGAAAGAGAGAATTAAGTGTGGTGAAAGGCAATAGTTTGTGAGATCATTAGAGGGAAAAAGCTAATTTGTGTGTTAAACACGAGAGTTAAGTGAATCAAATTGAGTGAAACACGTGAGGGAGTGTTGTGAGGTTTTTTTTTGCTAACTTTAATTTTTCAGATCACAAAATATGTCAAAAGAACAAGAAGCTATAGATCAATCGATCATACACAAAGCCATGCAGCAACAATTTGAGCGCATGAATCTGATGTTTGGAGAGATCCGTGACCAATTGGAAAGGCAAGACACTGCCATAGCCAATCTACAAAAGGGGCAACAACCAATAGCTCCTAATGTAAGAGATAATCAATGGCGTGCTGCCATGGGAGATCAGGGTGGTGATGACCTAGATAATTTTGATGACCAGGTCATCGTTGACATGCGTGGAAGAGATGATAGAAGGGTAAGACGCATAGATCGTGATTTGGGGAGTATCAAACTGAAAATTCATTCTTTTCAAGGTAAAAATGATCCGGAAGCTTATTTAGAGTGGGAAAAAAAAGGTGGAGCTAGTATTTGATTGCCATAATTACTCCGAGGAGAAAAAGGTAAAACTAGCTGCTGTTGAATTTACTGATTATGCTATTATTTGGTGGGATCAACTTGTTTTGAGTAGGAGAAGAAACCGTGAAAGGCCTATAAACACTTGGGAGGAGATGAAGGCCATCATGAGGAGGAGATTCGTTCCTAGTCATTATTATAGGGAGCTACATCAAAGGCTTCAAAGTCTTACACAAGGCTCCAAAAGTGTGGAAGACTACCACAAGGAGATGGAAATAATCATGATTCGAGCAAACATTGAAGAAGAACGAGAGGCCACTATGGCTAGATTTTTACATGGTTTAAATCAAGATATTGCTAATGTGGTTGACTTGCAGCATTATGTTGAATTGGAAGACATGGTTCACATGGCCATAAAAGTGGAACGACAACTAAAAAGAAAGGGTTCCACTAGACCCAATTGTTGAGTGTTAGAAAGTGTATATTTATAAAGAAGAAAATCGTTATTTTACACTTTAAATCTCACTAACATTGCTACTTTTATTTATTTAAGTATTTTGTTATTTAATTATATGTGTTTTATTATAATTGTGTATTTTATGTATTTTAGGGGTATCATAATCGTTTCACAATAAACGAGTGATCAGACAGCAAAACGGACGTCATATTTGGACTCAGGACGGTCGAAAACCTTAGGAGGAGCATTAAAGGAAAAAAGTCACTGTTCACACATACGATCGTCTTTTCATTCATATATGCATCGTTCACGATATCTTGTTCACGACACTCGCTTCATGTATACGGACCGATGATGTGGCAACTACCTACGACGTGGCGATGCTCGATTGGACGAATTATGTGGATTGACTGCTTATGTGGCATTGACCGATGACGTGGCGTTGACCGATGATGTGTCACGATCTTATTGGACTAAATTTCTTATGTACTGTAGATCGATGACGTGGCAGCATCTCATTGGAGTAGAAATCGGGTGTACAGTATATGCGCTTACATGGGATTATTTACTATTCAGGCGGCATTACTGTACAAATGTTGACTGTTGACGGTTGACTGTTGACTGATGACGTGGCGCAATCCTGAGCATCCGAATTATTTTTAATCCGATGGTCACGATTCACTCAATGTATCTATAAAAAGGGGGCTCTCCCCACCTAATTTGGCACCCCTGAATTCATTTTTAAGCTTAGATTTCTGAAATTCCTTCTCCTTCTTGTAGTTTCTTTGTATTTTAATAAAATTCCCTTTTTATTCCTAGTTAAAATATGAGTAGCTAATTTCTTTTTGAGCTTGGGTTGAAGGTGAAGTCTCAACATGTTCCATGGGCTTAATTTGGTAAATTTACTTTCTCTTCCCCTCTAATATTTGTGGTTGTTTTGACTTTTTTAAAAAAAAATAATAATAGTCTTGTCTAGTTCTGACCGTTAAACCTAAGACCCTAGTACAAGGTTATTATTATTTGGCACGATAAGCCCTTGGCACCATACTTATTGGAGAGTGGTTCATGAGGTGTGGAATCCCCCCTTATGATTTAATTGATATTAATATGGAATAGTTAGCCCATGGAGCATGTTGATGCTGATCCGGATACCCAAGTGCTTTATTATAACAGTTACATTTTCAATTATTCCTGCCATTTTAATTCACAATTTAGAATAGAATTACCATAATTTAATTGTTCCCATTGAAAAGAAAATTAATTCAGTATATAATTAAAATCAACCTCCTCGTGGGATCGACACTCGTCACCATTAATCTATTCTATAATAGATTCGTGCGCTTGCGAGTTCATTAAAATTTGCACAACAAGTTTTTGGCGCCATTGCCGGGGAGGTAAGTTATTTTAATTTGTTGAATTAATTTTTTTTTGTTTTCTTGTATTTTTTTCCTTATAAAAAAATAATAATTCTATAATTTAATTTTTGTAATTTAAATTTTTACAATTTAATTTTTTGTAATTTAATTTCTGTAATTTAAATTTTTGCAATTTAATTTTATTGTGTGATTTCTTTAACTTTCTGTACTTAATTTTTGCTTTACTTTTCTTTATAATTTGTTTTGTTTATCTTGTAATTTATTTTAATTTATTCGTAGAATTAATTCATAGAATTAGTTTTTTTTTAAGTAATTTTTTTTTGCTTTCCTTAAAATTATAAAAAATTAAAAAATTAAAAAATATAAAAAAATTAAAAGAAATGTGAATCTGTAATTTAATTTTGGTAATTTAAATTTCTTTAAATTTCAATAATTTAATTTCTTTGTTACTTTTCTTTGTAATTTTTATTTATTCTGTTAATTTATTATAGAATTAAATTTTTTTTCCTGTAATTTAATTTTGTTTCTTTTTCTCTTCTTTATATTTTTGTAATTTAATTTTTCATTTTTCGTTGTATTTTATCTTCTTATTTTATTTTTAGTTAATCTATCTCTTGTATTTTCTTTTTAGCACTTGAGTGTATGTTTATAGTACGGTTATAACAACGTCACAAGGTTAGTATTGTAATTTCTCTCTCCTCTTTATTTTTATTTGTTTTATTTTCATTTATTTTATTATTTGCATGCATGGTCGAAGGTCATTATCACCTAATCTTGAACCTTTAGACCTTGATTTAGAAAAAATACTTCGCACGCACAAACATACTGTTTTTCAAAAGAAATTTGAAATGGATTTGCAACATCAACAACCAGAACCACAAGAGAGGCCATTTAAGGATTATTTTAGTCCTTTAGCTAATTTGAGCACATCATGCATAAGGTACCCGAATGTAGCTGCTAGGAGTTTTGAATTAAAACCTAGTGTGCTAAACTGTCTCCCCAAATTCTATGGCCTAAAAAATGAGGACCCATATAATCATCTGAATGATTTTCATGCTATTTGTCAAACTTTTAAATACGAGAATTTTTCAGATGATGATGTTAAACTTAGATTATTCCCATTTTCATTAAAAGATAGAGCTCGTTCATGGTTTAATACAATGCCTGCTAATAGCATTACATCATGGGAACAAATGGTAACTAAATTTTTAAATAAATATTTCCCAGTTCATAAAATCAATGCTATTCGCAGGGAAATTTCAGAGTTTACTCAAAGAGATGACGAGCAGTTTTTCGAAGCATGGGAGCGATTTAATGGGCTACTCTTGAAGTGTCCACATCATGGGTACGAGAAATGGCACCAATGCCAATATTTTTTGGAGGGATTATTGCCACATATGCAAGAATGGCTAATGGCAACCAGTGGGGGAGAATTAATGTCCAAAAGCGCATCAGAGATTTGGGAATTCTTCCAACGGCAATCGGATAATTCTCAACAACGGAGTCGATCACTTAGAAATACCAGGAGAATTAAGGGAGTGAATGAGGTTAATATTGGCGAGTCAAGCTCAGGAATTAAAGAAGTCAAAGAGATGGTTGAAGGTCTTGCTCGACAAATAGCATCTTTGACAACCGCTAAATCAACAGAGCCACATGACCATGACTCATATTCAGATCAAGCCAATGCCATAGGTATCATGAGAAAACCATCAAATTACAACCCTTACTCCAACACATACAACCCTGGATGGAGAGACCACCCCAATTTTTCATGGTCTCAAGGATTCCAACAAAATGGACCATCAGTTCCACCTTCACCAATGCAACCAGTTCCTCAAATGTCTCAAGCCTCTCAACCACCGTTTAGACCATACAATTAGAACCCAAACCATTCTCAACCTAAACCATGGGAGGAGACATCCCAAAATTTCAGAAATCTTACTAACTCCAAGATCGAGCAGCAGAACCGCACCATTGATGAATTACGAAATGAGATGAGAGCAAGCTTCAACTCACAAGCTCAATCTGTTTCAAGCCTTGAGAAAATGGTAGGACAACTTGCCTCTTCAATTCAAACATTGGCCATGACTGTTGAAAAAGGCAAATTCCCAAGTCAACCAATGCCCAATCCTAAAGCAGTAAATAAAGCAAGTTCTATTTCACCACAGCAGCATGGAGAGGTCAAAGCAGTGATGACCTTGTGAAAAGGAAAAGAAGTTGACAACAAAGTGGAGATGCCAAAATCAACTCAAATTGTACCTATGAACTCGGAGGAATCATTATCAGAGGAGAAAGAGGAAACCAACTCACGAGAATATGTTCCTAAAGCTCCATTTCCTCAGAGGTTAGCTAAAGGGAAGAAAGGAAAATCCACAGGTGAGATTCTTGAAATCTTCAAACAGGTAAGTGTTAACATCCCTTTACTTGAAGTTATAAAACAAGTGCCATCATATGCCAAGTTTCTTAAAGACCTTTGTACTAAAAAGAGAAACATTCATGTTCAGAAAAAGGCCTTTCTAACAGAAAATATTAGTTCTATACTCCAACATAAAATGCCTCTAAAATATAAAGATCCAGGCTCCCCTACTATCTCATGTAGTATAGGGAACCACACAATTGAGAATGCTTTGTTGGATTTAGGAGCTAGTGTAAATCTGTTACCTTACTCTGTTTTTGTGAAACTTGGACTGGGCGAATTACACCCAACTCCAGTGGTGTTACAGCTTGCAGATCGATCTATGAAAATACCACGTGGTATTGTGGAGGACGTGCTTATCCAGGTAGATAAGTTTTATTTTCCTGTTGATTTCATTGTAATTGACACTCAACCAGTGCAGGATTCAAGGAAGCATATCCCCATTATTTTGGGTCGTCCATTTTTGGCAACTGCCGATGCTCACATTCAATGCAGGACTGGAAATATACAGTTGTCATTTGGCAATATGACCATGGAACGAAATATTTTTAACATTGCCAAACAACCTTACAGTACTGATGATGAAATTGTAGATGTGGATTTAATTGATGAATTGGTTTATCATACATCTCCTTTAAACCTTAGTGATGACCCTTTACTGACATGTTTAACTCACTTTGGTTTGAATTTTAATATTGACAGATCGATTGATGAGGTTAATGCCTTTTTGGATTCATCGCCATGCATGGACATTGATAAGTGGAAGACAAGGATAGAGCAATTGACACCATTAAAAGAAAATCTCATCCCATCATCAGAATCACCACTAGGAATTGAGCTCAAACCTTCACTCGACCCTTTGAATTCTACATTCTTGGATGAAGAAGAAATATTGTCAGAAATCATCCCATCCTCTCCTGATTACAAACAAAAGAACACAGACATCATTGACCCCATTTTTGGTTCAAAAAGGAGGATACAACTGGCAAAACCAGAGGAGATTCGTAACAACAAAAATGCTAAGGACTACAGAAAGCGAATGAAAATCCTCCGTGACAAGCGGAGCATTGGAAAATCTTTCACACCAGGTCAGAAAGTATTTTCTTTCAATTCTTAATGACACGTTTCTCCAAGTAAGTTACGTTCTCGATGGTCTGGTCCATCTACTGATCATACTATTTTTTCACATGGAGCCATTAAATTTAAGAATCCAAGGAACAATGTAATTTTTAAAGTTAATGGTAAAAAAAAAGTAAAGTCATATCACGAATACCAACCATGTGGAGAAAACAGCACAAAACATTGAAGTGACCTGAATTTTTTTTTTCTGTTTCTTTTTGGTGATTTAAATTTTTTTTTAATTATGTTTTTGTAAGTTTAACTATTATTATTAATTTTTTTTAATAAATGTGCCAGAATGATATGTAATAAAAAATCATGTTCTTTAGGAATGGTGTCTGATAACAGAGAAAATAAGATTCAATTCATTAGGAATGGCTTGAATAAGGAGTCATTGGATGATATCCTTTTGTCTCTTGAAACGCATCCCAATGGATACGTCCAACATGCAATACTTCAGTTATGGTCATTATTCCAGAAAGAATGTGCAAACTATAGTCTCGGGAATCTGACTATAAAAGACCCTGTTTGCCAGTTTGTAAGAAAACTGGATGGGAAGCCTATCCTCGACCCATAGAGGGCGTTAAAGCAGTTTCTGGACGTAAAACCAGAGGAAGATGTGAGCCATAGTCGCAACTACTTTTAAATATCTTTTTATTTTAATATTGTTTTATTTCACTATTGTTTGATCACTTATATTTTTATTTTTAATAATTTTATGTTATCATTATTTGCTTTGTCTTTTCACTATTTTCTTTTTCACTCTTGAGCCATATACCTCTCCTTCAACCATGTAAATATTTTCTTCTGTGCTGCAACATCCAGGTGATATCTTCTAATCTCTACTTCTTTCCTTTAAAACATTGAGGACAATATTTCATTCTGGTTGGGGGGAGGGAATAGCTGATAATTTCTCCTTTATAAATATATGTTTTCAAGTTTTTAAAGTCGAAGATGGCTGAATATGGAGTTTAGTAACTCTAGAAACGCATCTTCTTTTAAAAAAAAAGGAAAAAAAATTCATTTTTTCTTTAATTTTTCTGCATGTATGTTTTCTTTTTATGTTTAGAATAGGTTGGGGGGAAATAATTATGTTTAAAAAAAAAAATTTTTTTGTGAATTCTTGATATTGGATGATATGATGACTTTCGAATTTTAGTATTTGTATTATCTTTGGTCTTGAGTGATGTTACACCATGTTTACTATTCTACATGTTGATGTTGGGGACAAATATGAGTTGCTTGAAAGAATGCACATGTCATAATAAATTCCAAGTGAGTTTTTGAGCCTATTAATTTTTCTTGGAGAGTAACCTTTTTGCCCATTCTTCATGTAGCTTAGCAGTTTATTATTTCATACATGATCTCTAGATTTTCTTTAAGTCAACTCTTTTAAAAAAAAAAGTGTGTGTTACTGCATCTAAATGTCCACTTAATTAGTAGATATGGAAGATTATTTAGAGTCCTAAAAGATGATGGAAGGCCATTTTTGACCCGTTTAAGCCTTTCTAGCCATCCCTATTATTTAATATTCATAGTTAGCCCTTTTGAGCCTTTTATTTAAAAAAAAAAAACCTTTTCTTTATTAACTTATCATCCTGACCCATTCCAATTTGGAGTATTACCCGATATCATACAAGTTCCATCCACCTATTCATGTTTGAGAAAAATATATATATATATATATATATAAAATTATTTTGTTCAGTGAAGTTGTGCCATATAAAAAAATTAAAAAAAAGAAAAAAAAGAAAAAAAAAAGAGATGTACAATAGTAATAAATAAGCAAAATGTATCCTGTAAAAAGTTCTTTAATTTTTTTCTCAAACATATATATTTTGTTTCCCTATTTTCCTTTCTTTGTTAACCATGTCCCTAGCCTACGTTACGTCCTAATAAAAGTCCTTCCTGATTTTAGGGAACTATAGTCTAACATAAAAGCTAGTTATATGGGTAATTAAGATGTAGTGATGCATATATAAAAAAAAAATGAAAAAAAAATGATGAATACATTGGGTTGACTAATACTTTATTTGAGATCGTACTATTTCTAAGCTATGGGCATATTTTTCATCTTGGTGAGAGTGTGTGATATTTCTTTATTATTTTCTCTCAATTTGTCATTCATTGTAGTGACAAAATTTTATTGGGATTAATTTCTTTGTGAGAGTGTCACTACAACCGGTGAGATTTTGGGGCTGGATATGTCTTTCTTGAAAGTAGCTTGATTACTATTACTACAACAAAATCTGCTGGACTGATACATATGGATGGTTGATGTGGGTGTGATATTCCTTTAGACTAGAGATAATGCTTAAACTTTTATTTGATTGTTATCATTAATCTGATTGAATAAACACGTGTGTTTAAAAAAAAAAAAGTTTTGAATTTTATCTTCGCTTTATTTGCTAGGGACTAGCAATAAGCTGGTTGGGGGGTGTGTTGAGTGTTAGAAAGTGTATATTTATAAAGGAGAAAATCGTCATTTTACACTTTAAATCTCACTAACATTGCTACTTTTATTTATTTAAGTATTTTGTTATTTAATTATATGTGTTTTATTATAATTGTGTATTTTATGTATTTTAGGGGTATCATAATCGTTTCACAATAAACGAGTGATCAGACAGCAAAACGGACTTCATATTTGGACTCAGGACGGTCGAAAACTTTAAGAGGAGAATTAAAGGAAAAAAGTCACTGTTCACACATACTGTCGCTTTCACACGACACATTCTCACGATTCACTCGCTTCACGACAATCGCTCATGTATACGGACCGATGATGTGGCAACTACCTACGACGTGGCAGTATCTGATTGGACGAATTATGTGGATTGACTGCTTATTTGGCATTGACCGATGACGTGGCGTTGACCGATGATGTGTCACGATCTTATTGGATTAAATTTCTTATGTACTGTAGATCGATGACGTGGCAGCATCTCATTAGAGTAGAAATCGGGTGTACAGTATATGCGCTTACATGGGATTATTTACTATTCAAGCGGCATTACTGTACAAATGTTGACTGTTGACGGTTGACTGTTGACTGATGACGTGGCGCAATCCTGAGCATCCGAATTATTTTTAATCCGATGGTCACGATTCACTCAATGTATCTATAAAAAGGGGGCTCTTCCCCCCTAATTTGGCACCCCTGAATTCATTTCTAAGCTTAGATTTCTGAAATTCCTTCTCCTTCTTGTAGTTTCTTTGTATTTTAATAAAATTCCCTTTTTATCCCTAGTTAAAATATGAGTAGATAATTTCTTTTTGAGCTTGGGTTGAAGGTGAAGTCTCAACATGTTCCATGGGCTTAATTTGGTAAATTTACTTTCTCTTCCCCTCTAATATTTGTGGTTGTTTTGACTTTTCGTCGACAAATAATAATAGTCTTGTCTAGTTCAGACCCTGTTAAACCTACCCCTAGTACAAGGTTATTATTATTTGGCACGATAAGCCCTTGGCACCATACTTATTGGAGAGTGGTTCATGAGGTGTGGAATCCCCCCTTATGATTTAATTGATATTAATATAGAATATTTAGCCCATGGAGCATGTTGATACTGATCCGGATACCCAAGTGCTTTATTATAACAGTTACATTTTCAATTATTCCTGCCATTTTAATTCACAATTTAGAATAGAATTACTATAATTTAATTGTTCCCATTGAAAAGAAAATTAATTCAGCATATAATTAAAATCAACCTCCTCGTGGGATCGACACTCGTCACCATTAATCTATTCTACAATAGATTCATGCGCTTGCGAGTACATTAAAATTTGCACAACACCAATTTGGGTTCATCTTCCTCATGGAAGTCAAAATGGAGCAAAGATGAAAAGGTTGTTTCAAAGCCTAAGATTGAGCCAATCAAGGATCATAAAGAGGGGGGCAGCCAAAGCAAAGGTAAATCTGATTCCCAACACTCTAGAAATAGAGATATTAAGTGTTTTAAATGTTTGGGGACAGGTCATATTGCATCTCAATGCCCAAATAAGAGGGTAATGATCTTGAGGGAAGATGGTGATGTTGAAACCGAGAGTGAATCAGATGATGATCCTATGCCACCTTTGGAGGATGCTAATGATGGTGTAGAGTATCCTGTTGATGGTAAATTGATGGTTGTTAGACGTGCTCTTAACATGCAAGTAAAAGAGGATGCGGAGGTACAACGTGATAACATATTTCATACTAGATGCCACATCAAAGATAAGGTATGTAGTATGATAATTGATGGTGGAAGTTGTACTAATGTAGCTAGCACTAGTTTGGTTGAAAAATTGAACTTGAAAACTCTAAAACATCCTAAGCCATATAAGTTACAATGGCTGAATGATTGTGGGGAGGTTAAAGTAAATAAACAAGTGCTGGTTTCATTCTCTATTGGGAGATATAAGGATGAGGTTGTATGTGATGTAGTACCCATGCATGCTGGACACATTCTTTTGGGGCAACCTTGGCAATATGATAGGCGAGTGACACATGATGGTTACTTAAATAGATATTCTTTTGTAATGAATAAAAGGCAAATCACTCTTGTACCCTTAACACCTAAGCAAGTGTATGAGGATCAAATGACAATACAAAAAGAGAGTGATACAAAAAAAAAATGAGAGTACAAAAGAAAGAGAGAATGAGAGAAAAGAAAGTGGAAAGATAGAAAAAAATATTGTTGAGAGAAAGGAGAGGCAACATGTAAACTTGTTTGTAAAAGAGAGAGAGGTTAAGAGGGCCTTCTTTTCAAAACAGCCTATCATTGTACTTTTGTGCAAAGAGGCTTGTTTGCATACTAATGGGCTTAACTCTTTTTTGCCTAGTGTTATTGTGACTCTTTTGCAGGACTTTGATGATGTATTTCCAAATGAAGTCCCTAATGGTTTGCCACCTATTAGGGGAATTGAGCATCAAATAGACTTTCTTCCTGGAGCTATCATTCCTAATAGACCCGCTTAACCCCGAAGAGACAAAGGAGCTTCAAAGGCAGGTTGAAGAACTCTTAGCAAAAGGATATGTGAAGGAGAGCATGAGTCCATGTGCGGTACCAGTTCTACTAGTGCCCAAAAAGGATGGAACATGGAGGATGTGTGTTGATTGTCGTGCGATTAATAAAATCACTGTAAAGTATCGACATCCTATTCCTAGACTTGATGACATGCTTGATGAATTGTATGGTTCTTGTGTGTTTAGTAAAATAGATCTTAAAAGTGGATATCATCAAATTAGGATTAGAGAGTGAGATGAGTGGAAAACTGCTTTTAAAACAAAATATGGTTTATATGAGTGGTTAGTAATGCCATTTGGATTATTTAATGCACCCAGCACTTTTATGAGGTTAATGAACCATGTTTTGCGTGCTTTTCTTGGTAAGTTTGTAGTTGTCTACTTTGATGATATTTTGATCTATAGCAAAAGTCTAGAAGAACACGTTGAGCATTTGCAAAGTGTATTGACTGTGTTAAGGAAGGAAAAGTTGTATGCTAATTTGAAGAAGTGTGCTTTTTGTACAAATCAGATTGTTTTTCTTGGTTATGTTATAAGTGCTAAAGGAATTGAGGTTGATGAAGAGAAGATAAAGGCTATTAAGGAATGGCCTACACCTAAAAGCATAAGTGAGGTAAGAAGTTTTCATGGTTTGGCTAGTTTTTATAGAAGATTTGTGAAAGATTTTAGCACCCTTGCTGCACCTTTAACTGAAATTATTAAGAAACACGTGGGATTTAAGTGGGGTAGTGAACAAGAAAGTGCATTTAATCTAATCAAGGAGAAATTGGTTTCTGCACCACTACTTACTTTACCCGATTTTGCTAAAACTTTTGAAATTGAGTGTGATGCCTCAGGTATAGGTATTGGAGCTGTTTTGATGCAAGAGGGGCGTCCAATTGCTTATTTTAGTGAGAAATTGAGTGGCGCAGCCCTAAACTATCCTACTTATGACAAGAAGATGTATGCATTGGTGAGAGCGTTGGAAACTTGGCAACATTATCTTCTACCTAAAGAGTTTGTCATACACACTAATCATGAGTCTTTAAAGCATTTGAAAGGGCAAGGTAAGTTGCATAAGAGACATGCCAAATGGGTTGAATTCATTGAGCCATTTCCTTATGTGATCAAATACAAACAAGGTAAGGAGAATGTAGTGGCTGATGCATTATCAAGAAGGTATGCACTTATCTCTACATTAAATACAAAGTTATTAGGATTTGAATACATTAAAGAATTATATGTTAATGATCCTGATTTTGCTAATATGTTTAATGCTTGTGAGAAAGCTGCATTTGGAAAGTTTTATAGGCACGATGGGTTCTTATTTAGAGAGAATAAATTGTGTGTGCCATATAGTTCTTTGCGTGAATTGCTTGTGCGTGAAGCTCATGGGGGAGGTTTAATGGGACATTTCGGCATTGTAAAGACTTTAGATGTTTTAAAAGAACATTTTTTTTGGCCACATATGAAACGTGATGTTGAAAGAATATGTGAGAAGTGTATCACTTGTAAACATGCTAAGTCTAGAGTTTTACCCCATGGATTGTATAAACCTTTACCTATACCTAGTGAACCTTGGGTTGATATTTCTATGGACTTTGTTTTGGGTTTACCTAGGTCAAAAAGGGGAAAGGATTCTGTTTTTGTTGTTGTTGATAGGTTTTTAAAGATGGCACATTTCATTCCATGTCACAAAACTGATGATGCAACAAACATAGCTAATTTGTTTTTCAAGGAAATAGTCAAATTGCATGGAGTACCAAGGAGCATAGTTTCAGATCGAGATGCTAAGTTCTTAAGCCACTTTTGGAAAACTTTGTGGGGTAAGTTGGGTACTAAACTTTTGTTTTCTACTACTTGTCATCCACAAACTGATGGACAAACCGAGGGTTGTAAATAGAACATTGTCCACGATGTTGCGTGCCATTATTCAAAAGAATTTGAAAACTTGGGAAGAATGTTTGCCACATGTTGAATTTGCTTACAATAGAACTGTCCATTCAGCTACTAAATTTTCACCATTTGAGATTGTATATGGTTTTAATCCTTTAACTCCTTTGGATTTATTGCCGTTACCTGTTGATGAGCGTGCTAGTTTGGATGGTAAAAAGAAAGCTGAATTTGTTAAGCAATTACATGAGAAAGTGCGGCACAACATAGAAAAGAGGACTGAACAATATGCTAATCAAGCCAACAAAGGACGAAAGGAAGTGGTTTTTCAGCCTGGAGATTGGGTTTGGGTGCATATGAGAAAGGAGAGATTCCCAGCACAAAGGCGTTCAAAGTTGCTTCCAAGGGGAGATGGTCCATTTCAAGTGGTTGCACGAATCAATGACAATGCCTACAAATTGGACCTTCCTGGTGAGTATAATGTGAGTGCTACTTTTAATGTTTCTGATCTTTCTCCTTTTGATGTAGGTGAAGATTCGAGGACGAATCCTTTTCAGGAGAGGGGGAATGATGAGAACTATCAAGAGAATACCATTAAAGTTTTAAGTGATCCTTTGCACATTCATGAAGGCCCAATTACAAGAGCTAGAGCCAAAAAGATACAAGCTGCTTTAAATGGATTAATTGAGAAAATATGGATTGAAACTACAATTCAAGATACAAGACATCATGAATTGGGCTTGAAGAGATGTCAAGGCATTATGGGCTTTATTCAAGCTATTGGGCAGCCAAATACACAATTCGGGTCAAATGCAGAAAGGTCAATTTCAGAATAAAACTGGTATTGATTGAGCTGGAATTAACTTGCAATCCATATACCGTTGGAAAGATAATTAAGATAGCTTTCCAAAGAATTTTACGGAGTTAGATTTGGAGTTCTCTAGAAGGAGTTATGACCAATTTATTACAGCATGCGCAGAATTGGAAATTTCAACGACTCCTTAACTAGTTAGGAAAACTACTCCGACTTGAACTAGGATTTAATCTTTTTCGGATTTTTTGGGTCTCTATTGGCCTATTTAAACTCAGCAACCTTGCTATGTAAGACAATTGAGAGATTAATGTTATTTGAATTTGAGAGAATTATTCTTTCTTTGGTTCTTTTGAGAACTAGTGAACTTATCAAGAATTTGCATTCTTGTGGCGTTCCAAATCAAGACTTATCACTCACCTTCTCATCTAAATCTTGAGTGTGGCGTCAATATCCTTCTCCATACCTTTGGTTCATGTTTGATTAAGCATTGGGTCAAGGTTTTGTGTGTCTTAAATCTGTTTAGAACTTTCTTGGGTAGTTGAAATTTCAAATTAAGTGTTCTCTTTAAAGTTTCAATGTGGGATTCGCATCAGCTTGGGTCCACAAAAGTGGGTTGTGGTTTTGAGGTGAAGGGTTTTGTGGATCTTTTGATCTTGAGGTTGACCTTGTTGTGGAAAGATGTAATAATTCAAAGAACTTTGCACAGTCTACGAGTTTTTCATGGTTGAATAGTTTGTAAAAGGGTTCATATGTGGTGAATGAAAGAGTGTATATAGGTATGGTTTGAGTTTTGGCAAATAACTACGGTTATTGTTTCTCAACATCAATTCTTGTGAGCTCATCTTTTAGCTATCTGATCTCAGCTTCTTTTTGGTTGAATTATAGGCCCTAATATCGTTCTGAATGATCGTCTAAAGTTTGATGTCCAGCTTGATAATCTGATCATAGAGGTTAAGACACAGCTATCTGGCTGAGCTGTTATCTTGTCAACCTTTTTGTCTGTATTATGTACTTGAGCATGGACATTGTTGAGTTTGGTATCTAGAGATTCTGGGACTGTATTTTGAACTCTGATATTTTGAGTTTGTTAGTTGAACACTACTTCATACTACTTGGGTTCCTCAAGCTGTCCAATAAAAGTAACATGAGTCTAGACAAAAGGCTTCGAGATCTCTTTAATTTGTGAATCTGTTTGTTTTTTCAAAGGTTGAAATTGCTCATGGTATGAGTTGGATGAAAATATCATACAGGGTTGTGGATAAGTTTGAGTCAATAGTGGGTTATTGACTTTCTGCCTGCATGTTTTGACTATAGGCCTTTGTGGGCTGGGATGGGGGCTTGCAACTGCCTTTTTCTAACTCTTCTTTTCTTTTCCTTTGGAATACCTATTAACTTCCCAATCATCATTAATGTCTTCATCATCCAAACAGGGGTAATTGAGATTGCACATATGTGAGCCAGGAGCATTCTAGAGAAAATATCCTTGTATCTTGCCAAGATACACAGGATAAGCATCCGACGAGAAACCAAAGATATAAAGCTTCTTTTGTGTTGTCTGAATAGCTGTGATCATAGCAGTGTATGAAATTCTTAGAGATTAGGTTTTGTTAGCCTCTAGAGGTTGAAAAGTCAATCTAATCGTAGAAGGTATCAGAGCCAAACGTTGTTCTTCCTGTAAAGAGTGTTATATTGTAGAAGGTCTGTAATCTTAAAAAAAGAATAGAAACTTTAATCTCATGGCTTCCTCTTCAAAATCCCAAGCTGAATCTCTTATTTCTCTTTCTTTTACTTTTTCTCTTCTTAAATCTTGTACAAAACATCTAGCCTCAAAAATAGAAAATCTTGTTGAATATTCTTATGTCTCAAATTCTGTTCAAATCTCTGAATCCTCTGTACCTTTGATAAGCCTTTATAACTTTACCAATGACCTAATTCTCTGACTTGAACCATTCGAACCCTTATCTCCACTAGACACCCTGTCCTTTTGATTGGATTAGTGTGCTTTACAAGTAACCCAAATAGAACAATATGTGACTCTAGAAATTCCTACAAAGCTTGGTACTTAGTAGAAAAAGGAAGGTTATACACACCTCGATCTTGGAGGAATCCATATGATCCTTACTCTTCATGGTAAAAAGGCTTGCCACAAGAATAGCTTTGATGGATACTAGATTTAAAGAGTTCTAACATGTTGTCATTGATATTGTCCTAACAACTTTTCATGTTGGTAGTGTCCTCCTTACAAGACCTTAATCTTCCCACTACCTTAAAAGTCCAGATCTAGCTACAAGGAGCTAAACAAGTAGTCACTGTAAGAATGGCTACTTTACATCGCCAGTTGGTGTATCGGCTTCAAAACCATACTCTTGACCTACCTTCTCCTCAAACTACTTTAGATACCCTCAATGAATCTGTTCCCACAATTTTCTAAATTCCTAAACAAATCCAAAAATAAGAACTTTTCAAGCTGATGCTATTAGAATGGTTATCTAACTATGAAAAGTTCTACCAGAATTCCTAACCTATCCAAACTTTTGATTCTTAATTTGAAAAAAGATCAAATGGGATGGTCAGATTGACTTTTCAGCCTCAAAAAGCCAACAAAACCAATCTCTTAGAATTTCATACACTACTATAATCACAACTGTTCAGATAGTAAAAATGAAGCTTCTCATTTATAGTTTCTCTTCGAATGGTTATCCTGTGTATCTTGGGAAGATATAAGGACATTTTCTCTAGGATGCCATATATGTGCAGCCTTTTACCCCTATTTGGATGATAAAGACTCTGACGATGATTGGGAAGTGAATAGGAATTGCAAGCCCCCATCTATTTGGATGCCTGATGATGAATTAGATTACACTCCCTGGCCAGTTGAAATAATAAACAATGTTGTCACTAGCCTATAGAGGCCTATAGTCAAAACATGCAGGCAGGAAGTCAACAACCCACTGTTGACTCAAAATTATCTAGAATCATGTATGATTTTTCATCCATCTCATAGCATGAGAAATTTCCACCTTCGGAAAAACAAATAGATTTAGAAGCTAAAGTGATCTCCAAGCCATTTGTCCAGACTCCTATTACTCCCACTGGACAGTTTGAGGAACCCAAGTAGTATGAAGTAGTGCTTAATTGGCAAACTCAAAATGCCTGAGTTCAAAATACAGTCCTCGAATCTCTAGATACCAGACTCAACAATGTCTAAGCTTAAGTACAGAATATGGATAAAAAGTTGACAAGATAACAACATAGTTAGAACAACTGTGTCTTAACCTCTATGATCATATTGCCAAGCTGGACATCGAACTTCGAACGATCATTCATAACAGATATTGGAGTCTAGAATTCAACCAAAAAGAAGCTGAGATCAAACAACTTAAAGATGAGCTCACAAGGATTGATGTTGAGAAACAACAACCGTCCTTATTTGCCAAAACTCAAACCATACCTGCATACACTCCCTCATTCACCACATATCAACCCTTTTACAAACCATCCAACCATGAAAAACCCGTAGACTATACAAAGTTCTTTGGGTTATCATATCTTTCCACAGCAAGGTGAACCTCAAGATCAAAATCATCTATAAAACCCTTTACCTCAAAACCACAACCCACTTTCGTGGATCCAAGCCAACCTCTTTTTCCTCAATCTACTCTAGAACCTACCCAAAAACCACCAAAAGATAAAGGACCCATTCAGCAACTCTTCTCTCAAGAGATCTATCCTGGTTCTATTTCTCTAGAGGCCGATGCATCTTTAGTAGACTTAACCTTGAATTCATCCTTTGATGAATCTTTTTCCTCGACAGAATCAATTGCTTCTGTTGAGTACTAGAAAATGTATATTTATAAAGGAAAAAATCATCATTTTCACTTTAAATTCTACTAACTTCTTTACTTTTATATATTCAAGTTTCTTGTGAATTTAATTATGCGTGTTTTATTATAATTAGGTATTTTCATATTTTAGGGGCTTCATGATCATTTCACAATAAACGAGATATCGGATGACAAAACAGACGGTAAATTTAAACTCAGAATGGTAAAAAATCATAGGAGGAGTGTAAAAGTAAAAATGTACTGTTCACATGTACGATACTGTTTATGACACTATTCATGATAGTATTCATATGTATTGTACAATGACATGGCATTACCGATGATATGGTGTTGACCGATGATGTGGCATCGACCAATGACGTGGCAGCATTTGATTGGAGGAATGATGTGGCATTGACTGATTATGTGGCGTTGACTGATGACGTGGCTTGACTGATGAGGTGTCACAATCTTATTGGATAAAAATATTTATGCACTGTTGACCGATGATGTGGCGGTATGTTAATGGATTAGAAAAATGTGTGTACGATACATGCATATACACTAGATAATAGCCCTGATGATGTGTTCAAACCAATCAGAACTTGCCACGTGGCGCAATCATGTGCATCTAAATTGTTTTAATTTGATGGCCATGATTTACTTGTTGTATCTATAAAAGGAGGGCTCCCCCCCAATTTGACACCCATGAGTTCATTTTTTAGCTACATTTTCTAAAATTCTTTCTCTATCTTGTATTTTCTTTGTATTTTAGTAAAATTCTCTTTTTATCTCTAGTTCAAATATGAGTAGTTAATTTTCTTTCTAGCTTGGGTTGAAGGTGAAGTCTCAACATGCTCCATGGGCTTAATTGGTAAATTTATTTTATTTTTCCCTCTAATTTCTGTGGATGTTTTGACTTTTCGTTGACAGATAGTAGTAACACAGTTATTACTGTTTGGCAATATAAGCCGTTAGCACCATATTAATTAGAGCGTGGTTCATGAGGAGTGGATTTTCCTCTCATAATTTAATTGATATTAATAAGGAATATTGAGCCCTAGAGCATGTTGATGTAGATCTAAATACTCAAGTATTTTATTATAATAGTTGAATTCTTAATTATTTTTTGCCATTTTAATTTACAATTTAGGATAAAATTATCATAATTTAACTACTCACTTAGAAAATTAATTTAACACAATTAAAATCCACCTCCTCATGGGATCGACACTCGTCACCATTAATTTATTCTACAATAGATTCGTGCATTTGCGAGTTCAATAAAATTTGCACAACAAGTTTTTGGCACCGTTGCCGGAGAGGTAAGTTATTTTAATTTGTTAAATTAATTTTTTTGTTTTTTTGTTTTCTTTTTTTTCTTATAAAAAAATAATTCTATAATTTAGTTTTTGTAATTTAAATTTCTGAAATTTAATTTTATCTGTAATTTCTTTAAATTTCTGGACTTTATTTTTAGCTTCACTTTTCTTTGTATTTTTTTTTTATTATCTTGTGAATTTATTTAATTTTAGTTAATCTATTCCTTATTATTTTCTTTTTAGTGCTTGAGTGTATTTCCTTACTAATTTTTTTCGTTTATCTTGTGAATTTATTTTAATTAATTCGTAGAATTAATTCATAGAATTAAATTTTTTAAGTAAATTTTTTGTTGCTTTCTTATAAAATTAAAAAATTAAAAAAATTAAAAAATTAAAAAAAAATTAAAAAAGTGAATCTGTAATTTAATTTTGGTAATTTAAATTTCTTTAAATTTCAATAATTCAATTTCTTTGTAATTTCTTTAAATTTCTATAATTTAATTTCTGAGTTATTTTTTCTTTATAATTTTTATTTATTTTGTTAATTTATTAATTCATAGAATTAATTTTTTTAAGTAATTTTTTCTTTTAAATTTTTTCCCTGTAATTTAATTTCGTTTCTTTTTCTCTTCTTTATATTTCTGTAATTTATTTTTTTATTTTTCGTTGTAATTTATCTTGTTATTTTATTTCTAGTTAATCTATTTCTTGTATTTTTTTTAGCACTTGAGTGTATGTTCATAGTAAGGTTGTAACAACGTGATAAGGTTAATATCGTAATTTCTCCTTCTTCGTTATTTTTGTTCTCATTTTTTGTGCATTTTTCATTATATATATTTTTTTTATGTATGGTGTTGTGCAAATTTTAATGAACTCGCAAGCTTACGAATCTATTGTAGAATAGATTAATGGTGACGAGTGTCGATCCCACGAGGAGGTTGATTTTAATTATATGCTGAATTAATTTTCTTTTCAATGGGAACAATTAAATTATGGTAATTCTATTCTAAATTGTGAAATAAAATGGCGGGAATAATTAAGAATGAAACTTGTTATAATAAAGCACTTGGGTATCCGGATCCGCATCAACATGCTCCATGGGCTAAATATTCCATATTAATACCAATTAAATCATAAGGGGGGATTCCACACCTCATGAACCACTCTCCAATAAGTATGGTGCCAAGGGCTTATCGTGTCAAATAATAATAACCTTGTACTAGGGTGCCGGTTTAACTGCAGGTCAGAATTGACAAGACTATTATTATTTGTCGAAAAAAGTCAAAACAACCACAAATATTATAGGGAAGAGAAAGTAAATTTACCAAATTAAGCCCATGGAACATGTTGAGACTTCACCTTCAACCCAAGCTCAAAAAGAAATTAGCTACTCATATTTTAACTAGGGATAAAAAGGGAATTTTATTAAACTACAAAGAAACTACAAGAAAGAGAAGGAATTTCAGAAATCTAAGCTTATAAATGAATTAAGGGGTGACAAAGTATGGGGAGAGAGCCCTTTTATAGATACATTGAGTGAATCGTGACCATCGATTAAAAACAATTCGGATGCTCGAGATTGCGCCACGTCATCGATCAACAGCGATCAATAATCAACAAATCAACAATCAACCGTCAATAAATCAACATTTGTGCAAGAACGCCGCCGAATAGTAAATAATCCCATGTAAGCGCATTTACTGTAAACTCGATTTCTACTCCAATGAGATGCTGCCACGTCATCGATCTACGATGACATAAGAAATTTAGTCCAATAAGATCATGACACATCATCATCAACGCCACGTCATCGGTCAATGCCACATAAGCGGTCAATCCACATAATTCGTCCAATCGAGATCTTTGCCACGTCGTAGGTAGTTGCCACATCATCGGTCCGTATACATGAACGATCACCGTATGTGTGAACGATGCTCGTGAAACGATGCGTGCGTATGAACGATCTGTATGTGTGAACAGTAACTTTTTCCTTTAATGCTCTTCTTAAGGTTTTCGACCGTCCTGAGTCCAAATATGACGTCCGTTTTGCTGTCTGATTACTCGTTTATTGTGAAACGATTATGATACCCCTAAAATACATAAAATACACAATTATAATAAAACACATATAATTAAATAACAAAATACTTAAATAAATAAAAGTAGCAATGTTAGTGAGATTTAAAGTGTAAAATGACGATTTTCTCCTTTATAAATATACACTTTCTAACACTCAACACACCCCCCAACCAGCTTATTGCTAGTCCCTAGCAAATAAAGCGAAAATAAAAAACTTTTTTTTTTAAACACACGTGTTTATTCAATCAGATTAATGATAACAATCAAATAAAAGTTTAAGCATTATCTCTAATCTAAAGGAATATCACACCCACATCAACCATCCATATGTATCAATCCAGCAGATTTTGTTGTAGCAATAGTAATCAAGCTACTTTCAAGAAAGACATATCCAACCCCAAAATCTCACCGGTTGTAGTGACACTCTCACAAAGAAATTAATCCCAATAAAATTTTGTCACTACAATGAATGGTAAATTGAGAGAAAATAATAAAGAAATATCACACACTCTCACCAAGATGAAAAATATGCCCATAGCTTAGAAATAGTACGATCTCAAATAAAGTATTAGTCAACCCAATGTATTCATCATTTTTTTTTCATTTTATTTTTATATATGCATCACTACATCTTAATTACCCATATAACTAGCTTTTATGTTAAACTATAGTTCCCTAAAATCAGGAAGGACTTTTATTAGGACGTAACGTAGGCTAGGGACATGGTTAACAAAGAAAAGAAAATAGGGAAACAAAATATATATGTTTGAGAAAAAATTAAAGAACTTTTTACAGGATACATTTTGCTTATTTATTACTATTGTACATCTTTTTTTTCTTTTTTTTTCCTTTTTTTTCTTTTTTTTTATATGGCACAACTTTACTGAACAAAATAATTATTTATTTATTTTTTTTCTCTCAAACATGAATAGGTGGATGGAACTTGTATGATATCGGGTAATACTCTGATTTGGAGTGGGTCAGAATGATAAGTTAATAAAGAAAAGGTTTTTTTTTTTTAAATAAAAGGCTCAAAAGGGCTAACTATGGATATTAAATAATAGGGATGGCTAGAAAGGCTCAAACGGGTCAAAAATGGCCTTCCATCATCTTTTAGGACTCTAAATAATCTTCCATATCTACTAATTAAGTGGACATTTAGATGCAGTAACACACACCTTTTTTTTTTTTTTAAAAAAGGGTTGACTCAAAGAAAATATAGAGATCATGTATGAAATAATAAACTGCTAAGCTACATGAAGAATGGGCAAAAAGGGTTACTCTCCAAGAAAAATTAATAGGCTCAAAAACTCACTTGGAATTTATTATGACATGTGCATTCTTTCAAGCAACTCATATTTGTCTCCAACATCAACATATAGAATAGTAAACATGGTGTAATATTACTCAAGACCAAAGATAATACAAATACTAAAATTCAAAAGTCATCATATCATCCAATATCAAGAACTCACAAATTTTTTTTTTAAATAAAATTATTTCCCCCCAACCTATTCTAAACATAAAAAGAAAACATACATGCAGAAAAATTAAAGAAAAATGATTTTTTTTTTATTTTTTTGTTTTTTTGTTTTTTTTACAAAAGGAGATGCGTTTCTAGAGTTACTACACTCCATATTCAGCCATCTTCGACTTTAAAAACTTGAAAATATATATTTATAAAGGAGAAATTATCAGCTATTCCCTCCCCCCAATCAGAACGAAACATTGTCCTCAATGGTTTAAAGGAAAGAAGTAGAGATTAGAAGATATCACCTGGGCATTGCAATACAGAAGAAAATATTAACAAGTAGTTGCGACTGTGGCTCACATTTTCCTCTGGTTTTACGTCCAGAAACGGCTTGAACGCCCTCTATGGGTCGAGGATAGGCTTCCCATCCAGTTTTCTTACAAACTGGCAAACAGGGTTTTTTATAGTCAGATTCCCGAGACTATAGTTTGCACATTCTTTCTGAAATAATGGCCATAATTGGAGTATTGCATTTTAGACGTATTCGCTGGGATGCGTTTCAAGAGACAAAAGGATATCATCCAATGACTCCTTATGCAAGCCATCCTTAATGAATTGAATCTTATCTTCTCTGTTATCAGACGCCATTCCTAAAGAATATGATTTTTTTTTTGCATATTATTCTGGCACATTTATTCAAAAAAAAATTAATAATAATAGGTAAACTTACAAAAACATAATTAAAAAAATTTAAATCACCAAAAAGAAACAGAAAAGAAAAAAAATTCAGGTCACTTCAATGTTTTGTGCTGTTTTCTCCACATGGTTGGTATTCGTGATATGACTTTACTTTTCTGACCATTAACTTTAAAAATTATATTGTTCCTTGGATTCTTAAATTTAATGGCTCCATGTGAAAAAACAGTATGATCAGTAGATGGACCAGACCATCGAGAACGTAACTTACTTGGAGAAACGTGCTATTGAGAATTGAAAGAAAATACTTTCTGACCTGGTGTGAAAGATTGTCCAATGCTTTGCTTGTCACGGAGGATTTTCATTCGCTTTCTGTAGTCCTTAGCATTTTTGTTGTTACGAATCTCCTCTGGTTTTGCCAGTTGTATCCTCCTTTTTGAACCAAAAATGGGGTCAATGATGTCTGTGTTCTTTTGTTTGTAATTAGGAGAGGATGAGATAATTTCTGACAATATTTCTTCTTCCTCCAAGAATGTAGAATTCAAAGGGTCGAGTGAAGGTTTGAGCTCAATTTCTAGTGGTGATTCTGATGATGGAATGAGATTTTCTTTTAATGGTGCCAATTGTTCTATCCTTGTCTTCCACTTATCAATGTCCATGCATGGCGATGAATCCAATAAGGCATTAACCTCATCAATTGATCTGTCAATATTAAAATCCAAACCAAAGTGAGTTAAACATGTCAGTAAAGGGTCATCACTAAGGTTTAAAGGAAATGTGTGATTAATTAATTCATCAATTAAATCAACATCTACAATTTCATCATCAGTACTGTGAGGTTGTTTGGCAATGTTAAAAATATTTAGTTCCATGGTCATATTGCCAAATGACAACTGCATATTTCCAGTCCTGCATTGAATGTGAGCATCGGCAGTTGCCAAAAATGGACGACCCAAGATAATGGGGATATGCTTCCTTGAATCTTGTACTAGTTGAGTGTCAATTACAATGAAATCAACAGGAAAATAAAACTTATCTACCTGGATAAGCACGTCCTCCACAATACCACGTGGTATTTTCATAGATCGATCTGCAAGCTGTAACACCACTGGAGTTGGGTGTAATTCGCCCAGTCCAAGTTTCACAAATACAGAGTAAGGTAACAGATTTACACTAGCTCTTAAATCCAACAAAGCATTCTCAATTGTGTGGTTCCCTATACTACATGAGATAGTGGGGGAGCCTGGATCTTTACATTTTAGAGGCATTTTATGTTGGAGTATAGAACTAATATTTTCTGTTAGAAAGGCCTTTTTCTAAACATGAATATTTCTCTTTTTAGTACAAAGGTCTTTAAGAAACTTGGCATATGATGGCACTTGTTTTATAGTTTCAAGTAAAGGGATGTTAACACTTACCTGTTTGAAGATTTCAAGAATCTCACCTGTGGATTTTCCTTTCTTCCCTTTAGCTAACCTTTGAGGAAATGGAGCTTTAGGAATATATTCTCGTGGGTTGGTTTCCTCTTTCTCCTCTGATGATGATTCCTCAGTGTTCACAGTTACAATCTGAGTTGATTTTGGCATCTCCACTTTGTTGTCAACTTCTTTTCCTTTTCGCAAGGTCATCACTGCTTTGACCTCTCCATGCTGCTGTGGTGAACTAGAATTTACTTCATTCACTGCTTTAGGATTGGGCACTGGTTGACTTGGGAATTTGCCTTTTTCAACGGTCATGGCCAAAGTTTGAACTGAAGAGGCAAGTTGTCCCACCATTTTCTCAAGGTTAGAAATTGATTGGGCCTGTGAGTTGAAGCCCGCTCTCATCTCATTTCGTAACTCATCAATGGTGCGGTTCTGCTGCTCGATCTTGGAGTTAGTAAGATTTCTGAAATTTTGGGATGTCTCCTCCCATGGTTTGGGTTGAGAATGGTTTGGATTCTGATTGTATGGTCTGAATGGTTGTTGAGAGGCTTGAGACATTTGAGGAGCTGGTTGCATTGGTGGAGGTGGAGCTGATGGTCCGTTTTGTTGGAATCCTTGAGACCATGAGAAGTTGGGGTGGTCTCTCCATCCAGGATTATATGTGTTGGAGTAAGGGTTGTAGTTTGATGGTTTTCTCATGATACCTATGGCATTGGCTTGATCTGAATATGAGTCATGGTCATGTGGCTCTGTTGATTTAGCGGTTGTCAAAGATGCTATTTGTCGAGCAAGACCTTCAACCATCTCTTTGACTTCTTTAATTCCTGAGCTTGACTCGCCAATATTAACCTCATTCACTCCCTTAATTCTCCTGGTATTTCTAAGTGATCGACTCCGTTGTTGAAAATTATCCGATTGCCGTTGGAAAAATTCCCAAATCTCTGATGCGCTTTTGGACATTAACTCTCCTCCACTGGTTGCCATTAGCCATTCTTGCACATGTGGCAATAATCCCTCCAAGAAGTATTGGCATTGGTGCCATTTCTCATACCCATGATGTGGACACTTCAAGAGTAGCCCATTAAATCGCTCCCATACTTCGAAAAACTGCTCGTCATCTTTTTGGGTAAACTCTGAAATTTCCCTGCATTGCATTGGTTTTATGAACTGGGAAATATTTATTTAAAAATTTAGTTACCATTTGTTCCCATGATGTAATGCTATTGGCAGGCATTGTATTAAATCATGAACGAGCTCTATCTTTTAATGAAAATGGGAATAATCTAAGTTTAATATCATCATCTGAAAAATTCTCATATTTAAAAGTTTGACAAATAGCATGAAAATCATTCAGATGATTATATGGGTCCTCATTTTCTAGGCCATAGAATGTGGGGAGACAGTTTAGCACACTAGGTTTTAATTCAAAACTCCTATCAACTACATTTGGGTACCTTATGCATGATGTGCTCAAATTAGCTAAAGGACTAAAATAATCCTTAAATGGCCTCTCTTGTGGTTCTGGTTGCTGATTTTGCAATTCCATTTCAAGTTTCTTTTGAAAAACAATTTGTTTGTGTGTGCGAAGTGTTTTTTTCTAAATCAAGGTCTAAAGGCTCAAGATTACGTGATAATGACCTTCGACCATGCATGCAAAGAATAAAATAAATGAAGATAAAACAAATAAAAGTAAAGAGGAGAGAGAAATTACAATACTAACCTTGTGATGTTGTTATAACCGTACTATAAACATACACTCAAGTGCTAAAAAGAAAATACAAGAAATAGATTAAATAAAAAATAAAATAAGAAGATAAATTACAACGAAAAATGAAAAATTAAATTACAGAAATATAAAGAAGAGAAAAAAATAAAATTAAATTACAGGAAAAAAAATTACTTAAAAAAAAATTTAATTCTATGGAATAATAAATTAACAGAATAAATACAAATTACAAAGAAAAGTAACAAAGAAATTAAATTATTGAAATTTAAAGAAATTGCAAAGAACTTAAATTATTAAAATTTAAAGAAATTGCAAAGAAATTAAATTATTAAAATTTAAAGAAATTTAAATTACAAAAATTAAATTACAGATTCACTTTTTTTTTAATTTTTTTTATATTTTTTTTAATTTTTTAATTTTTAAGGAAAGCAAAAAAATTACTTAAAAAAAACTAATTCTATAAATTAATTTTACGAATAAATTAAAATAAATTACAAGATAAACAAAATAAATTACAAAGAAAAGTAAAGTAAAAATTAAAGTACAGAAATTTAAAGAAATCACACAATAAAATTAAATTGCAAAAATTTAAATTACAGAAATTAAATTGCAAAAATTTAAATTACAGAAATTAAATTGTAAAAATTTAAATTACAGAAATTAAATTATAGAATTATTTTGTTATAAGGAAAAATACAAGAAAACAAAAAAAATTAATTCAACAAATTAAAATAACTTACCTCCCGAAAATGAATCTACGCGCCAAAACTTGTTGTGCAAATTTTAATGAACTCGCAAGCTTACGAATCTATTGTAGAATAGATTAATGGTGACGAGTGTCGATCCCACGAGGAGGTTGATTTTAATTATATGCTGAATTAATTTTCTTTTCAATGGGAACAATTAAATTATGGTAATTCTATTCTAAATTGTGAAATAAAATGGCGGGAATAATTAAGAATGAAACTTGTTATAATAAAGCACTTGGGTATCCGGATCCGCATCAACATGCTCCATGGGCTAAATATTCCATATTAATACCAATTAAATCATAAGGGGGATTCCATACCTCATGAACCACTCTCCAATAAGTATGGTGCTAGAGAACTGGCTTATCGTGTCAAATAATAATAACCTTGTACTAGGGTCTTGGTTTAACTGGGTCAGAATTAACTAGACAAGACTATTATTATTTGTCGACGAAAAGTCAAAACAACCACAAATATTAGAGGGGAAGAGAAAGTAAATTTACCAAATTAAGCCCATGGAACATGTTGAGACTTCACCTTCAACCTAAGCTCAAAAAGAAATTAGCTACTCATATTTTAACTAGGGATAAAAAGGGAATTTTATTAAAATACAAAGAAACTACAAGAAAGAGAAGGAATTTCAGAAATCTAAGCTTAGAAATGAATTCAGGGGTGCCAAATTAGGGGGGGAGAGCCCCCTTTTTATAGATACATTGAGTGAATCGTGACCATCGGATTAAAAACAATTCGGATGCTCAGGATTACGCCACGTCATCAGTCAACAGTCAACATCAACAATCAATCACAATAATCAACATTTGTACAATAACGCCGCGCAATAGTAAATAATCCCATGTAAGCGCATGTATCGTACACCCGATTTCTACTCCAATGAGATCTTTGCCATGTCATCGATCTACGATGCATAAGAAATTTAGTCGATAAGATCATGACACATCATCCCGTCAACGCCACGTCATCGGTCAATGCCACATAAGCGGTCAATCCACATAATTCGTCCAATCGATCATCGCCACGTCGTAAGTAGTTGCCACATCATCGGTCCGTATACATGAACAAGATCTGTATATGTGAAACGATCGTGAATCGTGAAACGATCGTCATATGAACGATCACGCATATGTGTGAACGATAACTTTTTCTTTAATGCTCTTCTTAAGGTTTTCGACCGTCCCGAGTCCAAATATGACGTCCGTTTTTCTCATCGATCACTCGTTTATTGTGAAACGATTATGATACCCCTAAAATACATAAAATACACAATTATAATAAAACACATATAATTAAATAACAAAATACTTAAATAAATAAAAGTAGCAATGTTAGTGAGATTTAAAGCGTAAAATGACGATTTTCTCCTTTATAAATATACACTTTCTAACACTCAACATATGGTCGAATGTCGCAATTACCTAATCTTGAGCCTATAGATTTAGAACTGGAAAAAACACTTCGCACACACAAACACATCGCATTTAAAAATAAAATTTTCATGGATTTACAATAACAAGAACCACCACAGAAGAGCCCATTTAAGGACTATTTTAGTCCCTTAGTTAACTTGAGCACATCATGTATACGATACCCAAATATAGTTGGTAGGAGTTTTGAATTAAAACCTAGTGTACTAAATTGTCTCCCCACATTTTATGGCCTAGAAAATGAGGACCCATATAATTATTTGAATGATTTTCATGCTATTTGTCAAACTTTTAGATATGAGAATTTTCAGATGATGATGTTAAACTTAGACTATTCCCATTTTCTCTAAAGGACAGAGCTCGTTCATGGTTTAATACATTACCTGCTAATAACATTACATCATGGGAACAAATGGTCACAAAATTTTTAAATAAATACATCCCAGTTCATAAAATCAATTTTATTCGCTGGGAAATTTCAGAGTTCATTAAAAAAGATGAGCAGTTTTTCGAAGCAGGGGAGCGATTCAACGGACTACTATTGAAATGTCCATATCATGGATATGAAAAATGGCACCAATACCAATACTTTTTGGAGGGATTATTGCCAAATGTGCAAGAATGGCTAATGGCAACAAGTGGAGGAAAACTAATGTCCAAAAGTGCATCAGAAATTTGGGATTTCTTTCAGCGACAAACGGATAATTCCTAACAACGGAGTCGATCGTTCAGAAACAATAAAAGAATTAAAGGAGTAAATGAGGTCCAAATTGGCAAGTCAAACTCGGGAATCAAAGAAGTCAAAGAAATGGTTGAAGGACTTACCCGAGAAATTACATCGTTAATAGCTGCTAAATCAACAGAGCCACATGACCATGACTCATACCCAGATCAAGCCAACGCCATAGGTGTAATGGGGAAGCCATCAAACTACAACCCTTACTCCAACAATATAACCCTAGATGGAGAGACCACCCTAAGTTTTTATAGTCTCAAGGATTCCAACAGAATGGATCAATAACTCCAGCTCTACCAATGCAACCAATTCCTTAAGTTCCACAAGCCTCTCAGCCACAATTCAGACCTTATAACCAAAACTCAAATTATTCTCAACCCAGACCATGAGAGGATGTATTCTAGAATTTTAAGAATTCTATCTACTCTACGATCGATCAATAAAACCGCACCATTGATGGACTATGAAATGAGATGAGAGTAGGCTTCAACTCACAAGCCCAATTAATTTCTAAACTCGAGAAAATGGTGGGCTAACTTACCTCTTCAGTTCAATCCCTAGCAATGGCTGTTGAGAAAGGCAAATTCTCAAGTCAACCAATGCCAAACCCTAAAGGAGTGCATGAGGCAAATACTAGTTCACCTCAGCAACATGGTGAGGTCAAAGCCATCATGACCTTGCGAAAAGGAAAGGAAGTTGACAACAAAGTGGAGCTACCAATGACCAAAACAACTCAAATTGTACCTGTAAATACTGAGACTCATCATCAAAGGAGAAAGAAGAAACCAACTCACGAGAGTATATTTCTAAAGCTCCATTTCCCTAGAGGTTAGCCAAAGCAAAGAAGAAAAAATCCACGGGTGAGATTTTTGAAATCTTCAAACAGGTAAGTGTCAACATCCCTTTGCTTGATGCTATAAAATAAGTATCATTTTATGCCAAGTTTCTTAATGATCTTTCTACTAAAAAGAAAAATATTCATATTCAAAAGAAGGCATTTTTAACAGAAAATGTTAATTCTATACTCTAATACAAAATCCCTCTAAAATACAAAGACCCAAGCTTCCCTATTATCTCATGTAGTATAGGGAACCACACAATTGAGAATACATTGTTAGACTTAGGTGCTAGTGTTAATCTGTTGCCTTACTCAATGTTTATGAAACTTGGATTGAGAGAATTACATTCAACTCCAGTGGTGTTACAACTTGTAAATCGATCCACAAAAATACCTCGTGGTATTGTGGAGGATGTCTTTATCCAGGTAGATAAGTTTTATTTTCCTATTGATTTCATTGTAATTGACACTCAACCAGTACAGGATTCAAGGAAGCACATCTCCCTTATCTTGGGTCGTCTATTTTTGGCAATTGTTGATCCTCACATTCAATGCAGGACTGTAAACTTGCAGTTGTCATTTGGCAATATGACCATGGAACTAAATATCTTCAACATTGCCAAACAACCTCATAAAGACGATGATGAAATTATAAATGTGGATTTAAATGATGAATTAGTTTATTATACTTTTTCTTTAAACAATAGTGATGACCATTTACTGACATATTTAACTCACTTTGGTTTGGATTTTAATATTGATAGATCGATTGATGAGGTTAATGCCTTATTGGATTCATCGCCATGCATGGACATTAATAAAATGGAAGACAAAGATAGAGTAATTGACACCATTAAAAGAAAATCTCATCCTACCATCAGAATCACCACCAAAGATTGAGCTCAAACTTTCACTTGACCCTCTGAATTCTACATTCTTGGGAGAAGAATGAACATTATAAAAAATCATCTCATCCTCTCCTAATGACAAATAAAAGAATATAGATATCATTGACCCTATTTTTTGTTCAAAAACGAGGAGACAACTGGTAAAGCCAGAGGAGATTCGTAACGACAAAAATGTTAAGGACAACAGAAAGCGAATGAAAATCCTTTGTGACAAATTGAACATTAGAAAATCTTTCACCACCAGGTTAGAAAATATTTTTGTTCTATTTTCAATGGCACATTTCTCCAAACAGTTTCGACGTATACAATCTCATCTAAGAGGTCAGATACGATTTTTTAAAACACATCATATCTAGCAGCTACAACCACCAGTGTTGAGGATTTAGAAGGAGATCTTAAAGAAATTGAGAGAGGTATCTACAGCATCCAATTACAGCTTGAGGTAAATTCAATAAGAGGACGATGGTAAGTTAATATTTTTTTGTGTTATTTTTTTATTTTCCTTTACGTGTGTTGTGATTTTGCTAGATTTTTTTTCTTTGGTGTGTTATCATTTTTTACCCCGATTAAGTGGTGGATAACGATACTCCGTGACAATTAATGTCAATTACATTAGTTTCCCATAATAATTAATATTCTGAGTTGAAGGCATGGATAGAGATGAGATCTTAGCAAAACTTCACAAGCGATTTCCTTCACTTCCTCAGAATGCTCTCCTCACCATTTATAAAGCTCGGTCTAAACGCATATGATAACTTATGAAAAATCATATCCCTATTGACATTCGATAGATAATTAAAGCTAAAGTGTCGTTGGCGATGTGTGCCAAATGAAATGCGATAAAAAGCGATGTTCTTTAGGAATGCTTTGTCGATAACAGAAAGATAAGATTCAATTCATTAGGGATGACTTGAATAAAGAGTCATTAGATGATATCCTTTTATCTATTGAAACGCATCCCAGTGGATACGTCCAAAATGCAATACCTCGATTATGGCCATTATTCCGAAAGAAATGTGCAAACTATAGTCTTAGAATCGACTATAAAAGACATTGTTTGTAAGTTTGTAAGAAAACTGGATGGGAAGCCTATCCTTGACCCATAAAGAGCGTTCAAGTTGTTTCTAGGCGTAAAACCAAAGGAAGATGTGAGCCACAATCCAACTACTTGTAAATATCCATTTATATCAATGTTGTTTTATTTCACTGTTGTTTGATTACTTACATTTTGGTCTTTACTAATTTTATGCTATCATTATTTGCTTTGTCTTTTCACTATTTTCTTTTTGAATCTCGAGCCATGTGCTTCACGAGTTATTTGATATAGATATGTTACCTCATTTACAACTGTGAACCATTATCACCAAGATCCTTAAATAATGAGCTACTTGATCTATTACTAACTTATAGACCAGAGCCACATCCTGAGACCTTAATTTTGGGGTGGCACACTAATGATGGTAGTAGTAGCCGTAGTGAGAAGTGCAAATTAAATTTAAATCTCCGTTTGTAAATATTTTCTTCTAGATTGCAGCACCTAGGTGATATCTTCTAATCTCTACTTCTTTCCTTTAAAACATTGAGGACAATGTTTTGTTCTGGTTGGGGGGAAGGAATAGTTGATAATTGTGGAATGTCTTAATCTTTATTAAGTTTTTAGTAATTTTTGTTGTAGAAACTAACTTTGGTTAACTTTTTACATTGAAGATAACTGAATATGGAGTGTAGTAACTCTAGAAACGCATCTTCTTAGTTTCAAAGTTTTTTAAAAAAAATTAATTTTTAGTCATTTTTTCTGCATGTTAAGTGTGATTGTCCTAACTTCCTCTTTCTAATTTCTCCTTTATAAATATACACTTTCAAAATTTTGAGTTGAAGATGGCTGAATATGGAATGTCATAATTCTAGAAACGCATCTTGTTAGTGATTTTTTTTTGTGATTTTTTTTGACATGATGACTTTTAAATTTTAGTATTTGTATTATATTTAGTCTTGAGTTTTGTTACACCATATTTGCTACTCTACATGTTGATGTCTGAAACAAAAATATGAGTTGCTTGAAGAAATATACATGTCATAATAAAATTCTAAGTGAGTTTTTGAGCCTATCATTTTTCTTGGAGAATAATCTTTTTTGCCCATTATTTATACAGCTTAACAGTTTATTATTTGATACACAATCTATAAATTTCTATTGAGTCCACCTTTTTAAAAAAAAGAAAAAAAGTTTTTTTATGTGTTGCTACATTTGAAAGTTTATCTAACTAGTAGATGTGGAAGATTAGTTGTGCCCTAAAAGACGATAGAAAGGCCATCTTTGACCCGTTTGAGCCTTTCTAGCCATCCTTTTTGTGAAATATCCTTAGTTAACCCTTTTTGAGCCTTTAAAAAAATTATTATCTTTTTCTTTGTTAACTAATCATCCGACTCAATGCCAATCTAAAATATTATCCAATGTCGTACAAATTCTATCACCCATTCATGTGTAGAGAAAAATGTAAATAATTAGTTTGTTCAATAAAATTGTGCCTTAGTGTAAAAAAAAAAAGAAAAAAAGAAAAAAAGAAAAAAAGAAAAAAAGGAAAAGAAAAATGCTCAAGCTCAAGTACAGAATACGGACAAAAAAGTTGACAAGATAACAGCTCAATTAGAATAGTTGTGTCTTAACCTCTATGATCAGATTGCCAAGCTGGACATCGAACTTCGAACGATCATTCATAACAGATATTGGAGTCCAGAATTCAACCAAAAAGAAGCTGAGATCACACAACTTAAAGATAAGCTTGCATAGATTTATGTTGAAAAACGACAACCGTCCCTGTTTGCTAAAACTTAGACCATACCTACATATACCTCCTCATTTACTACATATCAATCTTTTTACAAACCTTCCACCTATGAAAAACCTATGGACTATGCAAAGTTCTTTGGGTTATCTCACCTCTCCATAACTTGGTCAACATCAAAATCAAAACCCTCTATCTTAAAATCACAACCCACTTTTATCAATCCAGGCCAACTCTTTTCTCCTCAATCTACACCAGAACCTACCCAAAAACCACCAAAAGATAAAGGACCCATTCAGCAACTCTTCTCCCAAGAGATCTATCTTGGTTCTATTTCTCTAGAGGCCTATGCATCTTTAGCAGACTCAACCTTCAATTCATCCTCTGAACAATCTTATTTCTTGACAAAAAACGTTGCTTCATTTGAATAATATAAAATAAATATTTGTAAAGAAAAAAATAATCATTTTTAACTTTAATTTCTAATAAATACTTTAATTTTATTTATTTAAGTTTCTTATGAATTTAATTATGCGTTGATGCGAATCCCACATTGAAACTTTAAATAGAACACTTAATTTGAAGTTTCAACTACCAAAGAAAGTTCTAAACAGATTTAAGACACACAAAACCTTGACCCAATGCTTAATCAAACATGAACCAAAGGTATGGAGAAGGATATTGATGCCACACCTAAGATTTAGATGAGAAGGTGAGTGATAAGTCTTGATTTGGAACGCCACAAGAATGCAAATTCTTGATAAGTTCACTAGTTCTCAAAAGAACCAAAGAAAGAATAATTCTCTCAAATTCAAATAACATTAATCTCTCAATTGTCTTACATAGCAAGGTTGCTGAGTTTAAATAGGCCAATAGAGACCCAAAACATCCGAAAAGATTAAATCCTAGTTCAAGTTGGACTAGTTCTCCTAACTATTTAAGGAGTCGTTGAAAATTCCAATTCTGCGCATGCTGTAATGAATTGGTCATAACTCCTTCTAGAGAACTCTAAATCTAAGTCCGTAAAATTCTTTGGAAAGCTATCTTAATTATCTTTCCAACGGTATATGGTTTGCAAGTCAATTCCGGCTCAATCAATACCAGTTTTATTCCGAAATTGACCTTTCTGTATTTGATCCAAATTGTGTATTTAGCTGCCCAATAGCTTGCATAAAGCCCACAATGCCTTGACATCTCTTCAAGCCCAATTCATGATGTCTTGCATCTTGAATTGTAGTTTCAATCCATATTTTCTCAATTAATCCATTTAAAGCAGCTTGTATCTTTTTGGCTCTAGCTCTTGTAATTGGGCCTTCATGAATGTGCAAAGGATCACTTCAAGCTTTAATGGTATTCTCTTGATAGTTCTCATCATTCCCCCTCTCCTCAAAAGGATTCGTCCTCGAATCTTGACCTACGTCAAAAGGAGAAAGATCGAAACATTAAAAGTAGCACTCACATTATACTCACCAGGAAGGTCCAATTTGTAGGCATTGTCATTGATTCGTGCAACCACTTGAAATGGACCATCTCTCCTTGGAAGCAACTTTGAATGCCTTTGTGCTGGGAATCTCTCCTTTCTCATATGCACCCAAACCCAATCTCCAGGTTGAAAAACCACTTCCTTTCGTCCTTTGTTTGCTTGAGTAACATATTGTTCAGTCCTCTTTTCTATGTTGTGCTGCACTTTCTCATGCAATTGCTTAACAAATTCAGCTTTCTTTTTACCATCCAAACTAGCACGCTCATCAACAGGTAACGGCAATAAATCCAAAGGAGTTAATGGATTAAAACCATATACAATCTCAAATGGTGAAAATTTAGTAGCTGAATGGACAGTTCTATTGTAAGCAAATTCAACATGTGGCAAACATTCTTCCCAAGTTTTCAAATTCTTTTGAATAATGGCACGCAACATCGTGGACAATGTTCTATTTACAACTTCAGTTTATCCATCAGTTTGTGGATGACAAGTAGTAGAAAACAAAAGTTTAGTACCCAACTTACCCCACAAAGTTTTCCAAAAGTGGCTTAAGAACTTAGCATCTCGATCTGAAACTATGCTCCTTGGTACTCCATGCAATTTGACTATTTCCTTGAAAAAAAATTAGCTATGTTTTTTGCATCATCAGTTTTGTGACATGGAATGAAATGTGCCATCTTTGAAAACCTATCAACAATAACAAAAAAAGAATCCTTTCCCCTTTTTGACCTAGGTAAACCCAAAACAAAGTCCATAGAAATATCAACCCAAGGTTCGCTAGGTATAGGTAAAGGTTTATACAATCCATGGGGTAAAACTCTAGACTTAGCATGTTTACAAGTGATACACTTCTCACATATTCTTTCAACATCACGTTTCATATGTGGCCAAAAAAAATGTTCTTTTAAAACATCTAAAGTCTTTGCAATGCCGAAATGTCCCATTAAACCTCCCCCATGAGTGTGCAATTCACGCAAAGAACTATATGGCACACATAATTTATTCTCTCTAAATAAGAACCCATCGTGCCTATAGAACTTTCCAAAAGCAGCTTTCTCACAAGCATTAAACACATTAGCAAAATCAGGATCATTAACATATAATTCTTTAATGTACTCAAATCCTAATAACTTTGTATTTAATGTAGAGATAAGTGCATACCTTCTCGATAATGCATCAGCCACCACATTCTCCTTACCTTGTTTGTATTTGATCACATAAGGAAATGGCTCAATGAATTCAACCCATTTGGCATGTCTCTTATGCAACTTACCTTACCTTTTCAAATGCTTTAAGGACTCATGATCAGTGTGTATGACAAACTCTTTAGGTAGAAGATAATGTTGCCAAGTTTCCAACGCTCTCACCAATGCATACATCTCCTTGTCATAAGTAGGATAGTTTAGGGCTGCGCCACTCAATTTCTCACTAAAATAAGTAATTGGACGCCCCTCTTGCATCAAAACAGCTCCAATACCTATACCTAAGGCGTCACACTCAATTTCAAAAGTTTTAGCAAAATCGGGTAAAGTAAGTAGTGGTGTAGAAACCAATTTCTCCTTGATTAGATTAAATGCACTTTCTTGTTCACTACCCCACTTAAATCCCACGTGTTTCTTAATAATTTCAGTTAAAGGTGCAGCAAGGGTGCTAAAATCTTTCACAAATCTTCTATAAAAACTAGCCAAACCATAAAAACTTCTTACCTCACTTATGCTTTTAGGTGTAGGCCATTCCTTAATAGCCTTTATCTTCTCTTCATCAACCTCAATTCCTTTAGCACTTATAACATAACCAAGAAAAACAATCTGATTTGTACAAAAAGCACACTTCTTCAAATTAGCATACAACTTTTCCTTCCTTAAAACAGTCAATACACTTTGCAAATGCTCAACGTGTTCTTCTAGACTTTTGCTATAGATCAAAATATCATCAAAGTAGACAACTACAAACTTACCAAGAAAAGCACGCAAAACAGGGTTCATTAACCTCATAAAAGTGCTGGGTGCATTAGATAATCCAAATGGCATTACTAACCACTCATATAAACCATATTTTGTTTTAAAAGCAGTTTTCCACTCATCTCCCTCTCTTATCCACTTTTAAGATCTATTTTGCTAAACACACAAGAACCATACAATTCATCAAGCATGTCATCAAGTCTAGGAATAGGATGTTGATACTTTACAGTGATTTTATTAATCGCATGACAATCAACACACATCCTCCATGTTCCATCCTTTTTGGGCACTAGTAGAACTGGTACCGCACACGGACTCATGCGCTCCTTCAAATATCCTTTTGCCAAGAGTTCTTCAACCTGCCTTTGAAGCTCCTTTGTCTCTTCGGGGTTACTTCTATAAGCGGGTCTATTAGGAATTGTAGCTCCGGAAGAAAGTCTATTTGATGCTCAATTCCCCTAATAGGTGGCAAACCATTAGGGACTTCATTTGGAAACACATCATCAAAGTCCTGCAAAAGAGTCACAATAACACTAGGCAAAAAAGAGTTAAGCTCATTAGTATGCAAACAAGCCTCTTTGCACAAAAGTACAATGATAGGCTGTTTTGAAAAGAAGGCCCTCTTAACCTCTCTCTCTTTTGCAAACAAGTTTACATGTTGCCTCTCTTTTCTCTCAACAATATTTTTTTCTATCTTTCCACTTTCTTTTCTCTCATTCTTTCTTTCTTTTGTGCTCTCATTTTTTTTTTTGTATCACTCTCTTTTTGTATTGTCATTTGATCCTCATACACTTGCCTAGGTGATTTGCCTTTTATTCATTACAAAAGAATATCTATTTAAGTAATCATCATGTGTCACTGGCCTATCATATTGCCAAGGTCGCCCCAAAAGAATGTGTCCAGCATGCATGGGTACTACATCACATACAACCTCATCCTTATATCTCCCAATAGAGAATGACACCAGCACTTGTTTATTTACTTTAACCTCCTCACAATCATTCAGCCATTGTAACTTATATGGCCTAGGATGTTTTAGAGTTTTCAAGTTCAATTTTTCAACCAAACTAGTGCTAGCTACATTAGTACAACTTCCACCATCAATTATCATACTACATACCTTATCTTTGATGTGACATCTAGTATGAAATATGTTATCACGTTGTACCTCCGCATCCTCTTTTACTTGCATGTTAAGAGCACGTCTAACAACCATCAATTTACCATCAACAGGATACTCTACACCATCATTAGCATCCTCCAAAGGTGGCATAGGATCATTATCTGATTCACTCTCAGTTTCAACATCACCATCTTCCCTCAAGATCATTACTCTCTTATTTGGGCATTGAGATGCAATATGACCTGTCCCCAAACATTTAAAACACTTAATATCTCTATTTCTAGAGTGTTGGGAATCAGATTTACCTTTGCTTTGGCTGCCCCCCTCTTTATGATCCTTGATTGGCTCAATCTTAGGCTTTGAAACAACCTTTTCATCTTTGCTCCATTTGGAACCCTTTCTTTTTAGTTGTCGTTCCACTTTTATGGCCATGTGAACCATGTCTTCCAATTCAACACTTCTGGAGCCTTGTGTAAGACTTTGAAGCCTTTGATGTAGCTCCCTATAATAATGACTATGAATAAATCTCCTCCTCATGATGGCCTTCATCTCCTCCCAAGTGTTTTTAGGCCTTTTACGGTTTCTTCTCCTACTAAAAACAAGTTGATCCCACCAAATAATAGCATAATCAGTAAATTCAACAGCAGCTAGTTTTACCTTTTTCTCCTTAGAGTAATTATGGCAATCAAATACTAGCTCTACCTTTTTTTCCCACTCCAAATAAGCTTCCGGATCATTTTTACCTTGAAAAGAAGGAATTTTCAGTTTGATACTCCCCAAATCACGATCTATGCATCTTACCCTTCTATCATCTCTTCCACGCATGTCAACGGTGACTTGGTCATCAAAATTATCTAGGCCATCACCATCTTGATCTCCCATGGCAGCACGCCATTGATTATCTCTTACATTAGGAGCTATTGGTTGTTGCCCCTTTTGTAGATTGGCTATGGCAGTGTCTTGCCTTTCCAATTGGTCACGGATCTCTCCAAACATCAGATTCATGCGCTCAAATTGTTGCTGCATGGCTTTGAGCATGATCGATTAATCTATAGCTTCTTGTTCTTTTGACATATTTTGTGATCTGAAAAATTAAAGTTAGCAAAAAAAAACCTCACAACACTCCCTCACGTGTTTCACTCAATTTGATTCACTTAACTTTCGTGTTTAATACACAAATTGGCTTTTTCCCTCTAATGATCTCACAAACTATTGCCTTTTACCACACTTAATTCTCTCTTTCAGTTCTTTATTGAACTAAAAACAAAACCAAGAAAAACAAAACAAGTGACACACCAAATATGCTATTCCAGCACACTAATAAAGAAAAAGAATTAAGAGAACACAAAGAACAAAAAAGAAATTGAAGAAAGGAAAACAAGCAAGTAAAGGACACAATTAATATTGATGAAAGTAGGAATACTTGAATCCTTTTGCAATCTTTTTTTTTTTTTTTTGCTGTACGTTTCTTTCTTTTTTTTTTTTTTTGCTGTTTGTTTTCTTTTTTTGATAATCAAAATAAATAAGACATTCAAACCTGATTAGAAACTTGCTCTGATACCAAATTGATGCGAATCCCACATTGAAACTTTAAGGAGAACACTTAATTTGAAGTTTCAATTACCCAAGAAAGTTCTAAACAGATTTAAGACACACGAAACCTTGACCTAATCCTTCTAGAGAACTCCAAATCTAACTCCGTAAAATTCTTTGGAAAGCTATCTTAATTATCTTTCCAACGGTATATGGTTTGCAAGTTAATTCTAGCTCAATCAATACCAGTTTTATTCCAAAATTGACCTTTCTGCATTTGATCCGAATTGTGTATTTGGCTGCCCAATAGCTTGAATAAAGCCCACAATACCTTGACATCTCTTCAAGCCCAATTCATGATGTCTTTCATCTTGAATTGTAGTTTCAATCCATATTTTCTCAATTAATCCATTTAAAGCAACTTGTATTTTTTTGGCTCTAGCTCTTGTAATTGGGCCTTCATGAATATGCAAAGGATCACTTGACGTTTTAATGATATTCTCTTGATAGTTCTCATCAGGCATGACAGTCCATTGGTAATGGGCATTAAGAATACAGAATGCTGTTTTGGGTTGGTCATCAGGATGTATGCCAATCTGCCAAAATCCTGATTTGAGATCAAATTTAGAGAATACCTTTGCACCCTAGAGATGGATAAACAGGGACTGGATCTTGGGCAAAGGAAATTTATCATCTTTCAGGAAATAGTTAAAGGGGCTGATAATCAATTACCAATCTTTTCTTACCCCGAACTATTTCTGATTCTTTTTCAACATAAAAGGCCTGGCAAGCCCATTCAGAATTGGTGGGCTCAATGAGACCTTGGGCCATGAGCTGTTGGCACTTAGCTTGGGCTAATAGGAGATCTTAAGGAGTCATTCCTGGATGTGTGGCTTTTGTTGGATTAATGTCTTCATTAAGTTTGAATGGTAACTTAACAAAGAACTTAGAATTTTTCCACAGTGGTGAACGATGGGAAAATTGGACATGACTTTCAGGACAGAAAGGAAGGAACTGGTGTTTGAGGTTTTCATATGGAGGAGGAGCATTAGAAAGTGAATATAGCTTTAAGGTATTCATATAAGGTAGAAACCTTTGTTTGTATTGAATACCGTTAAAAGATATATGTAATTTCTTGATCAACTGGAGAACATCAAAACCTAATAGTAAATCCTTACCTGGAAGAGAAGAACCTACTATTTTTACCCAGAGAATGCAATCTGGAAAGAATTGAATACCAATGGGTTTTTTGGTGATGAGGTTTGTCTGAAACAATTCCCCATTGGCTGCTTTGAAGTACTCAGTGTGATGTTCCCAATACTCAGGAGGAAGAATGAAGGATTGAGCATAGTTCTTTGTGCTCCTGTGTCAATGAAAGAAATGATAGAGATAGGTTTAGAAAACTTAGAAGGAAGAACACTGATTTTGACTGAGGGTCCGGTTTCTTGAACAAGGTTGATGGAATCAACATGATGGATTGCAGAAATTCCCTCGGAATCTGAATCTGAATCAGAACTCTGATTAGCAAGGATAAAAATAGTGTCATCATCATACTCTTGCTGTTCTGAGAATACAGACTCGACATCCTCATTGTCAGATAGAGGAGAGACTTGTTGAAGGTGTTCAAGCAGTCTGGCTGATTTAGCAGGATTATTGGGACAGGAGTTTGCAAAATGACCTTTCTTCTTGCAAATGAAACATCGGGCATCCTTCTGCCTTCTGGTTGGAAAGGGTTTTTTGCGAAAATACCTGTAAGGCTGTTTAGGCTTTGTAGAACTATGTTTCTTGGACTGCCTGGATAGATAATACTTCTGGAAGTGGGATTTTTTCTTGACAGGGCAATGACGGGATTTTTCATCTCTGCATTTGATAGCAAGATGAGGCTTTGTGTTTGATAAGGTCCTTGAAGAACTCTTTCTGTTCACAAAGCTTTTCGAGGCAGGAGACAGCTAACTGGTAAATCTTCCCTAATGAAAGGGTATCAATGTTGAGTTAATGGGCATGGAGCTGTCTTTGTATCTCTGGCAAGATCTCTTTAGGAAGAGATTGAACGAAGACATGCTTAAGAGAAGCATCGTTGAAGCCATTGAGTTTGTAGTACAAGGCTGTCATTCTCTTGTAGTGGAAATCTAGATCTTTGATCTTTAGAGAACAATATTTCATCTGGTGAAATTTCTTTCTCGCTGTTTCTTGAGCAACTGTTGGTTCCCCTAGGAACTGTTCATAGATGAGTCCTAGGACTTGAGGAATGCTATCTAACGGTGTAGATTAAGATACAGCTGTTCCAGCTGGGCTGAAATGCTATCAACTTTCTTGTCTGTACTTTGGACTTGAGCTTGAACATTGTTGAGCCTGGTATCAATGGATTCTAGGACTGAATTCTGAGCTCTGGCATTCTGAGTTTGCCAGTTAAGAACTACTTCATATTACTTTGGTTCTTCGAGCTGTCCAGTAGGAGTTACTAGAGACTAGACATATGGTTTTGAAACCATATTTGTTTGTGGATCCGTCTGTTTTTCCAAAGGAGGAAATTATTCATGATAAGAGCTGGAGGAAAACATCATGCAAGGCTGTGGACTTGGTGGAACAAGCAATGGATCATTTGCTTGTTGTCTGCATGTGGTTGGCTTTAGAGGAGGAATAGTTATTTCCTCAGCTGGCCAAGGAGTGTAATCTGGTTCGTCGTCATTGTCATCGAACATCCAGATTGTTGGAGCTTTACAGACTTCTGGTTGTTTCTTCTTTTTGGGATTTCTGTTGACATACCAGTCGTCATCTAATCCTTCATCTTCAAGACAAGGGCAGTTGTCATCACACATGTGAGATCCTGGTGCATCCCATAGGAAGTGTCCTTGGATTTTTGCTGAATAGATGGGATATCTATCAAAATCAAATCCTTCAATAGGTAATTTTTCTTGTCCTATTTTTACTACCGTAATCATAGCAGTATATGAAAGCCTGGGAGGCTGAGGATGTTGATTGGACTCTGGAGGCTGGAAAGTCAGCCTAACAGTGCCGTCTGGTCTTTTTTCAAACTGGGCCTCAGAGGTTTGGATAGGCTGGGAATTTTGATGGAATTTCTCATAATTGGATAACCATTCCAAAGGCATGAGCTTGAGAAGTTCCTGTTTTTGGATCTGTTTAGGGATTTGGACAATTGTGCGAACAGACTCATTATCTGCGAGGATCATGAGCGTATCTGAGGTTGTTTGTGGTGAGGGTAAGTCAAAAGCATGGTTTTGAAGCCGGTAAACAAGTTGGTGGTGTAAAGTAGCCATCTTTACTGTGACTACTTGTTCAGCTCCTTAAAGTTGGATCTGAACCTTCAAGGTTGTGGGTAGGTTAGGATCTTCAAGGGATAGGTTGAAGTTTGGGTAACAAGTGAGAAGAACGCTCCCAGCGTGAAGAATTGTCAGGACAGTACCAATTACAGCATGTTGGTACTCTTTGAACCTTGTATCCAATAGGGCTATTCTGGCTGTCACAGGTAGACTTTTTCTGCCATGTAGAGTGAGAATTATACGTATACCCCCAAGATGGAGGTGCGTATATCCTTCCCGTTTCCATTGGGTCACGAGCTTTGTTGGAATCTCCAAGGTTACATACTGCTCTACTTGAGTTGCTTGCAACGCACACTGATCCAACCTAGAGGATTGGATGTATTCTTTTAGAGCAGGTCTTTTTGTGGAGATGAGGGCGTTGTACGGGTGAAAGAGCTAGGTCTATGGTATAGTTTGTATGGACTAATTAAAGGTAAGAAAGACTCATAAATTTGTACAAAATCTGGAACATAAGAGTATTCTACAAGATTTTCTATTTTAGAAGATAAGACTTAGGAAGAGATAGAGTAGAGGAAAGAGATACTGGAGACTCAGTAGACTGGGAAGTAGAAGTGAAAGCCATGATTTTTAAGTTTCTCTATTCTTCTTTTATAGGATTCACACATCATCTATCAATATACCACCCCTCTCAGGAGGAACGATGCGATGGCTTTGATACCACGGCGGGGGCGAACTACACAAGTTCCAATAGAACTACACAAGTTCTGTCTCAAAGCTACACAAGCTCTGAACAATAGGGTTTCTGACTTGCATACTTTAATACCAGAGTAGTAACCTAGACACATACCACCCAAAACTGGAGCCATTCCCTAGGCATTAACGAGGGTAAACAATGTTTTTAAGACCGATTCTGGGACATGATATACTGAGATACCCTAAGATCTGGATTTAGATTTGAAACTAGTGTATTGAAGACTTTCTAATACACAAGATCCTCTATAAGAGGCAAGTGTAGAGCATACTTGTCGATAAGCCAAAGGATAGGTGAACAATCTTAAGACGATTTGTTATCCTTAATAGAAGAATAGAGAGAAAGAACTTAGTTGATCATGGATATGTAGGAAACACTCTTTATTTCCCAAAACCAAGTTATCTTACAAAAGAGGGAGAGCTGCCTTATATAGGCGAGCAAAGCAGGACAGGACCCCTGCAACATGATTAAAGTAAAGCATCTACTTTTGAAAAAGTAGAGCGACAAGACAAAAGTAAAGATAAAGATAAAAGGATAGGACAGGTCCTTATCTCTTTTATAAAGCAAACTTTAATAAAGGAAAGCACTCTGAAAAAGTAAAAGTAAAGCACACTCAAACAAACACAATTATTACAACATGACAAATAACTTTAACTTTGGAGAGTGTCAGCAAGCTGATTGATCTTATCCAAGTGAGATCGTGTCAGCATCTGAATCGATTTCATCCTCATCATCTCTTTTGAAGATTTTATCAGGATGGGTATAGCCTGGCACACAGGGCCAAGGGCAAAATCGATCTCTTTGTTCTTCTTCTGGATCAGGTGAAGGTTGAGTCCGAACCTGTGAACAATAAGGTGGGAAAATGTCTGATGGTTGTGCTGCATGCTGCTGGTTGGCTGGCTGGGTGCTTGTGCTGGCTCCATTGAGTGATGGAGGTGATTGGAGCTGTTCAAGGTGCTGGGATAGTGACATAAAATCTTCCCAAGGGTCTCAGGACTCATTTACGAATAGTTCCTAAAAGAACAAACAATGGCACAAGAAGTAACCAAACGAGAGTTTCATCAAATGAAATGCTGTTCATTAAAAATCAAAGACCTTGATTTCCATTATAGAAGAATGACGGCCTTGTATTAAAAGCTCAATGGATTTAATGATGCTTCACTCAAACATGTTTTTTTGGCCTCTTTTCCTAAGGAGATCCTCTTACAATTATAGAGACAATTCCATCTTCATCAATTAGACATTGCTAATCTCTCTTTGGCAAAGATTTATCAATTGACAGTTTCTTATTTAAAAAAGCTCTATGAGCAAAAAGAGTTTTTCAAAGATCTTATGGAGCACAAAGAACCCTTCAAAAGTGCTTGTAAAAAGCCTCATCTTGCTATCAAATGCTAAGTTAAAAAGACATGTCATTGTCCTACCAAAAGAAGTCTTATTTCTAAAAATATTCTCAACCATAGAATTTCAAAAGAAACAGCTTTAGAAAACCTAAAAAACCTTATAGTTTTTTTAGAAGAAAATCCTCTCATTCTCAGAACAAAAGTCAAAAGGATGCCCGGTGTTTCATTTGTAAAAAAAAGGGATACTTTGGAAAATCCTATCCAAATAATTCAGCAAAGTCAGCCAGATTGCTTAAACATCTTTATAAGGTCTCTCCTCTCTCAGATGATGAGGATGTTTATCCATGTTCTTAAAGCAACAAAGTTACGATGATGACACAGTTTTTATTCTAACAAAACAAAGTTCAGACTTTGATTAAGGAAATCCCTACCATCCATAACATTCAATCAATTAACCTTGTCCAAGACCTTCGTCATTCTGTCAAAATCAGTCTCTTCCCTTCAAAATTTACCAAGCCTATTTTTGTTATAGGTTTTATTGATATTGCAGCATAAAGGAGTATGATAAACCCTTCAATCTTACCACCAGAGTTATTGGAACACCATACTAAATACTTCAAAGCAGCCAATGGGGAATTATTTCAAATAGATCTTATCACTAGAAAACCCATAGGTATCTAGTTCTTCTTAGACTGTGTTCTGTGGGTTAAAATAGTAGGTTCTTTTCTCCCATATAAAGACCTACTATTAAGCTTTGATGTCTTTCAGCTTGTCAAGAAGTTGAACATATCTTCTAAGGGTATTTGGTATAAACAAAGGTTTTTACCTTATATTGAAACTTTAAAGTTATATTCAATTTCTAATACACCACCTCTTTATGAGTCCCTCAAACATAAATTTCTTTCCTTTTGTCCAGAAAATCACCTTCAATTTTCTTATCATTTTCCTCTATAGAAGAATTCTCAATTCTTTGTTAAATTACCCTTCAAAATTAATGCTCGAGCGGAGTACGTGGCATTGTTATACCAAAGTAATAATGAACACTAAGTCATCCTTTGGACCAAAACCCTACATGCTCAGGTTTCCAGCCTATATACCCAATATCAGAGAAGAAACCATAACACATACCACCCAAAACTAGAGCCACACTCTAGGAATAAACGAGGATGAACAATGTTTAGGAAATTGAAATTGGTATTTGATACAAGGAAAAGAGACCGAGACTGATATCTGGTATAAAGAAGACTTTCTGATACACAGGATCCTACAAGAGGCAAGTGTAGAGCATACTCGTCGTTAGGCCAAGAAAAGGATGAACAATCTAGGTTAATCTGTGATCCTTCTTAGAAGAATAAAGAAAGAGAAGTTTAGCTAGCCATGTATAAACATAGAATGCTTATTATTTTAGAAAATTAGCTTAGAAATATAAAGAGGTGAAGACCGCCTTATATAGGCTAAGGCCTTCTCTAAAAAATAGTACCGAGCCCTATTTTCAACATTAAAGAAAAAATAAAAGCAAAGAAAAGCATCTACTTTTGAAAAGTAGATTCTTGACAAAGATAAGACATGTACCCTATCATTATCCTTTAATAAAGTAAAGGACACAATAATTATAAGTGGACAAACAACTTTAAAGAACGTGAATAAACAACTTTAAAGCATACTTATTACAACATGACAAATAACCTTTTTAAAGAGAAATAGTCCCTACTGATGAAGATTCAGTCTCATCTAGATCTTGATTAGGATCTTTATCTTTTTTAAAAATTTTTTCTAGATGGGTACAGCCAGGAATACAGAGCCAAAGGTACTGTTGGGCTTTTAACTCTACTGTCGAATCTAGTGAAGGTTGACTCCAAAGTTGTGATGAGTATGCTGGAAATGAATTTGGTGGTTCACCTACAGCTAAAGGTGGAACTAAAGTGGAGGATGACCCTATTTCATATGGTGTAAGAGGCGGAATTAAAGTGAAGTCCTGATAAGAACTATCAAGAGAATACCATTAAAGCTTCACGTGATCCTTTGCACATTTATAAAAGCCCAATTACAAGAGCTAGAGCCAAAAAGATACAAGCTACTTTAAATGGATTAATTGAGAAAATATGGATTGAAACTACAATTCAAGATGCAATACATCATGAATTGGGCTTGAAGAGATGTCAAGGCATTGTGGGCTTTATTCAAGCTATTAGGCAGCCAAATACACAATTCGGATCAAATGCAGAAAGGTCAATTTCGGAATAAAACTGGTATTGATTAAGCTGGAATTGACTTGCAAGCCATATACCGTTGGAAAGATAATTAAGATAGCTTTCCAACGAATTTTACGGAGTTAGATTTGGAGTTCTCTAGGAGTTATGACCAATTCATTACAACATGTACAAAATTGAAAATTTCAACGACTCCTTAACTAGTTAGAAGAACTAGTCCGACTTGAACTAGGATTTAATCTTTTTCGGATTTTTTTGGGTCTCTATTGGCCTATTTAAACTCAGCAACCTTGCTATGTAAGACAATTCAGAGATTAATGTTATTTCCAACGCTCTCACCAATGTATACATCTCCTTGTCATAAGTAGGATAGTTTAGGGCTGCGCCACTCAATTTCTCACTAAAATAAGCAATTGGACACCCCTCTTGCATCAAAACAGCTCCAATACCTATACCTGAGGCATTACACTCAATTTCAAAAGTTTTAGCAAAATCGGGTAAAGTAAGTAGTGGTGCAGAAACCAATTTCTCCTTGATTAGATTAAATGCACTTTCTTGTTCACTACCCCACTTAAATCCCACGTGTATCTTAATAATTTCAATTAAAGGTGCAGCAAGGGTGCTAAAATCTTTCACAAATCTTCTATAAAAACTAGCCAAACCATGAAAACTTCTTACCTCACTTATGCTTTTAGGTGTAGGCCATTCCTTAATAGCCTTTATCTTCTCTTCATCAACCTCAATTCCTTTAGCACTTATAACATAACCAAGAAAAACAATCTGATTTGTACAAAAAGCACACTTCTTCAAATTAGCATACAACTTTTCCTTCCTTAAAACAGTCAATACACTTTGCAAATGCTCAACGTGTTCTTCTAGACTTTTACTATAGATCAAAATATCATCAAAGTAGACAACTACAAACTTACCAAGAAAAGCACGCAAAACATGGTTCATTAACCTCATAAAAGTGCTGTGTGCATTAGATAATCCAAATGGCATTACTAACCACTCATATAAACCATATTTTGTTTTAAATGCAGTTTTCCACTCATCTCCCTCTCTAATCCTAATTTGATGATATCCACTTTTAAGATCTATTTTGCTAAACACACAAGAACCATACAATTCATCAAGCATGTCATCAAGTCTAGGAATAGGATGTCGATACTTTACAGTGTGTTTATTAATCGCATGGCAATTAACATACATCCTTCATGTTCCATCCTTTTTGGGCACTAGTAGAACTGGTACCGCACACGGACTCATGCTCTCCTTCAAATATCCTTTTGCCAAGAGTTCTTCAACCTGCCTTTTTGAAGCTCCTTTGTCTCTTCTGGGTTACTTTTATAAAGCGGGTCTATTAGGAATGATAGCTCCAGGGAAGAAAGTCTATTTGATGCTCAATTCCCTAATAGGTGGCAAACCATTAGGGACTTCATTTGGAAACACATCATCAAAGTCCTGCAAAAAGAGTCACAATAACACTAGGCAAAAAAGAGTTAAGCTCATTAGTATGCAAACAAGCCTCTTTGCACAAAAGTACAATGATAGGCTGTTTTGAAAAGAAGGCCCTCTTAACCTCTCTCTCTTTTGCAAATAAGTTTACATGTTGCCTCTCTTTTCTCTCAACAATATTTTTTTCTATCTTTCCACTTTCTTTTCTCTCATTCTCTCTATCTTTTGTGCTCTCATTTTCTTTTTTTGTATCACTCTCTTTTTGTATTGTCATTTGATCCTCATACACTTGCCTAGGTGTTAAGGGTACAAGAGTGATTTGCCTTTTATTCATTACAAAAGAATATCTATTTAAGTAACCATCATGGGTCACTCGCCTATCATATTGCCAAGGTCACCCCAAGAGAATGTGTCCAGCATGCATGGGTACTACATCACATACAACCTCATCCTTATATCTCCCAATAGAGAATGAAACCAGCACTTGTTTATTTACTTTAACCTCCCCACAATCATTCAGCCATTGTAACTTATATGGCCTAGGATGTTTTAGAGTTTTCAAGTTCAATTTTTCAACCAAACTAGTGCTAGCTACATTAGTACAACTTCCACCATCAATTATCATACTACATACCTTATCTTTGATGTGGCATCTAGTATGAAATATGTTATCACGTTGTACCTCCGCATCCTCTTTTACTTGCATGTTAAGAGCACGTCTAACAACCATCAATTTACCATCAACAGGATACTCTACACCATCATTAGCATCCTCCAAAGGTGGCATAGGATCATCATCTGATTCACTCTCGGTTTCAACATCACCATCTTCCCTCAAGATCATTACCCTCTTATTTGGGCATTGAGATGCAATATGACCTGTCCCCAAACATTTAAAACACTTAATATCTCTATTTCTAGAGTGTTGGGAATCAGATTTACCTTTGCTTTGGTTGCCCCCCTCTTTATGATCCTTGATTGGCTCAATCTTAGGCTTTGAAACAACCTTTTCATCTTTGCTCCATTTTGACTTCCATGAGGAAGATTAACCCAAATGGGTCTAGTGGAACCCTTTCTTTTTAGTTGTCGTTCCACTTTTATGGCCATGTGAACCATGTCTTCCAATTCAACATAATGCTGCAAGTCAACCACATTAGCAATATCTTGATTTAACAATACCAGACGCAAAAAAACATGGTTCATTAACCTATAAAAGTGTTGGGTGCATTAGATAACCCAAATGGGATTACTAACCACTCATATAAACCATATTTTGTTTTAAAAGCAGTTTTCCACTCATCTCTCTCTCTAATCCTAATTTGATGATATCCACTTTTAAGATCTATTTTGCTAAACACACAAGAACCATACAATTCATCAAGCATGTCATCAAGTCTAGGAATAGGATGTCGATACTTTACAGTGATTTTATTAATCGCACGAATCTAGCCATAGTGGCCTCTCGTTCTTATTCAATGTTGGTTCGAATCATGATTATTTCCATCTCCTTGTGGTAATCTTCCACACTTCTGGAGCCTTGTGCAAGACTTTGAAGCCTTTGATGTAGCTCCCTATAATAATGACTAGGAACGAATCTCCTCCTCATGATGGCCTTCATCTCCTCCCAAGTGTTTATAGGCCTTTCACGGTTTCTTCTCCTACTCAAAACAAGTTGATCCCACCAAATAATAGCATAATCAGTAAATTCAACAAAGCTAGTAGTTTTACCTTTTTCTCCTCGGAGTAATTATGGCAATCAAATACTAGCTCCACCTTTTTTTCCCACTCCAAATAAGCTTCCGGATCATTTTTACCTTGAAAAGAAGGAATTTTCAATTTGATACTCCCCAAATCACGATCTATGCATCTTATCCTTCTATCATCTCTTCCACGCATGTTAACGGTGACCTGGTCATCAAAATTATCTAGGTCATCACCACCCTGATCTCCAATGGCAGAACGCCATTGATTATCTCTTACATTAGGAGCTATTGGTTGTTGCCCCTTTTGTAGATTGGCTATGGCAGTGTTTTGCCTTTCCAATTGGTCACAGATATCTCCAAACATCAGATTCATGCGCTCAAATTGTTGCTGCATGGCTTTAAGCATGACAATTTTGTGATCTGAAAAATTAAAGTTAGCAAAAAAAAAAAAAACCTCACAACACTCCCTCACGTGTTTCACTCAATTTGATTCACTTAACTCTCGTGTTTAATACACAAATTGGCTTTTTCCCTCTAATGATCTCACAAACTATTGCCTTTTACCACACTTAATTCTCTCTTTCAGTTCTTTATTGAACTAAAAACAAAACCAAGAAAAACAAAACAAGTGACACACCAAATATGCTAAGAATTAAGAGAACACAAAGAATAAAAAGGAAATTGAAGAAAGGAAAACAAGCAAGTAAAGGACACAATTGATATTGATGAAAGTAGGAATACTTGAATCTTTTTGCAATCTTTTTTTTTTTTGCTGTACGTTTCTTTCTTCTTCTTTTTTTTTTTGCTGTAAGTTTTTTTTTTTTTTTGCTGTTTGTTTTCTTTTTTTGATAATCAAAATAAATAAGACATTCAAACCTGATTAGAAACTCGCTCTGATACCAAATTGATGCGAATCCCACATTGAAACTTTAAGGAGAACACTTAATTTGAAGTTTCAACTACCCAAGAAAGTTCTAAACAGTTAAGACACACAAAACCTTGACCCAATGCTTAATCAAACATGAACCAAAGGTCATAGAAGGATATTGACGCCACACTCAAGATTTAGATGAGAAGGTGAGTGATACGTCTTGATTTGGAACGCCACAAGAATGCAAATTCTTGATAAGTTCACTAGTTCTCAAAAGAACCAAAGAAAGAATAATTCTCTCAAATTCAAATAACATTAATCTCTCAATTAATCCATTTAAAGCAGCTTGTATCTTTTTGGCTCTAGCTCTTGTAATTGGGCCTTCATGAATGTGCAAAGGATCACTTGAAGCTTTAATGGTATTCTCTTGATAGTTCTCATCATTATTATAAGGAGCTACATCAAAGGCTTCAAAGTCTTACACAAGGCTCCAGAAGTGTGGAAGACTACCACAAGGAGATGGAAATAATCATGATTCGAGCCAACATTGAAGAAGAACAAGAGGCCATAACATAATATCAAGGAAAACTAAGTTTATCATAAAACATCAAAACAGTTTCCACTGGTCGCATGTGCCAAAACTTAAGACACTCCTGGTCTTCTTCAATAGGGCACCAGACCGTCTAGGAAACAAGCATGAGTTTTCTGATGCACAGGGTCCTTGAACAAGGCAAGTGCAGAGCATACTATCTCAAGTTTTCTTTTTAGAAAATGAACTTGATAAATCGTTTTTCAAACCTTTTTAGAGATCCTGAGAACTTCGTTAACAGAGAGAGAAGAGAGAGTTTAGAGATTCACAGCTTATAAAACAAACTTCTTAGATTTCTTATTTGACCTTCTTTTTTCCTTTTTTTTTACCTTATGTTACAATGAGGAGGGAGCTGCCTTATATAGGCAAGCAAAGTAGGACAGGACCCCTGCTTTTACAAAAGCAATAATAAAAGAAAACACCTACTTTTCAAAAGTAGGAGACAGGGTAAAAAGCAAAAGCTAAAAGGATAGGACATGTCCCTATCTCTTTTCTAAAGCAACTTTAATAAAGTAAAGCAAAAGCAAAAGCATAAACACACTTAAACAAAATATAATTATTACAACACGATAAAATACAAAGTGTCGGCAGGCTGATGTGTCTCAGAGTGAGATGGCATCAGTGTCTGAGTCAGTGTCATCGTCAGTAGGAGAGTGCTGATCTGGAATAATAGGTAGGAGAGAGGTGAAGTATGATTCTCCTATGTCAGGAATGAAGGGATCTGGATGGTGTGGCTGTGGCCATTCGAGATCAAAGGCATGATCTCCGTCAAGGGCATAGTTGTGGAGTCGTTCTCTATAGAAGAGGCGAGGAATAGAAGTGATATCTGGAGATAAGGGGCTGTGAGTGTTGTAGGATGGGGGAACACCGTATTCTTCAGCTAAGGCAAGCCTAGCTGTAAGACATTCGTTCCACATAGGACTGAAAGACTCACAGTGATGAGTGTGGTCAATAACCTTGAGAAGGGGATCAGTATATCTTCCCCATATGTCTGTAAGTTTGACAATGATGATGACAGTCTGTTGGATCTGGAATCCATTAATGAGTTCAAGGGTTAAGGAATCCTTGAAGATAGGAGTGAGCATTCTGTCAAACCATTGACCTTTTCCGTATCGTCTGCTTGTATGAACTAGACCTGGGTCGTAGAGAATAATGCGACGCAGGGGTAGAGGTTTAACCATGCACAAAAGACATAGTAGGCCTGTATGGTGATGTTCTTGATTACATAGTGACCCCAAGCAGTGTGGTTATCAACTACGGGATGGAAGATGGTTGAAAGCCGGAAGATTGTATGGTGCATTTGATCCGGATTAGGATGTGGGTTAAAAGGTCGGTGAGATAACCCATTTTCTGGAGGGAGAAATTCTTGTATGGCCATGAGAGACCATAGTTTGTCGGTGAGCTCTAGGTTGTCCAAAAAGGATTTGTGATCGATGACCTTTTGGAAGATGAGGGATTGAAGTTCTTCAGGCAAGGAGGAAATAAAAGCTCTGTCTGGAGAGATAGAAGCTGAGGCTGAAGCTGAAGTTGATGCCATGGTTAGGATTGGGAATTGGCTGAAAGAGTGTCTGGTTTCTGAAGGTTTGGAAGGTCTGGATAGAAGATTAGGGATGAGGTACTGGGTTCCTTTTATATGCTTCACAGAGAAGTCATATTTTGAAAACCAGTCTTTTAATCGCAAAAGCATCTTCTCTGGAATATTCTTTCCTTTTGTGTTCAGGATGGCTGGGAAGGATGAGCTGTCCAATCGGATAAGAAAATGATAACCGATTAAATGATATTCAAATTTTTTAATACCATTTTTCACGGCTAAAATCTCTCTGTAGATACTGTGGTAGTGGCATTGTGAGTCAGAGAAATGTCCACTAGCGTATCCGATAAGATTCTCTTTTCCATTGATGTCTTCGAGGAGTACAGCACCTCATGAGGTGTCACTTGCGTCTGTTTGTAAGATCCGGTTGCCATCTGTAATGAGCTTTAATGGTAGAGGATCTTGTGCAATCTGTTTAAGCTTGGTGACAGCTGTAGTATGGGTGTCATTCCATTCTGGAGGCTTCTTTTTCAGTAAAGCCGAAAGTTGTGCTGTATGGTGGTCCACATGTGGGATGAAGTCACGGATGTAATTGATGATACCAAGGAATTGCTGGATCTGCTTTCTGGATAAGTGATGATCTAGAAAGTGAAGCAGTTCTTGGGCAATGTGCTTTCCTGGTTGGTAGTGACCGTCTTTGATGACCATGCCAAGGAATTCAATGTTGGAAGTGGCTATGGTGCCTTTCTTGGGAGACAGCATGATTCCATGAGATTGAATGATATCAAGAAAGTGATTTAACAGCTGGCGATGTTCTGCATGTGTTTCTGAAAATAACAAAATATCGTCAATGTAAATCAATGCGTGATGCAAAATTGGTTGAAAGATTTGAACCATTGCTTTTTGAAAAATGGAGGGAGCAGTCTTTAAACCAAAGGGTAAAACTGTCCACTGATAATGAGCATTTGGAATGCAAAAAGCAGTTTTGTATCTTCCAGAGGGTTCAATGCCTAATTGCCAAAAACCTGATTTTAAATCAAATTTTGAAAAGATTTGGGCATTCTTTAAATATGTGAAAATGTTTTGTCTTTTTGGAAGAGGAAATTTGTCATCTTGTAAAAACATGTTTAAAGGCTGATAATTGATGACTAATCTCTTTTTTCCATGGACAAGTTCAGAGTGTTTTTCCACATAAAAAGCTTGACAAGCCCACTGAGAAGTTGTGGGTTCAATTAGACCTTGGGCCAAAAGTTGTGAGCATTCATTTTGGGCTAGGACTAGGTCAGAGGGACTCATTCCCGGATGGGTTGCTTTGGTAGGATTGATGTCTTCATTTAGCTTGAAGGGTAGCTTAATGAAGAAAGACTTGTTTTTCCATAATGGACTTGGATGGGTGAATTCAGTATGAGACTCAGGGCAAAACTGGAGTAGTTTGGTAGGACTGAGGAGAATTGAAAAGACTGTAGAGTCTGAGAATATTGATGAAAGGTTTGAACATGGATTTGACTCGAATACCGGTAGGAAGGATTTGGAGATGTGGGACTTTGGAGATGGTATCGAAACCTAATAAGATGTCTTTGTCAGGTAGGTTCGAACCAATGACATGTGTCCAAATAACACAATTTGGGAAGATCTGAATACCAATGGGATGTTTGGTAATCAAATCTGTTGTGAAAACTTTTCCATCGGCTGCTTTGAAATGTTCTGTATGAGGCTTCCAGTGTTGTAATGGAAGGATATCTGGATTGAGCATTGTCTTCTGAGCGCCTGTGTCAAAAAATCCAATGACAGGAAGTGGTCTGTGAAACTTAGAGGGTAAAACCTAGATTTTGACTGATGGAATTGGAATTGAGGAATCCAATGACAAAGATTGTTGATTGTAGACAGTGAGGAGTCCATCTGTATCAGATTCATCAGATGAATTTTCCAGTGCGAACACTGTTTCTTCATTCGGAGCTTCTTGTTCTGAGAAACAAGATTCAACTTCTTCTTTGTCTGGAGAATAGTCTGTAACAGTCTGTAAATGCTTGATGAGACGAACAGCTTTGTCTCGCTTGTTAGGACAGTCTCTGGAGTAATGTCCTTTCTTTTTGCAAATGAAGCATCTACTGGACTTTTGCCGTTGTCGTTCCTTAGAGGAAGGAGACTTTTTTCTGTAGAATGTGAATGGTCTGTGAGCTTTCTGATAATAAGGCTTGGAAGAAGATTTACGTGAGCTTTAAAATGCTTCTTCTTGTGAGGACCGCAATCACATTTCTTTTTGTCTTTGCACTTGATTTGCAGATAAGGCTTTTTACAAGCACTTCTGAATGGTTCTTTGTCTTTGATCAATTCTTTGAAGAACTGTTTCTGTTCACAAAGTTTGTCAAGACATGTCTTTGCAATCTGAAAGATCTTGCCTAAGGAGATGTTTTCAAGACTGGGGTTGTAAACAGCAAGTTGTCTTTGAATATCTGGTTGCAATTCTTCAGGTAAGGAAGCAAGGAAAACATGCTTCAGAGTGGGATCATTGAAACCATTCAATTTGTAGAACAAGATTCACATCCTTTTGTAATAGAAGTCAAGATCTTTAGCTTTGAGGGAACAGCACTTCATGTTGAGATAATCTCGTCTGGCTGCTTCAAAGTGTGCAGCTGGTTCGCCAATGAACTGTTCATGAAGGAGTGCTAAGGCTGAGGAAACATCAGGCAACTGGACAAATTGGAGTTGTCTGTATGAGCCTAAACTGTCAAACCAATCTCTAAGGGATCCAATGAAACGGGTGGTTAGTTCCTTAAGAACTGATTCCACTGTTGCGTCGGTTTTGAGCATTTGGAGGTCTACCCAAGCTGAAATCTCAGATAGTTTGTCGCGCCATTTACTTGTTGGAATATCATCAAAAGTAAACCATAGACCATTGGATGACTTTGGAGTTTCCTGTTGAGATGGAGGTGCAGATGTAGATTCAGTAGGATCATCAACATCTGAGGGAATCTCAAAGTAAGATTCTGGTTGAGAAGTCTATGCATGCTCTGTTTCTTCTGGTTGAGCCATTAAGAGCTTGGTGATGTCTGCATAAGACTTTTCTGAATCGGTAGTAGAAACCGAAGAGAGTGAAGGTTCTGAACTGGTTGCAGAGTTTGAGTAATCTGATGGTTGAGATGATGAGTCAACAGATCTGTGGTCTGTTTCAGATTCTGAGGATGAGGTAGGTTCTTCTGTGGAGGAGGTATCTATGGAAGGGTTTACAGGATGAGGATAAGAAGCATATTGATGCATGGGAGCTTTATCCTTTGATTGAGACACATGAGGTGGAGGTTGTGTCATGTGAGGAGGAGGAATAGGTTGAGACACCTGAGGAGGTACTGAGGTGTATTCTGGTGATAACTGTTCTGGAGGTTCAGGTTGTACTGGTTGTTGGATTTTGACCGGTTTAGGTTGAGGTTTGGACCTTGGTTTTGGTTTTGAAGGTTGAGCAGGTTGAGTTGGTTGAGGTGTTTGTCTGAATAACGTATGAGTCATTCCAAACAACTTTGAAGGGTCGTATTGCTTGATTGGAGCTAGCAAAGGAGTGAACGGATGGTAAGTTGGACCAATAGAAGGTATTGGTGGAGTCTGAGTGAAGAGCATAGGTCTCTGCTTTTCAGATTCAATCCGGTTCAGTTCTGCTTGCAGCTTTCTGATTTCTCGTTCTTTACTATCAAACTCAGGACCATAATATCTTAGTCTGAGCATTTCTCGTAATTCAGCATCAAGTTGAGCAACTCTGTTCTTTAGATCCTGGTAGATTTACTGCAGTTGTGAAGTGATGGAATCAGCTTTAGTTTCAATCTTATCAGTTCGTAAATTGATTTGATCGACTTGCTGATGGATATGCTGTAAAGCATCATTCTGGGCTTTGGCATTCTGATTTTGCCTGTTGAGGTCTGATTCAATGGGTTTTGGTTCTTCAAGTTGACCAGAGAGTGATTGGTGAAGGGACAAATGGTTTTGATACAATCTTTCTCTGGTGTCGGTTTGTGGTTCAAGAGGTGGAAAGTTTGAAGAATAATCTCCTGGAGAACATCATAATGGGATTGGTTGATGTTGAGAAGGTGGTTGGATAAGCGGTGAAGGGACTTACTTTTTTTGCAGTGTTTTGCAATGCATTTGAGTTCCTTTTGGTAAAGGGGTAATGGTGTAGGTGCAGATGGAGGTGAAGGAGGGTTTTGTGGCTTGTTGTGGTCTACAAGAAGTAAGATACTTCTTTTTAGGTTTTCGTTTAGGAACAAATTCATCTTCGCCATCTTGCCAGCACGGACAATCTGGATCACACATATCAGATCCAGGAGCATCCCAAAGGAAGTGTTTTCCAATTTTAGCAGGATAAATTGGATAGCCTTCTGAAGTGAAGCCAGTGATTGGTAGCTTCTCTTGACCAGTTTGGACTGGTGCAATCATTGAGGAATATGTGAAGGATAGTCTAGGAGACTCTGGTGGAACTGTAGGTAGAACAGCTGGAGGAGGCTGTGAAGCCGACTGAGGTGGTTTGAAAGTCATTTTGACAGATCCATCTTGTTTGCGTTCAAACATACTTTCAGATGTCTGAATCGGAGTATCGTTCTGATGGAACTTTTCATAGTTGGAGATCCATTCTAAAGGCATGAGCTTTACAAGTTCTTGCTGAGGAATTTGTCTGGGAATCTGAATAATGGTTGGAGTTTGATCAGATTCAGCTAATACCATAAGAGCATCGGAGTGACTTTCTGGAGTTGGAAGATCTAAGGCATGGTTCTGAAGCCTATAGACCAACTGATGATGGAGGGTTGCGATCTTTGCTGAGGAGATCTGGTCAGCACCTTGAATTTGAACTTGGACTTTCAAGGCGGTGGAAAGGTTGATATCTTGGAGGGACAAGTTGAAATTTGGGTAGAAGGTGAGAAGTGCACTGCCTGCATGTAGGGTAGTCAAAACTGTACCAATAACAGCATGTTGATACTGTTTAAACCTGGTGTCAAGCATAGCAATTCGAGCAGTGACAGGTAATCCTTTTCTCCCATGAAGAGTCAGGATTAATCTTACTCCGCCGAGATGGAGATGAGTATAACCTTTTCGTTTTCAGTTTGCAACGAGTTCTGGAGGAATTTCTAGTGTAACATACTGTTCAGAAGTAGTAGCTTGAAGAGTACACTGATCTAGTCTAGAGGACTGGATGTATTCTTTAGGAAGAGGACGTTTTGTACTGATGAGGGATTTGATACTACGGGTAAAAGAAGTAGAACGTTTATACAGATGATAAGGACTAATAAGAGGAAAAGAAGACTCAGTGATCTCGAAAGCGATTCAGGAATATAGGAATATTCTACAAGATTTTCTATTTTATTTGAAGTATGCCTAGTACATGATTTTGGTAGAGACAAGGTAGAAGAAAGGGAAATAGTACTTGAAGCCATGATTTTGCAATCTCTCTCTCTGTGTCCTGAAGTCTAGGATTCTTTCAAAAACTGAAAAACATTTTATCATACCACTTTTCTTTTGAAATCAAAACATGATATTGCTAATGTGGTTGACTTGCATCATTATGTTGAATTGGAAGACATGGTTCACATGGCCATAAAAGTGGAACGACAACTAAAAAGAAAGGGTTCCACTAGACCCCATTTAGGTTCATCTTCCTCACGGAAGTGAAAATGGAGCAAAGATGAAAAGGTTGTTTCAAAACCTAAGATTAAGCCAATCAAGGATCATAAAGAGGGAGGCAACCAAAGCAAAGGTAAATTTGATTCCCAACACTCTAGAAATAGAGATATTAAGTGTTTTAAATGTTTGAGGACAGGTCATATTGCATCTCAATGCCCAAATAAGAGAGTAATGATCTTGAGGGAAGATGGTGATGTTGAAATCGAGAGTGAATCGATGATGATCCTATGCCACCTTTGGAGGATGCTAATGATGGAGTAGAGTATCCTATTGATGGTAAATTAATGGTTGTTAGACGTGCTCTTAACATGCAAGTAAAAGAGGATGCGGAGGTACAACGTGATAACATATTTCATACTAGATGCCACATAAAAGATAAGGTATGTAGTATGATAATTGATGGTGGAAGTTGTACTAATGTAGCTAGCACCAGTTTAGTTGAAAAATTGAACTTGAAAACTCTGAAACATCCTAGGCCATATAAGTTACAATGGCTGAATGATTGTGGTGAGGTTAAAGTAAATAAACAAGTGCTGGTTTCATTCTCTATTGGGAGATATAAGGATGAGATTGTATGTGATGTAGTACCCATGCATGCTGGACACATTCTTTTGGGGCAACCTTGGCAATATGATAGGCAAGTGACATATGATGGTTACTTAAATAGATATTCTTTTGTAATGAATAAAAGGCAAATCACTCTTGTACCCTTAACACCAAAGCAGGTGTATGAAGATCAAATGACAAAAGAAAGTGGAAAGATAGAAAAAAATATTGTTGAGAGAAAAGAGAGGCAACATGTAAACTTGTTTGCAAAAGAGAGAGAGGTTAAGAGGGCCTTTTTTTCAAAACATCCTATCATTGTACTTTTGTGCAAAGAGGCTTGTTTGCATACTAATGAGCTTAATTCTTTTTTGCCTAGTGTTATTATGACTCTTTTGCAGGACTTTGATGATGTGTTTCCAAATGAAGTCCCTAATGGTTTGCCACCTATTAGGGGAATTGAGCATCAAATACACTTTCTTCCTGGAGCTACCATTCCTAATAGACCAGCTTATAGAAGTACCTCTGAAGAGATAAAGGAGCTTCAAAGGCAGGTTGAAGAACACTTGGCAAAGGGATATGTGAAGGAGAGCATGAGGCCATGTGCGGTACCAGTTCTACTAGTGCCCAAAAAGGATGGGACATGGAAGATGTGTGTTGATTGTCGTGCGATTAATAAAATCACTGTAAAGTATCGACATCCTATTCCTAGACTTGATGACATGCTTGATGAATTGTATGGTTCTTGTGTGTTTAGCAAAATAGATCTTAAAAGTGGATATCATCAAATTAGGATTAGAGAGAGAGATGAGTGGAAAACTGCTTTTAAAACAAAATATGGTTTATATGAGTGGTTAGTAATCCCATTTGGGTTATCTAATGCACCCAACACTTTTATGAGGTTAATGAACCATGTTTTGCGTGCTTTTCTTGGTAAGTTTATAGTCGGGCAGCGGAATACAAGATCGCCATAATATCAAGGAAAACTAAGCTTATCATAAAACATCAAAACAGTTTCCACTGGTCGTACAGCCCAAAACTTAAGACACTCCTGGTCTTCTTCTACAGGCACCGACGGCCTAGAAACAAGCATGAGTTTTTCTGATGCACAGGGTCCTTGAACAAGGCAAGTGCAGAGCATACTATCTCAAGTTTTCATTTAGAAAATGAACTGATAAATCGTTTTTCAAACCTTTTCAGATCCTAAGGACTTCGTTAACAGAGAGAGAAGAGAGAGTTCAGAGATTCATAGCTAAACAAACTTCTTAGATTTTAAAGACAACTTGCTGTTTACAACCTCAGCCTTGAAAACATCTCCTTAGGCAAGAACTTCCAGATTGCAAAGACATGTCTTGACAAGAACGTCTAGAAGAACACGTTGAGCATTTGCAAAGTGTATTGATTGTTTTAAGGGGAGATGGTCCATTTCAAGTGGTTGCACGAATCAATGACAATGCCTACAAATTGGACCTTCCTGGTGAGTATAATGTGAGTGCTACTTTTAATGTTTCTGATCTTTCTACTTTTGATGTAGGTGAAGATTCGAGGACGAATCCTTTTAAGGAGAGGGGGAATGATGAGAACTATCAAGCGAATACTATTAAAGTTTCATGTGATCTTTTGCACATTCATGAAGGCTCAATTACAAGAGCTAGAGCTAAAAAGATACAAGCTGCTTTAAATAGATTAATTGAGAAAATATGGGTTGAAACTACAATTCAAGATGCAAGATATCATGAATTGGGCTTGACGAGATGTCAAGGCATTGTGGGCTTTATTCAAGCTATTGGGCAGCCAAATACACAATTCGATCAAATGCAAAAAGGTCAATTTCGGAATAAAACTGGTATTGATTGAGCTAGAATTAACTTGTAAGCCATATACCGTTGGAAAGATAATTAAGATAGCTTTCCAAAAAATTTTACGGAGTTAGATTTGGAGTTCTCTAGAAGAAGTTATAACCAATTCATTACAGCATGCGAAGAATTGGAAATTTCAACGACTCCTTAACTAATTAGGAGAACTAGTCTGACTTGAACTAGGATTTAATCTTTCTCGAATTTTTTTGGGTCTCTATTGGCCTATTTAAACTCAGCAACTTTGCTATGTAAGACCATTCAGAGATTAATGTTATTTGAATTTGAGAGAATTATTCTTTCTTTGGTTCTTTTGAGAACTAGTGAACTTATCAAGAATTTGCATTCTTGTGGCATTCCAAATCAAGACTTATCACTCACCTTCTCATCTAAATTTTGAGTGTGGCTTCAATATCCTTCTCCATACCTTTGGTTCAAGTTTGCTTAAGTATTGGGTCAAGGTTTTGTGTTAAATCTGTTTAGAACTTTCTTGGGTAGTTGAAACTTCAAATTAAGTGTTCTCCTTAAAGTTTCAATATGGGATTCGCATCAAGTCCTCAAAACGATCCTGTGAGTCTTGAAACAGATAATTAGTGTAGTCTGACTTTTCTTCTTTAATCATAATTCCTCTGTTGAGAGGCTGAGAACGAGAGGTGGGTGTTGGAATTATAACCATGTCATGTTTAGGACCATGAGATGTATGGAGGATGGTAGGGGGATCTAGAGGGAGATGGTTATACTCCATGAGGAAGTTTCTCAGGGGTTCTCAGATTCTAATAACTTGTTCAAGACAGGTAATGTGTGGGACTGTGATCCATTCATAAGCAATATCTTGTGTCCAGAAATCACTTGTTTCAAATTTCTGGATTTTGTATGTGACAGCCAAGATCTCCTTGTAGATCACATGATAATGCTTTTCGGCATTTTTAAACTATCCACTGGCATGTGCATAGTAAAAATCTTTTTCGTCAATATTTTTCAAAAGTATTGCTCTCCAATATTCATTACTAGCATTTGTCTGTAAAATGCATTGTCTAACCGATGGGATTCTCAGAGGTAATGGATGCTGAGTCATCTGCTTCAGCTTTTGGATAGTTGTGGACTGCTCTGGTCCCCAAGGTGGGGCTTATTTCTTTAACATCTTTGATAGTTGTGAAGTGTAGACCACAATGTGAGAGAAGAAATCTCTGAGATAATTGACTATCTCTAGAAATCATTGAATCTGCTTTCTGGATAAATATTGATCTAGAAAGTGCATGAGTTCTTGAGCAATGTGGGGCCCTGACTGGTAATGACCATCTTTGATTATCATTTCCAAAAATTCAATGGATTCTTGCCCTATCTGACTTTTCTTCTCTGATAGCATAACTCCATGGGATTCAATGATGGATAAGAATTGATTTAGGAGTTGTTGGTGAATTTCATATTCTTTGGTGAAGAGCAGGATATCATCAATATAAATGAGAGTATTATCAATGATTGATGAGAACTATCAAGAGAATACCAATACCATTAAAGCTTCAAGGGATCCTTTGCACATTCATGAAGGCTCAATTACAAGAGCTAGAGCCAAAAAGATGCAAGCTGCTTTAAATGGATTAATTGAGAAAATATGGATTGAAACTACAATTCAAGATGCAAGACATCATGAATTGGGCTTAAAGAGATGTCAAGGCATTGTGGGCTTTATTCAAGCTATTGGCCAGCCAAATACAAAATTCAGATCAAATGCAGAAAGGTCAATTTCAGAATAAAATTGGTATTTATTGAGTTGGAATTAATTTGCAAGCCATATACTATTGGAAAGATAATTAAGATAGCTTTCCAAAGAATTTTACAGAGTTAGATTTGGAGTTCTCTAGAAGGAGTTATGACCAATTCATTACGTCATGTGCAGATTGAGAATTTCAATGGCTCCTTAACTAGTTAGGAGAACTAGTTCGACTTGAACTAGAATTTAATCTTTTTCAGATTTTTGGGTCTCTATTGGCCTATTTAAACTCAGCAACCTTGCTATGTAAGAAATTCAGACATTAATGTTATTTGAATTTGAGAGAATTATTCTTTCTTTGGTTCTTTTGAGAACTAGTGAACTTATCAAGAATTTGCATTCTTGTAGTGTTCCAAATCGAGACTTATCACTCACCTTCTCATCTAAATCTTGAGTATGGCATCAATATCCTTCTCCATACCTTTGGTTCACGTTTGCTTAAGCATTGGGTCAAGGTTTTGTGTTAAATCTGTTTAGAACTTTCTTGGGTAGTTGAAACTTCAAAATTACGTATTCTCCTTAAAGTTTCAATGTGGGAATCACACCATTTAGTATCAGAGCAAATTCCTAATCAGGTTTGAATGTCTTATTTATTTTGATTATAAAAAAAATGTACAGCAAAAAAAAAAACTTACAGCAAAAAAAGAAATGTACAGCAAAAAAAAAGATTGCAAAAAGATTCAAGTATTCCTACTTTCATCAATATCAATTGTGTTCCTTTACTTACTTATTTTCCTCTCTTAAATTTCTTTTTTTGTTCTTTGTGTCCTCTTAATTATTTGTTAGTGTGCTGGAATAGCATGTTTGGTATGCCATTTGTTTTTTTTTCTTGATTTGGTTTTTAGTTCAATAAAGAACTAAAAGAGAGAATTAAGTGTGGTAAAAGGCAATAGTTTGTGAGAATATTAGAGGGAAAAAAAAAGTCAATTTGCGTGTTAAACACGAGAGTTAAGTGAGTTAAATTGAGTGAAACACGTGAGGGAGTGTTGTGAGGTCTTTTTGCTAACTTTAATTTACAAATCACAAAATATGTCAAAAGAACAAGAAGCTATAGATCAATCGATCATGCTCAAAGCCATGCAACAACAATTTGAGCGCATGAATCTGATGTTTGGAGAGATCCGTGACCAATTAGAAAGGCAAGACACTGCCATAGCCAATCTACAAAAGGGGCAACAACCAATAGCTCCTAACGTAAGAGATAATCAATGGCGTGCTGCCATGGGAGATCAAGATGGTGATGACCTAGATAATTTTGATGACCAGGCCACTGTTGACATACGTGGAAGAGATGATAGAAGGGCAAGACGCATAGATCGTGATTTGGGGAGTATCAAACTGAAAATTTCTTCTTTTCAAGGTAAAAATGATCCGGAAGCTTATTTGGAGTGGGAAAAAAAGGTGGAGCTAGTATTTAATTGCCATAATTACTCTGAAGAGAAAAAGGTAAAACTAGCTACTGTTGAATTTACTGATTATGCTATTATTTGGTGGGATCAACTTGTTTTGAGTAGGAGAAGAAACCGTGAAAGGCCTATAAACACTTGGGAGGAGATGAAGGCCATCATGAGGAGGAGATTTGTTCCTAATCATTATTATAGAGAGCTACACCAAAGGCTTTAAAGTCTAACACAAGGCTCCAGAAGTGTAGAAGACTACCACAAGGAGAAAGAAATAATCATGATTCGAGCCAACATTGAAGAAGAACGAGAGGCCACTATGGCTAGATTCGTGCGATTAATAAAATCACTGTAAAGTATCGACATCCTATTCCTAGACTTGATGACATGCTTGATGAATTGTATGGTTCTTGTGTGTTTAGCAAAATAGATCTTAAAAGTGGATATCATCAAATTAGGATTAGAGAGAGAGATGAGTGGAAAACTGCTTTTAAAACAAAATATGGTTTATATGAGTGGTTAGTAATGCCATTTGGGTTAACTAATGCACCCAACACTTTTATGAGGTTAATGAACCATGTTTTGCGTGCTTTTCTTGGTAAGTTTGTAGTTGTCTACTTTGATGATATTTTGATCTATAGCAAAAGTCTAGAAGAACACGTTGAGCATTTACAAAGTGTATTGATTGTTTTAAGGAAGGAAAAGTTGTATGCTAATTTGAAGAAGTGTGCTTTTTGTACAAATCAAATTGTTTTTCTTGGTTATGTTGTAAGTGCTAAAGGAATTGAGGCTGATGAAGAGAAGGTAAAGGCTATTAAGGAATGGCCTACACCTAAAAGCGTAAGTGAGGTAAGAAGTTTTCATGATTTGGCTAGTTTTTATAGAACTATGGGAGTCGGGCAGCAGAATACAAGATCGCCATAATATCAAGGAAAACTAAGCTTATCATAAAACATCAAAACAGTTTCCACTGGTCGTACAGCCCAAAACTTAAGACACTCCTGATCTTCTTCAACTGGGCACCAGACCGTCTAGGAAACAAGCATGAGTTTTTCAAGGACAAACATCTTATATTTCCCAGTCTGAAGTTTGAAGTGTTCAGACTTATGTTACAATGAGGAGGGAGCTGCCTTATATAGGCGAGCTGAGCAGGACAGGACCCCTGCTTTTACAAAAGCAAGAATAAAATAAAACAGATTGCACAAGATCCTCCACCACTAAAGCTCATTACAGATGGCAACCGGATCTTACAAACCGACGCAAGTGACACCTCATGGGGTGCTGTACCTTTAACTGAAATTCTTAAGAAACACGTGGGATTTAAGTGGGGTAGTGAACAAGAAAGGGCATTTAATCTAATCAATGAGAAATTGGTTTCTGCACCACTACTTACTTTACTCGATTTTGCTAAAACTTTTAAAATTGAGTGTGATACCTCAGGTATAGGTATTGGAGTTGTTTTGATGTAAGAGGGGCGTCCAATTGCTTATTTTAGTGAGAAATTAAGTGGCGCAGCCCAAAACTATCCTACTTATGCATTGGTGAGAGCATTAGAAACTTGGCAACATTATCTTCTACCTAAAGAGTTTGTCATACACACTGATCATGAGTCCTTAAAGCATTTAAAAGGGTAAGGTAAGTTGCATAAGAGACATGCCAAATGGGTTGAATTCATTGAGCCATTTCCTTATGTGATCAAATACAAACAAGGTAAAGAGAAAATGGTGGCTGATGCATTATCGAGAAGGTATGCACTTATCTCTGCATTATATACAAAGTTATTAGGATTTGAGTATATTAAAGAATTATATGTTAATGATCCTGATTTTTCTAATGTGTTTAATGCTTGTGAGAAAACTACATTTGGAAAGTTCTATAGGCATGATGGGTTCTTATTTAGAGAGAATAAATTGTGTGTGCCATATAGTTCTTTGCGAGAATTGCTTGTGCATGAAGCTTATGGGAGGTTTAATAAGACATTTCGGCATTGTAAAAACTTTAGATGTTTTAACAGAACACTTTTTTTGGCCATATATGAAACGTGATGTTGAAAGAATATGTGAGAAGTGTGTCACTTGTAAACATGCTAAGTCTAGAGCTTTACCCCATAGATTGTATAAACCTTTACCTATACCTAACGAACCTTGGGTTGACATTTCTATGGACTTTGTTTTGGGTTTACCTAAGTCAAAAAGGGGAAAGGATTCTATTTTTGTTATTGTTGATAGGTTTTCAAAGATGGCACATTTCATTCCATGTCACAAAACTGATGATGCAACAAACATAGCTAATTTGTTTTTCAAGGAAATGGTCAGATTGCATGGAATACCAAGGAACATAGTTTCAGATCGAGATGCTAAGTTCTTGAGCCACTTTTGAAAAACTTTGTGGGGTAATTTGGGTACTAAACTTTTGTTTTCTACTACTTGTCATCCATAAACTGATGGACAAACTGAGGTTGTAAATAGAACATTGTCCACGATGTTGCGTGCCATTATTCAAAAGAATTTGAAAACTTAGGAAGAATGTTTGCAACATGTTGAATTTGCTTACAATAGAACTATCCATTCAGCTACTAAATTTTCACCATTTGAGATTGTATATGGTTTTAATTCATTAACTCCTTTGGATTTATTGCCGTTACCTGTTGATGAGCATGCTAGTTTGGATGGTAAAAAGAAAGCTGAATTTGTTAAGCAATTGCATAAGAAAGTGCGACACAACATAGAAAAGAGGGCCGAACAATATGCTACTCAAGCCAACAAAGGACGTAAGCAAATGGTTTTTCAGCCCGGAGATTGGGTTTGGGTGCATATGAGAAAGGAGAGATTCCCAGCACAAAGGCATTCAAAGTTGTTTCCAAGGGGAGATGGCCCATTTCAAGTGGTTGCACGAATCAATGACAATGCCTACAAATTGGACCTTCCTGGTGAGTATAATGTAAGTGTTACTTTTAATGTTTCTGATCTTTCTCCTTTTGATACCAATACCATTAAAGCTTCAAGTGACCCTTTGCACATTCATAAAGGCCCAATTACAAGAACTAGAGCCAAAAAGATGCAAGTTGCTTTAAATGGATTAATTGAGAAAATGTGGATTGAAACTACAATTCAAGATGCAAGACATCATGAATTGGGCTTGAAGAGATGTCAAGGCGTTGTGGGCTTTATTCAAGCTATTGGCCAGCCAAATACACAATTTGGATCAAATGCAGAAAGGTCAATTTCAGAATAAAACTGGTATTGATTGAGTTGGAATTAATTTACAAGCCATATATTGTTGGAAAGATAATTAAGATATCTTTCCAAAACATTTTACAGAGTTAGATTTGGAGTTCTCTAGAAGGAGTTATGACCAATTCATTACAGCATGTGCAGAGTTGGGAATTTCAACGGCTCCTTAACTAGTTAGGAGAACTAGTTCGACTTGAACTAGAATTTAATCTTTTTCAGATTTTTAGGTCTCTATTGGCCTATTTAAACTCAGCAACCTTGCTATGTAAGACAATTCAGAGATTAATGTTATTTGAATTTGAGAGAAATATTCTTTCTTTGGTTCTTTTGAGAACTAGTGAACTTTTCAAGAATTTGCATTCTTGTGGCATTCTAAATCGAGACTTATCACTCACCTTCTCATCTAAGTCTTACGTGTGGCGTCAATATCCTTCCCCATACCTTCGGTTCATGTTTGCTTAAGCATTGGGTCAAGGTTTTGTGTTAAATCTGTTTAGAACTTTCTTGGGCAGTTGAAACTTCAAAATTAAGTGTTGTCCTTAAAGTTTCAATGTGGGAATCACACCAATGATGGATCCAAAGATTTTTACCATAGTTTTTTTGGAAGAGAGATGGTGCAAATTTCAGATCGAATGGCATGACAGTCCATTGGTAATGTGCATTAGGGATATAGAATGTTATTTTTATTCTATCATCAGGATAAATGCCAATTTGCCAGAATCCTGACTTAAGATTAAATTTAGAAAAAACTTTGGCTCTTCGAGATGGACAAGGCAAAGAAAATTTGTCGTTTTTGAGAAAACAGTTGAGGGGTTCATAGTCAATCATTAGTTTTTTCTTATCCCGGATAATTTCTGATCGTTTCTCAACATAAAAGGTTTGGCAAGCCCAATCAAAATAAGTGGGCTCAATGAGGCCTTAGGCTATAAGCTGTTGGCATTCAGCTTAGGCTAATTTTAAATCCAAAGGAGTCATTCTTGGATGAATGGCCTTTGGTAGGGTTAATGTCTTCATTAAGTTTGAAAGGTAACTTAACAAAGAACTTGGAATTTTTCCACAGAGGAGAAGGATGGGAGAATTAGAGGTGGCTTTCTAGACAAAAAGGGAGGAATTTTTATTTAAGAGCCTCATAGAGAGGTGGAGCATTAGAAATTGAGTATAACTTTAAGGTATCAGTATAGGGTAAAAACCTTTGTTTGTATCAGATATCATTAAAAGATATATTCAACTTCTTGACTAATTGAAGAACATCAAATCCTAATAATAGGTCTTTATCAGGAAAGAAAGATCCCTAGAGAATACAATTTGGAAAAAACTGAATATCTACGGGTTTTTTGGTGATAAGATCTATTTGGAATAGTTCCCCATTGGCAGCTTTAAAGTACTCAGTATGATGTTCCCAAAACTCTGGTGGAAGAATGGAAGGATTGATGATACTCATTTGTGCCCCCATATCGATGAATGCAATGACAGAAACTGGTTTAGCAAACTTTGAAGGAAGGAGGCTGATTTTTATAGAGGGTCGAGTTTCTTGGACAAGGTTGATGGAGTCAACATTATGAATTGCAGGAATACTCTTAGAGTCTAAATCAGAACTTTACTCAGCAAAGATAAAAACTGTATCATCATTATAGTTCTATTGTTATAAAAATATAGATCCAACACCTTCATTGTCTGAGAGAGGAGATATCTTTTGAAGGTGCTCAAGCAGTCTGGCTGATTTGGCTAGATTGTTTGAACAAGATTTTATAAAATGACCCTTCCTTTTGCAAATGAAGCATTAAGCATCCTTTTGACTTTTGGACTGGAAAGGTTTTCTCCGAAAAAACCTATAGGATTTTTTAGGTTTTTTGAAACTATTTTTCTTTGAATTCTTGGATGGAGAATATTTCTAAAAATGAGACTTTTTCTTGGTTGGGAGTAACAGGTCTTTTCATCCTTGCATTTAATAGTAAGGTGAAGCTTTTTGCAGACACTTTTGAAGCACTCTTTGTGCTCTATGAGATCCTTGAAAAACTCTTTTTGTTCACAAATTTTTTCTAAGCAAAAGACAGCTAATTGGTACATTTTTCTAAATGAGAGATTGTCAATATTAAGCTGATAGAGATGAAGTTGCCGTTGTAGTTCTGGGAGGATCTCTTTGGGAAGAGAAGCAATAAAAACATGCTTAAGAGAAGCATCATTGAAGCCTGAGAGCCATAGCCTCATTCCTCCTGAGAGGGGTGGTATATTGATAGATGATCTGTGAGTCCTAAAAAGAAGAATAGAGAAACTTGAAAATCATGGCTTCCACTTCTACTTCCCAGTGTACTAAGTCTCCAATATCTTTTTCTTCTACTCTGTCTCTTCCTAAGTCTTGTACAAAACATTTAGCTTCTAAAATAGAAAATCTTGTAGAATATTCTTATGTTCCAGATTCTGTACAAATCTCTGAGTCTTCCTTACCTCTTATTAGTCCGTACAAACTATACCATAGACCTAGCTCTTTCACCCGTACAATCCGTACCCTCATCTCCATAAAAAGACCTGCTCCAAAAGAATTCATCCAATCCTCTCGACTGGATCAGTGTGCGTTGCAAGCAACTCAAGCAGAGCAGTATGTAACCTTGGAGATTCCAACAGAGCTCGTGACCCAATGGAAACGGGAAGGATATACGCATCTCGATCTTGGGGGTATACGTATAATTCTTACCCTACATGGTAGAAAAGGTCTACCTGTGACCACCAGAATAACCCTAATGGATACAAGGTTCAAAGAGTACCAACATGCTGTAATTGGTACTGTCCTGACAACTCTTCATGCAGGGAGCGTTCTTCTCACCTGTTACCCAAACTTCAACCTATCCCTTGAAGATCTTAACCTACCCACAACCTTGAAGGTTCAGATCCAACTCCAAGGAGCTGAACAAGTAGTCACAGCAAAAATGGCTACTTTACACCACCAATTGGTTTACCGACTTCAAAACCATGCTCTTGACCTACCCTCACCACAAACAACATTAGATACACTCATGATCCTCGCAATTGTCCAAATCCCTAAACAGATCCAAAAACAAGAACTTCTCAAGCTCATGCCTTTAGAATGGTTATCCAATTATGAGAAATTCCACTAAAATTCCCAGCCTATCCAAACCTCTGATGCTCAGTTCGAGAAAAGACCAGATGGCACTGTCAGGTTGACTTTCCAACCTTCAGAGTCCAATCAACAGCCTCAGCCTCCCAAGCTCTCATATACTACTATGATCATGGCAGTAAAAACAAGACAAGAAAAATTACCCATTGAAGGATTTGATTCTGATGGATATCCCATCTATCCAGTAAAAATCCAAGGACACTTCCTATGGGATGCACCAGGATCACACATGTGTGATGACAATTGCCCTTGTCTTGAAGATGGAGAATTAGATGACGACTGGTATGTCAACAGAAAGCCCAAAAAGAAGAAACAACCAGAAGTCTGTAAAGCTCCAACAATCTGGATGTTTGATGACAATGACGACGAACCGGATTACACTCCTTGGCCAGCTGAGGAAATACCTATTCCTCCTCTAAAGCCAACCACATGCAGACAAGAAGCAAAAGATCCGTTGCTGACCACACCAAGCCCACAGCCTTGCATGATGTTTTCCTCCGGTTCTTATCGTGAACAATTTCCTCCTTTGGAAAAACAGACGGATCCACAACAAATATGGTTTCAAAACCATATGTCCAGTCTCCTGTAACTCCTACTGCACAGCTCGAAGAACCAAAGTAATATAAACCAGTTCTTAACTGGCAAATCCAGAATGCTAGAGCTCAGAATTCAGTCCTGGAATCTATTAATAACAGGCTCAATAATGTTCAAGCTCAAGTCCAAAGCACAGATAAGAAAGTTGATAGTATTTCAGCCCAGCTGGAACAGCTATATCTTAATCTATACCGTCAGATTGCAAAACTGGATGTAGAGCTCAGAACAATTATTCATAACAGATATTGGGGTCCAGAGTTCAACCAAAAAGAAGCTGAGATCAGACAACTCAAAAGTGAACTCGCTAGAATTGATGCTGAGAAACAACAACAACAACCTTTCTTGTTTGGTCAAACACAAACCTTACCAGCATATACACCTTCCTTCAACACATACCAACCTTTCTACAGACCAACAAGTCAACAACCCGTGGATTATGCAAAATTCTTTGGGTTATCACATCTCTCTATACCTAAACCAGCACCAAAACCTAAACCAGCTGCTAGACCTACAACCTTTAAATTTCAACTTCCACACAGCAGCCTACTACCTCCATACAACAGCCTGCTACTTCTACACAGCAACCTACTTCACCACAGGCTACACCTGAACCTACTTAAACTCCAGCAAAAGACAAAGCACCCATACATCAACTCTATTCCCAAGAATATGAAACTGGTTTTCCTTCTCTTGAAACCAGTACTCCTATAGCAACATCTGAGTCCTCTTCTAAAGAATCTCACTCTTCAACAGAATCAATATCTGTTACAGATTCTGAAGAAAACTGTGTTGATATTCCTGATCTTCTCATGGCTCAACCATCAACAGGTTCCAATGAACCTCAGTCTCCAACAGAAGATGAGCCCTCTACTTTACGAGGACCTCCTATAGTTGAAGATCCAGATGATATTCCTCCTCATCAGAACAACTCTGTTCCAAAATCATCTCATGGACCTTGGTTCACATTTGATGATGTTCCAAAGATCAAATGGTTCTAGAGATTTCAAGAATTTTCGGCATGGACAGATGTTCAAATGCTCAAACCGGATGCTTATTCAGATTCCATCCTTAGAGAATTCTGTTCCAAATTTCTTGGTTCTCTAAGAGATTAGTTTGAAATTCTTGGCCAGTATAGACAACTCCAATTGTATCAGGCCACTATTCGTCAAGTCCTAGGACTCATTTATGAACAGTTCCTAAGGGAACCAAACGTTGCTCAAGAAGCAGCAAGAAAGGAATTTCACCAGATGAAATGTTGTTCTCTAAAGATCAAAGATCTAGATTTCCACTACAAGAGAATGACAGCCTTCAACGATGCTTCTCTCAAGCATGTTTTCGTTCAATCTCTTCCTAAAGAGATCTTGCCAGAGATTCAAAGACAGCTCCATGCTCATCAGCTCAATATTGATACCCTTTCCCTAAGGAAGATCTATCAGTTAGCTGTCTCCTGCCTTGAAAAGCTTTGTTAACAGAAAGAGTTCTTCAAAGATCTTATTAAACACAAGGAGCCTTTCAAAAGTGCATGCAAAAAGCCTCACCTTGCCATAAAATGCAGAGATGAAAGAACCTGTCACTGCCCTATCAAGAAAAAATCTCACTTCCAGAAGTATTATCCATCTAGGCAGTCCAAGAAACACAGTTCTTTAAAGCCTAAACAGCCTTACAGGTATTTCCACAAAAAACCCTTTCCAACCAGAAGGCAGAAGAATGCCCGACGTTTCATTTGCAAAAAGAAATGTCATTTTGCAAAATCATGTCCCAACAATCCTGTTAAATCAGCCAGACTGCTTGAACACCCTTCAATAAGTCTCTCCTCTCTCTGACAATGAGGATGTCGAGTCTATATTCTCAGAACAGCAAAAGTACGATGATGATACTATTTTTATCCTTGCTAACCAAAGTTCTGATTCAGATTCAGATTCCGAGGGAATTCCTGCAATCCATCATGTTGATTCCATCAACTTTGTCCAGGAAACCAGACCCTCAGTCAAAATTAGTATTCTTCCTTCTAGGTTTTCTAAACCTATCTCTGTCATTGCTTTTATTGACACAGGAGCACAAAGAACTATGCTCAATTCGTCCATTCTTCCTCCTGAGTTTTGGGAACATCACACTGAGTACTTCAAAGCAGCCAATGGGGAATTGTTTCAGACAAACCTCATCACCAAAAAACCCATCGGTATTCAATTCTTTCCAGATTGTATTCTTTGGGTAAAAATAATAGGTTCTTCTCTTCCAGATAAGGATTTACTATTAGGTTTTGATGTTCTCCAGTTGATTAAGAAATTGCATATATCTTTTAACGATATTCGGTACAAACAAAGGTTTTTACCTTATACGGATACCTTAAAGCTATATTCACTTTCTAATGCTCCTCTTCCATATGAAAATCTCAAACACCAGTTTCTTCCTTTCTGTCCGGAATGTCATATCCAATTTTCCCATCCATCACCATTGTAGAAAAATTCCAAGTTCTTTGTTAAGTTACCATTCAAACTTAATGAAGACATCAACCCAACAAAAGCCACACATCCAGGAATGACTCCTTCAAATCTCCTGTTAGCCCAAGCTGAGTGCCAACAACTTATGGCCTAAGGTCTCATTGAGCCCACAAATTCTGAATGGGCTTGCCAGGCCTTTTATGTTGAAAAAAGATTAGAAATAGTTCTGGGTAAGAAAAGATTGGTAATTGATTATCAGCCCCTTAACTGTTTCCTGAAAGATGACAAGTTTCCTTTGCCCAAGATTCAGTCCCTGTTTATCCATCTCCAAGGTGCAAAGGTATTCTCTAAATTTGATCTCAAATCAAGATTTTGGCAAATCGGCATACATCCTGATGACCGACCCAAAACTGCGTTCTGCATTCCTAATGCCCATTACCAATGGACAGTCATACCCTTTGGTATGAAAGTTGCACCATCACTGTTTCAGAAGACCATGGTAAAGATCTTCGAGCCCATCATCAATAGTGCTCTCATCTATATTGATGATATTTTACTCTTCTCCAAAGACCATGAGTCCCACCAGTAACTTTTGAGTCAGTTTCTCTCCACTATTGACTCACATGGGATTATGCTTTTAGAAAAGAAAAGTCAGATGGGTCAGGATTCCATTGAATTTCTTGGAATGATCATTAAAGACAATTGTTACTATCCTAGAGCACACATTGCACAAGAATTATTGCACTTTCTAGATCAGCACCTATCCAGAAAGCAGATTCAATAGTTTCTCAAGATAGTTAATTATCTCAGAGACTTTTTCCCGCATATTATGGTGCACACATCACAGCTGTCAAAGATGTTAAAAAAGAATGCCCCACCATGGGGACCAGAGCAAACTGTAGCCGTCTAGGTGTTAAAACAGATAACGCAAAATCCACTACCATTGAGGATTCCAGCTAATGGACAATGCATTCTCCAAACAGATGCCAGTGATGAATTCTGGGGAGCAGTTGATGAGAACTATCAAGAGAATACCATTAAAGCTTCAAGTGATCCTTTGCACATTCATGAAGGCCCAATTACAAGAGCTAGAGCCAAAAAGATACAAGCTACTTTAAATGGATTAATTGAGAAAATATGGATTGAAATTACAATTCAAGATGCAAGACATCATGAATTGGGCTTGAAGAGATGTCAAGGCGTTGTGGGCTTTATTCAAGCTATTGGGCAGCTAAATACACAATTTGGATCAAATGTAGAAAGGTCAATTTCGGAATAAAATTGGTATTGATTGAGCTGGAATTTTAAGATAGCTTTCCAGAGAATTTTATGGAGTTAGATTTGGAGTTCTCTAGGACGAGTTATGACCAATTCATTACGGCATGCGCAGAATTGGAAATTTCAACGACTCCTTAACTAGTTAGGAGAACTAGTCCGATTTGAATTAGGATTTAATCTTTTTCGAATTTTTTGGGTCTCTATTGGCCTATTTAAACTCAGCAACCTTGCTATGTAAGACAATTTAGAGATTAATGTTATTTGAATTTGAGAGAATTATTCTTTCTTTAGTTCTTTTGAGAACTAGTGAACTTATCAAGAATTTGCATTCTTGTGGAGTTCCAAATCTAGACTTATCACTTACCTTCTCATCTAAATCTTGAGTGTGGTGTTAATATCCTTCTCCATACCTTTGGTTCATGTTTGATTAAGCATTGGATCAAGGTTTTGTGTGTCTTAAATCTGTTTAGAACTTTCTTGGGTAGTTGAAACTTCAAATTAAGTGTTCTCCTTAAAGTTTCAATGTGGGATTCGCATCAATTTGGTATCAGAGCAAGTTTCTAATCAGGTTTGATTATTTTGATTATTTTGATTATTTATTTTGATTATCAAAAAAAAAAACTTACAGCAAAAAAAAAAAAAGAAACGTACAGCAAAAAAAAAAAGATTACAAAAGGATTCAAGTATTCCTACTTTTATCAATATCAATTGTGTCCTTTATTTGCTCGTTTTCCTTTCTTCAATTTCTTTTTTGTTCTTTGTGTTCTCTTAATTCTTTTTCTTTATTAGTGTGTTGGAATAGCATATTTGGTGTGCCACTTGTTTTGTTTTTCTTGATTTTGTTTTTAGTTCAATAAAGAACTGAAAGAGAGAATTAAGTGTGATAAAAGACAATAGTTTGTGAGATAATTAGAGGGAAAAAAGCTAATTTGTGTGTTAAACACGAGAGTTAAGTGAATCAAATTGAGTGAAACACGTGAGGGAGTTTTGTGAGGTTTTTTTTTGCTAACTTTAATTTTTCAGATCACAAAATATGTCAAAAGAACAAGAAGCTATAGATCAATCGATCATGCTCAAAGCCATGCAGCAATAATTTGATTGCATGAATCTGATGTTTGGAGAGATCCGTGACCAATTGGAAAGGCAAGACACTGCCATAGCCAATCTACAAAAGGGGCAACAACCAATAGCTCCTTATGTAAGAGATAATCAATGGCGTACTGCCATGGGAGATCAAGATGGTGATGACCTAGATAATTTTGATGACCAGGCCACCGTTGACATGCATAGAAGAGATGATGAAGGGCAAGACGCATAGATCATGATTTGGGGAGTATCAAACTGAAAATTCCTTCTTTTCAAGGTAAAAATTATTCGGAAGCTTATTTGGAGTGGGAAAAAAAGGTGGAGCTAGTATTTGATTGCCATAATTACTCCGAGAAGAAAAAAGTAAAACTAGTTGCTGTTGAATTTACTGATTATGCTATTATTTGGTGGGATCAACTTATTTTTAGTAGGAGAAGAAACCGTAAAAGGCCTATAAACACTTGGGAAGAGATGAAGGCCATCATGAGGAGGAGATTTGTTCCTAGTCATTATTATAGGGAGCTACATCAAAGGCTTCAAAGTCTTACACAAGGCTCCAGAAGTGTGGAAGACTACCACAAGGAGAAAGAAATAATCATGATTCGAGCCAACATTGAAGAAGAACGAGAGGCCACTATGGCTAGATTTTTACATGGTTTAAATCAAGATATTGCTAATGTGGTTGACTTGCAGCATTATGTTGAATTGGAAGACATGGTTCACATGGCCATAAAAGTGGAACGACAATTAAAAAGAAAGGGTTCCACTAGACCCAATTTAGGTTCATCTTCCTCATGGAAGTCAAAATGGAACAAAGATGAAAAGGTTGTTTCAAAGCCTAAGATTGAGCCAATCAAGGATCATAAAGAGGGAGGCAACCAAAGCAAAGGTAAATCTGATTCCCAACACTCTAGAAATAGAGATATTAAGTGTTTTAAATGTTTGGGGACAAGCCATATTGCATCTCAATGCCCAAATAAGAGAGTAATGATCTTGAGGGAAGATGGTGATGTTGAAACTGAGAGTGAATTAGATGATGATCCTATGCCACCTTTGAAGGATGCTAATGATAATGTAGAGTATCCTGTTGATGGTAAATTGATGGTTGTTAGATGTGCTCTTAACATGCAAGTAAAAGAGGATGTGGAGGTACAACGTGATAACATATTTCATACTAGATGCCACATCAAAGATAAGGTATGTAGTATGATAATTGATGGTGGAAGTTGTACTAATGTGGCTAGCACCAGTTTAGTTGAAGAATTGAATTTGAAAACTCTGAAACATCCTAGGCCATATAAGTTACAATGGCTGAATGATTGTGGAGAGGTTAAAGTAAATAAACAAGTGCTAGTTTCATTCTTTATTGGGAGATATAAGGATGAGGTTGTATGTGATGTAGTACCCATGCATGCTGAACACATTCTTTTGGGGCGACCTTGGCAATATGATAGGCGAGTGACACATGATGGTTACTTAAATAGATATTCTTTTGTAATGAATAAAAGGCAAATCACTCTTGTACCCTTAACACCTAAGCAGGTGTATGAAGATCAAATGACAATACAAAAAGAGAGTGATACAAAAAAAGAAAATGAGAGCATAAAAGAAAGAGAGAATGAGAGAAAAGAAAGTGGAAAGATAGAAAAAAATATTGTTGAGAGAAAAGAGAGGCAATATGTAAACTTGTTTGTAAAAGAGAGAGAGGTTAAGAGGGCCTTCTTTTCAAAACAGCCTATCATTGTACTTTTGTGCAAAGAGGCTTGTTTGCATACTAATGAGCTTAACTCTTTTTTGCCCAGTGTTATTATGACTCTTTTGCAGGACTTTGATGATGTGTTTCCAAATGAAGTCTCTAATGGTTTGCCACCTATTAGGGGAATTGAGCATCAAATAGACTTTCTTCCTGGAGCTACCATTCCTAATAAACCCGCTTATAGAAGTAACCCCGAAGAGACAAAGGAGCTTCAAAGGCAGGTTGAAGAATTCTTAACAAAAGGATATGTGAAGGAGAGCATGAGTCCATGTGCGGTACCAGTTCTATTAGTGCCCAAAAAGGATGGAACATGGAGGATGTGTGCTGATTGTCGTGCCATTAATAAAATCACTGTAAAGTATCGACATCCTATTCCTAGACTTGATGACATGCTTGATGAATTGTATGGTTCTTATGTGTTTAGCAAAATAGATCTTAAAAGTGGATATCATCAAATTAGGATTAGAGATGGAGATGAGTGGAAAACTTTGTGGGGTAAGTTGGGTACTAAACTTTTGTTTTCTACTACTTGTCATCCACAAACTGATGGACAAATTGAGTTGGTAAATAGAACATTGTCCACGATGTTGCGTGCCATTATTCAAAAGAATTTGAAAACTTGGGAAGAATGTTTGCCACATGTTGAATTTGCTTACAATAGAACTGTCCATTCAGCTACTAAATTTTCACCATTTGAGATTGTATATGGTTTTAATCCATTAACTCGTTTGGATTTATTGCCGTTACTTGTTGATGAGCGTGCTATTTTGGATGGTAAAAAGAAAGCTGAATTTGTTAAGCAATTGCATGAGAAAGTGCGGCACAATATAGAAAAGAGGACTGAACAATATGCTACTCAAGCCAACAAAGGACGAAAGGAAGTGGTTTTTCAGCCTGGAGATTGGGTTTGGGTGCATATGAGAAAGGAGAGATTCCCAGCACAAAGGCATTCAAAGTTGCTTCCAAGGGCAGATGGTCCATTTCAAGTGGTTGCACGAATCAATGACAATGCCTACAAATTGGACCTTCCTGATGAGGATAATGTGAGTGCTACTTTTAATGTTTCTGATCTTTCTCCTTTTGATATAGGTGAAGATTCGAGGATGAATCCTTTTGAGGAGAGGGGGAATGATGAGAACTATCAAGAGAATACCATTAAAACTTTAAGTGATCCTTTGCACATTCATGAAGGCCCAATTATAAGAGCTAGAGCCAAAAAGATACAAGCTATTTTAAATGGATTAATTGAGAAAATATGGATTGAAATTACAATTCAAGATGCAAGACATCATGAATTGGGCTTGAGGAGATGTCAAGGCGTTGTGGGCTTTATTCAAGCTATTGGGCAGCCAAATACACAATTCGGATCAAATGCAGAAAGGTCAATTTCGGAATAAAACTGGTATTGATTGAGCTGGAATTAACTTACAAGCCATATACCGTTGGAAATATAATTAAGATAGCTTTCCAGAGAATTTTACGGAGTTAGATTTGGAGTTCTCTAGAAGGCGTTATGATCAATTCATTACAGCATACGCAGAATTGGAAATTTCAACGACTCCTTAACTAGTTAGGAGAACTAGTCCGACTTGAAATAAGATTTAATCTTTTTCGGATTTTTTGGATCTCTATTGGCCTATTTAAACTCAGCAACCTTGCTATGTAAGACAATTCAGAGATTAATGTTATTTGAATTTAAGAGAATTATTCTTTCTTTGATTCTTTTGAGAACTAATGAACTTATCAAGAATTTGCATTCTTGTGGAGTTCCAAATCTAGACTTATCACTCACCTTCTCATCTAAATCTTGAGTGTGGCGTCAATATCCTTCTCCATACCTTTGGTTCATGTTTGATTAAGCATTGGGTCAAGGTTTTGTATGTCTTAAATCTGTTTAGAACTTTCTTGGGTAGTTGAAACTTCAAATTAAGTGTTCTCCTTAAAGTTTCAATGTGGGATTCGCATCAGCAGTGCTCTTAGAAAATATTGACAGAAAAGATCACTACTGTGCTCATGCCAGTGGACAGTTCAAGGATGCTGAAAAGCATTATCACGTGATCTATAAAGAGATCTTAGCGGTAAAATACGCAATCCAAAAATTTGAATTCCACCTCATCGGCCACAATTTTATTGTTAGATTAGACAATTCATCTTTCCCGAAGATAATGGATTTCAAAAATAAAGTACTACCAGACAAGCATCTCCTCCGCCTTAAAAACTGGATCTCCCGATATGATTTCTCAGTCCAACACATTAGGGGAGATAAGAATCTTATCCCTGACCTCCTCTCCAGACCTTCCAAACACATTGCTCTCATCAACTCCTTCAGACAAATTCCAGTCATAACAATGGCATCATCCTTACCAAAATAAGTACTGAACAAAAGGTATTTTCCTCCTGAAAAAACCTTCAATTTAGCTTTTGCCATCCAAGATTATGCCAGAAAATATGTTTTTCGATATTTCATCAGGGCTTACCTTCTCACCGAACCTATTCTTGTTCTTGACTTCCACCCAGAAGACCTATTCCTCACAGGTCTGTATCTCCATCCACTTAAAGGAATTACCAAAGATGAGTTATGGTACATTTGGTGCCTAATTGTTCTTTATGTCACAAAATTGGTTTTTCCTGTCCAACCCGTATACACACATCTCATGGATCCAGAAAAGGCAACCTCTCTTATCTGGACCGTTCTTGAATGGTATTCACCACTTTCTTAGTGGAGAATGAAGCTACAACAACTGATCTCTCTTCATAACCTCGACAAAATGCCAGACACAGAAGCAGACATGTTCATTTCTGTTTTCACAATTCACAGGCCTTATTTCCAACATCCACACACTGATAACTTTTGGACTATTGACCAAGCTCGAGAATGGAGTACAATGCCACATCCAACCCTTCTAGAACAAGACCAAGACATTCAAAGGAATTTGCACAATTTCCTTTGTCAGCTCAATTACAAACCAGAACCTTATAAAAACATCCTTCATACCTCCCTAGGCCCTCAGCATGAGATCTTAATGGTTCCAACTCCATCCGCCATTTCTAATCCAAAGTCTTCAAGTATCATTCTCAAAGAAGAAAAGCCAGATTATACTAACTTTTTGTTTCAAGATGCTCAAGACCCTTGGGAAGACTTTATGTCACTATCCCAGCACCTTGAACAACTCCAAACACCTTCATCTCTCAATGGAGCCAGCACTAGCAACCAGCCAGCTGATCAACAACATTCAGCACAGCCATCAGAGATTTTCCCACCTTATTGCTCACAGGTTCGGACTCAACCTTCACCTGATCCAGAAGAAGAACAAAGAGCCCGATTTTACCCTTGGCCCTGTGTGCCAGGCTGTACTCATCCTGATAAGATCTTCAAAAGAGATGATGAGGATGAAACCGATTCAGATGCTGACACGATCTCACTTGGATAAGATCAATCAGCTTACCGACACTCTCTAAAGTTAAAGTAGTTTGTCATGTTGTAATAATTGTGTTTGTTAAGTGTGCTTTTACTTTTTCATAGTGCTTTCCTTTATTAAAGTTTGCTTAATAAAAGAGATAGGGACCTGTCCTATCCTTTTATCTTTATCTTTATCTTTTGTCTTGTCGCTCTACTTTTTCAAAAGTATATGCTTTCCTTTAATCATGTTGTTTGTAAAAAGCAGGGGTCCTATCCTGCTTTGCTTGCCTATATAAGGCAGCTCTAAGTTAAGTTTAAGCTTGAGCTTGAAAACTTGGTTTTGGGAAATAAAGAGTGTTTCCTACATATCCATGATCAACTAAGTTCTTTCTCTCTATTCTTCTATTAAGGATAATAGATCTTCTTAAGTTGTTCACCCATCCTTTGGCCTATCAACAAGTATGCTCTACGCTTGCCTCTCTTGGAGGATCCTGTGTATCATAAGACTATCCAGATCTTAGGGTATTCCAGTATATCAGGTCTCAAAATCGGTCTCCAAAAACACTGTTCACCCTTGTTAATGCCCAGGGAGTGGCTCCAGTTTTGGGTGGTATATGTCTAGGTTACTACTCTGGTATTGAGTATACAGGTCAGAAACCCTGTTGTTCAGAGCTTGTGTAGCTTTGAGACAGAACTTGTGTAGTTCTGTGGGAACTTGTGTAGTTCCCACAAGGTCTTTGAGAGCCATAGCCTCAAGGTCATTGATCTTTAAAGAACATCATTTCATTTGATAAAATTCCCGTCTAGCTGCTTTTTGAGCTACCGTTGGTTCTCCTAGGAATTGTTTCATAGATGAGTCCTAGGACTTGAGGAATTGTGGCTTGATAAAGTTGAAGCTGTTTGTACTATCCAAGACTTTCAAACCAGTCTCGCAGAGAACTAAGGAATCTTGAACAGAATTCTCAAAGAACAGATTCTAAAGTGGCATCAACTTTAAGCATCTAAACATCTGTCCATGCAAAGAACTCTTGGAATCTTTAGAACCATTTAATTTTTGGCACATCGTCAAATGTGAACCAAGGCCCATGAGATGATTTACAGACTGAATTAGGTTGATGAGGAAGAGCATCTTCAGGGTCTTCGACTATAGGAGGTCCTTGTGAGGTAGAGGGATTATCTTCTCCAGGAGAAAAAGGATCATTGGATCCTGTTGATGGTTGAATCATGAGTAAATCTGGGATATCAACATAATGTTCTTCTGAGTCTATTGTAGAGAGTGAATTGACAGATTCGGTTGAAGAGAAAGATTTATCAGAAGAAGATTCTGAATTTGCGAAAGAAGTACTGGTTTCAGAAGAAGGAAATCTAGTATGAAGTTCTTGGGAAAAGAGTTGATGCATGGGTTCTTTCTCTTTTGTTGGTGTGTGAATGAGTTCTAGTGTGGATTGAGGAGAAGTAGGTTGTTGTTTTGACGTAAAAGGCTTAAAAGCTGAGTGTTTGGTAAATGGTTTGGGTTTTGGTACTGGTTGAGATATGAAGAGATTTGATAACCCAAAGAATTTTGCATAATCTATGAGTTTCTCATAACTGGCAGGTTTATAAAATGATTGGTATGTGGTAAAGGAGGGAGTGTATACAAGTATAGTTTAGGTTTTTTAAACAGGGATGGTTGTTGTTTTTCAATATCAATTCTTGTGAGCTCATTTTTAAGCTGTCTGATTTTAACTTCTTTTTGGTTGAACTTTGGACCCTAATATTTATTCTGAATCATCGTTCTGAGTTTGATGTCCAACTTGGCAATCTGATTGTGTAGATTCAGATACAGCTATTCTAGTTGAGATGTTATTTTGTCAACCTTTTTGTTTGTACTTTGAGCTTGAGCCTGAACATTGTTAAGCCTGGTATCAAGAGATTCCAGGACTGTATTCTGAACCCTGGCATTCTAAGTTTGCTAGTTAAGTACTGTTTCATATTGCTTGGATTCCTTAAGTTGTCCAATAGGAGTAACAGGAGACTGGACGAATGGTTTAAAGACCACCCTACCAAGGCCACCCATCTGGGTATGACACCTACTGACCTCAAGTTATCCCAAGCTGAGTGCCAATAGCTTATGGCCCAAGGTCTTATTGAGCTACTCATTTTGATTGGGCCTTTCAAGCCTTTTATGTTAAGAAAAGCCTTCTCTCTGTTGATGAAATCCTAGTGTTTTCTAAAATTCCTAAGAAAGATTTGAATTCATTCATTTTTAAAACAAGAAAGTATGTTCTGCACTTACCTTTCACAAAGATCTTGTGCATTAGAAAACTCTTGATATTTTCATCTAATTTAGTACCCTGGTTAATGACAAGAAGTTAGTTTTGAGTTGTATAACCTAATGAAAAATCATTTTGAGTTTTCTGCCATGCATCTGGGTATATTGGTGGAATCTAACGACGTAAATTCTAATGATCATCCTGAATAGGGACTAGATCAGTCTGCACTGTTGGTAAATAAGCCTATCAGCCCCCTCAACTATTTTCTTAAAGATGATTCCCTTTGCCCATTTACAAGGTGCAAAGGTCTTTTCAAAATTTGATCTTTGAGATTTTTAAATTTTCTTCTCTCATTGGGTTTCTTAAAAAATTTTCTGAACCTCCTTACTAGCATTGCCATCTCCTCATCATTTAGCTCGCTATCCTCATCACTTTCATATTTTGAAGCTTTGAGCACAATGCTTTTCTTCTTTTCCTCATTTTATCTTTCTGCTACCGAGTCTTCCTCATAAGAAATAAGAAAACTCATTAAATCATTAATAGGTAATGTATTTAAATCTTTAACTTCCTCAATGATAGTCTCTTAGGTCTCCATTCCTTTGGTAACGATCTAATGATTTTCCTAACTTTCTCGCTATTAGAAAAGATCTTTCCTAAGGCTCTTAGAATGTTCACAATATCCATGAATCTAGTATACATAAAGTATACACTCTCATTTTGTTCCATTTAGAATAATTTATATTGTCGAGTGTATCTACTAATTTTAGACTCTTTCACTTGATTAATATCTTCATAAACAACTTTAAGCTTGTGCGAAATTACAAAGGCACTTTCACAACTAGAGACTCTATAAAATTCTTTCTTATTAAGGGAACAAAATAATGCATTCATGACTTTAGAATTTAGAAAAGCTTTTCTCTTTTCCAATTCATTCCATTCCCGTAAAGATTTTGAAATATCATTTTCTAATTCATTTTTAGTCATTGACATGAATGGTCCATCACAAACAACTTTTTAAATTTCATAATCTAAAGTTTATAAATAAATTCTCATCCTAGTTTTTCAATATAGATAGTCATTAACGTCAAAGAAGGACAATTTATTTTTAGATTGTCTTTCCCTATATATGGATTTATTTTGGGTTACTATGCATTTTTTACTCTAGATGGTTAAGCTCTAATAAGATAACCAAGTTCTGATACCAATTGAAATTCTAGTTGTGTAACCCAAGAGGGGATAAATTGGGTTTTAAAATTTAATCTAAGTAAACCATACAACAATTAGTTCTAATACCTTAATGAAATCAAGAATAATAAGTTAAACAATGCTAAAAAATAAAAGAGTAGGGAAAGAGAGAACAAACATAGATAATTTTTACGTGGTTCAGCAAACCACGCTTATATCTACGCCTTCAAGCTCATCAAACTCGAGGATTTCACTATCCAAGTCTTTTAAGGCTTTAAGTTTGTTATAATTGAATTCAAGGTGTCAATGAATCTTAAGGTGTCAATGAATCTTTAAAATTCAGAGATTATTTCTCAAATCCTTCACCCAAGTGTTTTCCACACTTGTACACTCACAAATTTGATATAAAATTTGAAGACTACAATAAGAAAATCTTTCTTCAAGAGTGAATGAATAAATTATAGCACAACAATGATGTAATCTAGATGATTTATAAGTTGGAAGCTCAATCAATGATTGATAAATTTATTTTTGGTCATTCAAGATATTAGAAATGAGTTTGATTTGGACTTTTATAGTTTTGACTTGAAAAATAACCAAATTACAGCATAAACAAATTACAACATAGACGCGACTGGCCTCTGGATTCTAGTGGTTAGCTGCTTGATACAGTGAAATTACTATTTAAATTTGAATTTTGCTACAGTAACATTATTCATGAAATTATAATTTTTCCTAAAATTTTTCATAATTATACTATAACCTAAAAACTTATGAAATTTCACAGACATATCTAATTTTGAAATAGTCAAATACTATAGTATAATTGTTCACGAAATGATAATTTTTACCAAAAACTTTTTATAATTTGACTATGGCCCAATAAGTCATAACTTTTGGTAAACAAGTCTAATTTCAGAATTTTAAAATAATACTTGTTAAACCCACAACTTTTTAAAATTATGATATGTCCAAACAAGCTTGTAGTTTTATAAATAAGTCTAAATCCAGAATTAAAACAATACTAATTAAAAATAAAGATTGTAAAACGTTTTCATTTTTGTGCACATTTTGAAAAACAATCAATTTATATATGACACTTGGTTTATATTTGTAAAACCTTTGATTGATGAAAAAAATTATGATTAAATAAAAATCATCTTGAGCTTTCACAAATGATAAATCATGCATAAATTAAATCATATCCGCTTCATAAGAATATTCGTAATATTGAATTCGTTGAATTCTAAACTTCATTCTTGATTGGGTCGTTGTCCGTTGAGTGTCTTGAAATTAATTTCATTTAATTCACTTGCATAAATATTATCCTTCAAGAACTTAGTAAAAATATGAAATACATTATTAATTAAAATAATTAAGACACATGTTTGTTATTATCAAAATTATATTATATATAGCCCTTTAGGCTAACAAGATTCTTTTATCTTTTCTTAAATTAGGATTCTGATTTAGTTTAGATTCTTTTTTTTTTTCAATTAAGATTCTAATTTGGTTTAGACTCTTTCCTATTTTTGTTATATTAAGATTCTGATTTGATTTTGGTTTATGATTTATTTCCTAAACTTTCTTATAAACTAGCTCTATATAATGTATCAAATATTTACTTTATAAATTAATAATGACATACGTTTCAACTGCTCCTTTTGGAAAGATAAGATCTAATTCTTATTAACCAGACCAAACTTAATAGTGCCAATTTTTCAAATTTTCAACTCTATCTAGCATCACATGAAAGATTTAAAAAGTATATGCATATAGAGAACAAACTTTAAAGTCTAAGCAAAATACAGTTAGTCTATAGCTTTTTAGCCTAATAAGGAGCTAAATCAAGGAATCCAGTGCATCTAAAAGAAGCCTTTTAGCAATGCTAAGTGTAGGAGGTATGCAATAAATTGGAAACCCCCTATGTAAAACACAAATCATTATCATAAATGAGTGGAAAACATACCTATTCAGAAATAAGAAGAGTTGATTCGTGTGCAAGTTTTGAAAATGTTTGTGTTTAAGGACTAAATGGAAGAAGAAACTCCAATACTCCTATGAAACATGATGAAAGAAAAATTCAACAAAAAACAAGTAGTTGTTGACTTACTAGACTCCTAGATAAAGTTTAGGGTAATGCCATGCACAATTGTTTTGAATAAATTTTGATTAATAACGTACAATGTTTCAGAGCTACTTAATATTTAAGACCTTGAGTTGTAGGTAAACATAGAATCGTGATTGAAGGAAAAAATTTTCATGTGATTTTAAAAATAAATTAACGTGCTCAAATATGAATTAAATCAATTACTTCAGCAAAGATCGGTAGCGACAACACTTGTGACAAGAAGAGCAGCAAAAACTGGCAGCGAGCTGCCAACAAAGAATGGATTCAAATGTGATTCAAATTTGATTAACAACAAGAATGTCTATTGTCATTTTACTTATTTTTAGCTGGATTAATACTAGAATTCTCAACATTTAGATCTTAATTTGTGCTTTGCTCTAATTTTAATTCAAGCCAAAAATATTATAGTAGCTTTACTTTGAGAGGTGGCTTTGATGATAATGGAGACTAAGTCACTCCAAGATAGTTTTTTAGGGATAGATAGAGTTGAGGGCAATCCTGAAAAAGTAAAGAAAATTATCATTAGAGGCGACATTAGTGGTGGCCAGTGTGGAACTCCAACAATCAAGTCAAATGGAGGATAGAAAAAATGATGGGTTTCAAAGAAATCTTTGAATAATAGAAAGTTTGAGTGTTTGTAGGAGTGAGAAAACTTGTCCCTTCTGTGACACTAACATGACGATATGAACAAAGTGTCTCTAATGACACATTTGTGTCTTTTTTGACACTTGGCAAATTGTCATTAATTATTTTCTTCCTCAACTAGGGGTTAAAAATAATTTAATATTTTTTTATTGATATTCTTAGGTTTCCTGGGGTTAAATACTATTCTCTGTAAGATTATCTTTACTGACAACATATTCTTAGTCTTAATTAACTTATTTCAAGTATAATACTATTGAACTTATTCATGATGGAGCAGACAACTGCCCAATTAATTCCACTCATTCATATTTGATTCAAGTAACTTTAGGAGAGAGATTTTTTAGGCGATCCTCCTAGGCACCAGGTTGTGATAATGTCTTCTGACTAAATTAAATGACTTTTCACTACTTCAATAGTCCCATCTGACATATTTCCATTATATCCATGTCCTCCTTTCAATTCCCTCTTCATTCTTTGTAAGGGCTTGTGAGTCATAACAAATGTCGCATACATGTCACACCCCAGCCATTTTTTATCCAAATTTTACACTCAACAATTTATATTTTATATAATGCAACATCCATCTATGGAATGTGTTTTCATTAGATTTTATATTAAACCTAACTTCAACAAATAAATGAATATTTCAAGAAAATGAGGTGTAAAGTTTAGAGAAGGGTGCGTTTTTCGAAGGTGTTTGGTGTAGCTTAGGTGAATATGTTGAGAGAAGTGCAACTAGTCACCAAGGAAAACGGAAGCCGGGAAAGGTGACAAACTCAAATAAGAAAATTTAAATTAGGGGTAGACTATGGTCATTGCTGGCCTTTTGGTTTTGCAGCACGCCTGGAGAGGGTAAAGCTTATAGATGGCGTTCCTCTTTTATATCCTTCTACATGCGGCAGGCTTTCATTTGGTAGTTTTTAGACTACTGGCATGTTTGTTTCGAGCCTTTTATTTCTGCGAAAGGACAAAATCCTTTAGGTGCTAAATGACACGACTTCTCACGGGAGGACTTGATTTCTTATTTCGTCTTCCCATGTTGCTCCTTTTTTCCGGGTTCTGTAGCAATTTTCCCTTAACATCTTCACCTTCACCTCAGCTTCTCCCTTCTGTAGAGGTGCCTGTAACCTTTTTGACACGTGTCACTTACTATTAATTTAGATTAATTATCATAAATTTCTTTAAACTAAATAGTATTATAATAATTTTATTAATAATTATCTAATAAATGAATAATACATGTAAATTGAATACAAATTAGATATAAATGTTGAGATTTTTTTCTCTCTCACGGTTGTTTTAACTTTTACCAAATAGATGGCAACGTGTTAATTGCTGATTTATTGTACTTATGCGGACTTTTAATTACTGATTTATTTATTAATATATTTTTAAAAGGATTTATTTATTGAATTTGAAGTGTAGAGGTGGAAAACGTGTAGTCGTTAATCACTTTGCACCCATAGAGTGAAAATAGGACTGCGTATCACGAACATAAAGTGGCCTTCTTTCCATTTGGCACAAGCACCTCAACGACAAAAAAAGGCGATTCCCCTGCAAATAATAGAGTACAAAGGAATAAATTTCTCCATTTTAACTATTATTATTATTATTATCTCAATGAATTTATATTTTTATTAAATAATGTATTTTTTAAATCTCAAATTAGTCAATGGACTAAATTATAAGCCATTTAATTAATAAATTTTTAATATATTAATTTGTTGAGTTTATATATACAATGCCACACATAAATTTTTTAATTAAATTTTATTAAAAAATCAACGAAATATAAAAAGACATCCATGCTCATCGCCATTATAGCTAAAAATGACATATATAAATTAAAACACAAAATAAATTTATGTGTGCGCTTATACATTAAATTTGTAATTTTTAAAATTATTGTAATAAAGCAGTGAGTGGAGTTTTATACAGTAAAACACCGATAATAATTATTAAATTATAATAATAAGTATATATTTAATATTTATTTCTAGGATTATACAATTATCATTAATACTTACCCAAAAATAATTCCAATATAATTAGAGCCAACAAGGCATAATTTTCAAAATCTCTTCTCAAATTACCGCGTCAGTGTTATAGAAACATTAAGATTCAAAAGATAAGTACATAGATTAGTAGATTACACGTAATCAAAGGGTAATTTAAAAATAACACAAAAAATGCCTCAACCTTACGCAAGCTTACTCAATCAAACTCCAGCTGTTTTAAATTAAAATAACCGCAGCCTTCTTGCTGAGCGCGCATAATCTCCAGCGCAGACAAAAATAAAAAAATTAAAGGGAAAAACTGTGTGCAAGGAAGCAGGAACTGCGAATACGTGTATGGTGGCAGTGGCGCAATACCAATAAATTGACTAAACAAAAGTAAAACAACTGTGTAAACCACTAGTTAGCTTGGTGGTGGCATGGTGGCGGCATGGTGGCCACCTACTCTGTTCAACTTGAAGTTGAAAGCTTGAGGTTTTATTGTATTTAGTTTTTCTGGCTATAAATTAGAGAGGACGCAAACGCTTGGAGCAAGTTGTTGTGGTATCTAGCTTGCTGCCGATTAACAAAAAAAAGAATCCAACCATTTATACTTTAAAGGTCATTTTGGTATAAGGCCCCCGTTTTTCTCGTGATTCATCATATCTGTGTCTAGTCTCTAGAAAGTGGTAAACCATATTTGCAGTTGGACTCTTTTTAATTCATTTGCTTGCATTTTTTTCCAAATTTTTGGAAAGAATTTGAAAAATCAGTTGGGCTGAGTTGACTTGAGGGATCTTGGTGAGCAGAGCAAAGCAGAGGAGTCGATCATGGGAGATTCTGATAGAGAAGGAGAATATGAAGTGGATGATTTGAGAGAAGGATTCAAATCATCGAGAGGAAGCAGATTCAATTTAATTGCAAATCAGTTTGGATTTGGATTTGGATTTCGAAGAAACTTCAGCAGTCAATCTTTAATCACTGGTATCAGACATTTCTCCAAAGGCTCCGTCATTCATCCTGACAACAGGTCTGTATACTCTCTCTCTCTCTCTCTGTGGAAAATCAAACCTTTTTTTAAGAATATATAATTTGTGCCTCCGTGATTATCGGCAAAATTTGGGATTAACATGTGGAATGATAATTTATTGGGCGATGTGAATAATATGGTCACGTAAAACTGTTTGGCTATATACAACCTTAAAACAACATAAAAGATTAGTGTCGCGTCTCTAAAGTTAATCGAACACTTACATTAGCGCAACCTCCCCTATTGCTGGAAGAGAATGACTTTGTAATGTAGATCCTCCTGGTATAAGTTTTTCATCGGCCCAAAATAGACATTTTCGAGTTTGAGGTGAAAGAGTAATAGCTATTAGTTCCTGACTTCCTGCCACGATTCTACATGCGTATGCCTTTTATTGGCACGTTACTGGAAGTCATAAAACTACGTCACTACTGACTAAGCTGCAGCATCTTAATTGTAATGTCGGTGAGTGTTCCTACTTTCTAATGCTTTACCAAGTTGTACCCAAAATAAGGCAAGTTACGTCCCCCAAATTAAATCCGCAATCCACTGTTATAACTAATTAAAAAATTGATTTTCTTAAGAAATTATATTTATTTGTTCTATTGAATTCCAAATCGTGCGCTGAAATATTGATGATGAGTTTTGCATGTGCTTGGAGAGATACAATTGAGCGTACGGGCTGTAAATTTTAACAACTCAACTTTCATTTTGGCATTTGCATATACAATTCAAATGTGTTGGTGGAATTGATTGTAAAATACCAAGTATCTGATTTCAATTGTTCGGTAACCTACATTTCATACTTTTGCTGGAATAATGATGTTAGTTTCACGAGCTTAAAACTCAGTTCTTTTGTTGAATGATTCTTCAAAGAAAATTTGTGATACTTCATAAATCATAAACTGCGATTCCAAAAGAAGAAAAAAAATGAACTTTTTCTTAAAAAAAAAAAATTGTGGCCAATTAAGTGAAAAAAAAATGTCTGTTAAAAAAAATTGAAAAAATAACAGAAAAATTGTGTACAATTTTTTACAATTTTTATTCGGACATCAATTTAACGCAATTAAATAATTATTTTTTTTTGGCCTTGGGATTGTGCGATATTTAATTTTCATTTTTAAATTATCTTTTATAATTATTTTTTTTGTTTAGACAAATCACGCAAAAGTTTCATTGGTTAAAAAATAATCTTTTTAACTAAAAACAATCTCTTCCTGTTCCCCCCTCCCCCCCAAAAAAAAACCCCTTCCTTACGCAAAGAGTTAGGCGTAAATTTATTTATTTATTTATAAATTCTTTTTCTTTTAAAGTATATTGAGCCCTTCTAACTTTCCAATATGCATAGATTTAGCTTTTTAGAGGTTACATCTCTAATAAATTTTGTGAGAGATAGTGACAGGAACCGTTAGTAGCTCACACATAAGGATTTAATAGTCAGCCATCCGACAGAGTTTAACGGAGCTTTTGAGCAGTCTTTTCCAAATTTTTCTCACACAATAGATAGAATGTAAGCTGTTGGGTCTAGATAGATTTTTTATCTAATAATTTTGTGATAATATAAAATATAAAAAAATCTTTATATTATAATATACTACTAATAAGAGTTTCATTAGATTATTATACTATAAAATAGAAAAATCATAAAAGAATATTTTCTTTTAATATTATATATAATACAACAGACAATTGAAGCCTACTAAAATTTAGAATAAAAAATTAAAGGAAATACTGTCACAACTATTGAGAGGTTCAAACTCTTTCTATCTAAAAATTAAGGTAGGAAGAATACCCATCAATAATATATTTATAATATGCTTAAACAAAAAAGACAATGTCTAAATTATTTTTTTAACCCCACTCCTCCTCAAGGGTGCAATTTTTTTTTCAATACCATATTATAAAATATATAATAAAATATTAACGTAACACGTTGAAATATAACTTCAATAATAATAACAAGTATTCGATCTTATTGGATTGAATAATTGTTAAAAATTTACGTTATTTTAAGTAAAGAATTTAAACTAAAATATCTGTACCGAATATAAATGATGAATGCAGGTGGTATCGGACATGGACAAAATTCATATTGGTATGGGCGTTATATTCATCATTCTTCACACCAATGGAGTTTGCATTCTTCAGGGGATTACCAGAGAACCTCTTTATATTGGACATTGCAGGACAGATTGCTTTCCTTATTGACATCATCTTACAATTTTTTCTTGCTTATAGAGATAGCCAGACCTACCGTATGGTCTACAAGCGCGCTCCTATTGCTCTTAGGTAACTCAATTTTAATTTACTTGCTTCCTCTCATTCTCTTACTCTTACTTCCTATTTAGTAATAAATTTTAATTTCTCCTTGCATTTCAGGTACTTGAAATCCAGTTTTATCATTGATTTACTCAGTTGTTTGCCTTGGGATGTTATCTACAAGGTATTATTATGTCTTGATTGTACTACCTTTATAGTGCATAAATATTTGGTTAGAACTCATCCTAAAACGCCGGATTGGATGGGAGAGGCAGCCGAAGCGCTTATAAGCGCGCATATTATTTCTTTGAATGTACTGCCTCAAAACCGACTTGTAGAGTGGGAACCCATATGCCAGACTTTAACTTTGCGATATGCGTCTCAATTATAGTCGTCGCAATCCATCCCTCTCTCAAGAACCGGCGACCACGGTGGTTCATACCCTGCTAGGTGGCACACCAAGGTCACAAGGCTAGGACCAGCCGCACCGAGGGTTGTCTCCAAGCAAAGAACTTGCTCTGATACCAATTATTATAAAGACACTGGTAGAATTCATACTTGAAAGTTGGCTTGCAAGGAGAAGGAGCCCGAGTGTTTATAAGTCCACATGCCAAGCCTTAACTTAGCAATGTGTGGACTCAATTAGAGTTGTTAAGAACATAGTGATCTTTAAGAACATAGTGATCTTTAAGAGTTGAAAAATGTGCAGTTGTTGCCATTTTGACCAATTGGTTTTCAAAAAGCTTTCAAATGCTTGGGAGATAGTGAGCAAAACATCTGAGGCTTTTTGTTTTTTTGGTTTTTCCTTTCCAGGCTTGTGGAAGAAAAGAAGAGATCAGGTACCTTTTATGGATTAGGTTATATCGGGCACGAAAGGTGATTGAATTTTTCCAAAAGTTGGAGAAGGACATACGAATCAATTATATGTTTACGAGGATTGTTAAGCTTATTGCTGTTGAAATCTACTGCACGCATACCGCTGCCTGCATATTTTACTATTTGGCTACTACTCTGCCTCCTGAAAAGGAAGGGTACACATGGATTGGAAGTTTGGAGTTGGGTGATTACAGCTACTCAAATTTCAGAGACATTGACATCTGGACACGATACACAACATCTATGTATTTTGCCGTTGTAACCATGGCCACTGTTGGTAAGTTACCTTTCTAACTTGTATTTGTACTCTGTATAATCTACAGCATTGTGGGTTCGTATTATTTTCCTTTGTCATTGGTGTCTGGTATGGTTCAAATCTGGAAACATTTACCGAGTGATTGAAGTGCTGTGGAATTGTAATGTTTGATAATTCAATGGTGAACAAAGGACACTGAAAACACCACTTTAATGGAAACAAAAACTCTAGATTATCTGAAACACAAACTTATTCTTTTCAAATCCCAACGAAATGGTTGACAATCAACCATAACTTGAAATATTAATGGGGAGTCATTGACGTCAAGACAAGTGCAAGATTTTAATAGTCGATTAAACGTATGTATGTGAAAAGGCTGGAACAAGATTTTGTCATCTGAAAAGTTTATGCTTGTGTATACATACAAAGGCTTGACAATGAGATATGGTAATCTATTTCAATCTATGGAAGGCTTATTTATTCAAACATGATTGTTAGTTGTGACAGCATAACAAATAGTTGATTTGCACTTGTGATGAAAGCAATTGCCCTGCCATCTAACATATATGTTTTGAACTGGATGTTTTCCACAACAGGTTATGGAGATATACATGCTGTCAATCTGAGGGAGATGATATTCATAATGATTTATGTCTCCTTTGACATGGTTCTTGGAGCTTACTTGATTGGTAACATGACTGCATTGATTGTGAAAGGATCAAAGACAGAAAAATTCAGGGACAAAATGACAGATCTTATTAAATATATGAACAGAAATAGACTTGGGAGGGACATTCGTGATCAGATCAAAGGCCATTTGCGGTTACAGTATGAGAGTAGCTACACTGAGGCTTCTGTTCTCCAGGATATCCCCATCTCCATTCGTGCTAAGGTAACACCTTAGTAGGAACAACCACTTTATGTTTTTCTTCATTCTCTCTTTCATCATTGGATACTTTTAAGAAGAAAAACGATTAAGGCAAGGAACCTTATACAGAAAAATTATTTTTTCAAAATATACTCATTTGATGTGCAGCAACACATATGCGCCTCAATAAGACTCGATTTTTTTTTCTTTTGTCTCATCGTTTGCTTTCCCTCTCACCTACTTTAAGTCCATAATTATAGAAGAAAGTCTATGATCATATATGTGGTGTGGACATAAAGTGAAGAAATTAGCTAAAACAGCTTCTTTAAAGTTGCATATATTGTGAAAGCTAATTTTATCTAATGATTGGAACTACCTATACTAGTCTCCTCTAGCAGACTTTTTGAGAGGGGTAGAGATCTAATATCTATGTATATGAAAATTTTAAATTTTTGCTGCTTTAGATAATAAAAAATATAGATCTAACCATAATCTGAAAAGATTCTTCCCTGTTGGCCAGGATTTTCAAGAGATAGGAATCATCAAATTTAACTTTAATCTACCTGATAACCTAAGGAGGGGAATTACAGGAGGAAGGTTAATGGAAACAGAGGCTTCCCTCTGTCTTTGAGTTACATGGTCTTGTCCTAAATCAATAGGGAATTATGTTTTTCATTTTCTTTTCATTTTTCTCAAAGATGGTACCTAAATAATCTCCATAGGATCACAACAAAAACATCTGTAGCCCTGTCTTCTTAGGGAATCCATTTGAATTGACTTTCTTCATAGAAGGAATCTGAATATGGGGCACCCAAGTCAGTGTTTACTTCGCGAACAACCTTTGTTATACGCGCCAGTAATGGCTTTATGGAATTTTGTTGCATTTCTGAGTAATCAGTGTAGGCCATTTACATTTTTGAATTATTTTAATCATGGTATCATTCACCATTATTTGTTTAAAACATACATTATGTTATACAATATTTATTCATGGCTCTTGTCTGTTATCTATTACTTAGCAAACATAATTTGTACTCTATTTAACAGTGTAGAGATTATGACATTGATATAGTTTCCCTCTCTCTTATCATTCTTTTTTATCTTTTGGCAGATTTCCCAAACTTTGTACGTGCCATATATTGAAAAGGTTTCTCTTTTTAAGGGATGCTCTTCAGAGTTTATTAATCAGATTGTAAGTTTTAGCTATCCATTTTCCTAGTGCATCATGCAAGACAATACCATAAATCGAATGTTGAAATAAGTGAAACTAACTCTGATGCTATTTAATAACCACAACTTGACACTTCTTTATTGTAATAAGCAGAACATGGACACAGGTACACCTTGAAACATGTGTAATGTCCCACATGTAGCAGTTTTACAACTCTTAGCATACACCTTGCATTTTGTATGGCAAACGATGCATGTTTTGCTGTAACATGAGTCATTGAAAAGGTTAGTTTGAGCAATATGACTTGTGAATTTAGTTTTAGTGCATTGGTGTCATGCAATCACAGAGCTGGGTATGCAATGGCTGGATGATCTCTTAGAACTCTCCTCATGTTTGCACAAGAATTGATGCACTTTCCAGATCAACATCTATCCAGAAAGCAGATACAACAGTTTCTTGGGATAGTCAATTATCTCAGAGACTTTTTCCCGCATATTGCGGAGCAGACATCACAGCTGCTTATATATTATCTTTTGTATTATCTTTGTTTGGCAGGTTATTAGACTCCATGAAGAATTTTTTCTTCCAGGAGAAGTGGTAATGGAACAGGGGAATGTGGTAGATCAACTTTACTTTGTCTGTCATGGTGTGCTGGTATGATCTAATACCTTTTTGTAACCAATGTCAGTCATTCAGTTTGTTGGTGTCCTTGTCTGTCTTTCTTTTCTCTGTCTTCACAATGATTTTCAAGCTCATTATTATTTTGCTTATATTTCTCAAGAATGAATGACATTTTTCAGCATGTTGCTGTGATTGTCCTTGGCGCCCAATTTATGTATGTTATTTTGTCCTTTTTTCTCCTTGCTTGGCTTCAAATACATATAAGCTTTTAAAAATAGGAACAGAGCTTCACGCATTTATATATGTTAAACTGGTTTTTCACATTGGGTTGTATCAACACATGTTGAAAGTGGCTATACCTCGCATGCTGACCAGTTTTAAAAACTTGTAAGTACAAGCCTATGCTAATGCACCAAATTTTTTAAATTGGCTCTTCAACGTGTAAGGGACTTTTGATGATTCAACAGTCCCCCAAAAATAAAACATAAAGAAGGAAGAAAATTGATCTTATAACATGTTCTTTTCCTTGCCAAAAATAATGATGCAGCAGAGATCAAGTGAACAATCTCTGCTTCGAACAGAAAACAAAAATAATGATGAAGGGGAAATTTCTATCATTGAGTATACTTCATATCTCTGTTGTGCAGATCTATTATCCTTGTATTTCTTCTGATATCAGATTACATAAAATTTAAAAAAAAAAAAAAAGACAATATCTCTGCTGTATATTTGTGCAACGGCTTCAAAGTGCCAAATATGTGGTATGGACACTTTTACAACTTCTATAAACAGGAGATTCTTCTTCAATTCCTAATTTGTGTTGGTTATCTTAATCAACAATCTAAGCCACTCTTATACACTAAAAATCCTTTGAGTTATTTAAAATTAGCAAAATTTTCCTTTGTGCAGGAGGAGGTTGGTGTAGGGGAAGATGGATCAGAAGAAACTGTTTCACAACTACAACCTAACAGCTCATTTGGAGAAGTCTCTATTCTTTGCAACATTCCTCAGCCTTATACAGTTTGTGTTTGTGAACTGTCTAGGCTTCTGCGGATTGATAAACAGTCTTTCACAAATATCCTTGAGATATATTTCTATGATGGGAGGAAAGTTTTGACCAACCTTTTAGAGGTAATATGACTACGCTGATGAATGAATTGTTTCCAGTGAAGTTCTACATTTTTGTTTGTGGCTATAATAGGTAGAAAAGCATAACTAAATATCCTTGGATTTTTTCTTTTAAACAATAGTTAATTAAGTAGTCATTTTTTACAATGAAAATCTTGTTATGCGCACTCATCAGAGGACTATAATTACATAAAATTTACAGGGAAAAGAATCCAATCTTCGACTTAAGCAGCTGGAGTCAGACATCACATTTCATATTGGTATGCATGAAGCAGAACTTGCTTTAAGGATTAATAGTGCAGCTTACCATGGAGATTTGTATCAGCTGAAAGGTTTAATCCGTGCTGGAGCTGATCTGAACAAGACAGATTATGATGGAAGATCACCCTTGGTACGTCATTGGTATATTTTTCAGATTGTCAAGTATTTGCTTCTTAACCTATCTTTAATAACCCTTTTGAAGGGACATCTAAAAAATAGTAGGTGCTGGTCATCCTAGCCTGTTTGGTTTGAACTGCTATTGCTAACATTGCTTCTTATTTGAAAATTTAATTCTATTCCAATTTTCCCAGTAGTGATGTAATCTGCACCATCGAAAAGTTGTGAGAGGATAGGTTCTTGTCTTTGCTTACCAAATTATTGCTGTCAATGATTAAATTAATGCAATGATCATTCATTGAACAATGGGTTTTGCATTGCATTTAAATGATTAGGTAAATGCTCAACTTCTAGAATTTCTACTTATGGAATATGCAGGATAAAGAAAAAATTACATATGAGCATGAAGAACAACCTCCACTACTTTTTATGTTATCTGTGTATAAGTATTAATTGAAGAAAAAAGTTTACTTTCTATTGTACTCTACCAGTACTTAATAGGCCCAAGCCTTATTGCAAATTTCATTGCGGATTAGAGCTCCAAGGAACATGAAATCCGATTTAATTGATATGAGCATAATGGGTTTTTGAATTTCTGTGCTGATACAAGATGTCATGGAACCAGTATTTCTGGAATCCTTTAAATGCTGGAAGTTTTCAACTAAATATTGCTACCTGAAATGAGCTTGTGTTTTCAACAGCATTTGGCAGCATCAAGAGGGTATGAAGATATTACACTTTTCCTTATTAAAAAAGGAGTAGACATTAACATTAAAGGTAATTGTACAATGCAATAATTCCCATAAGTTTGTCTATGAAAGTTTTATCCATCAGTCCAGTCATAGTAACATGTGTTATTAATTTGTTCTACACAGATAAATTTGGGAACACGCCCTTGCTAGAAGCCATCAAATGTGGTCATGATGGAGTTGCTTCTTTACTTGTTAAAGAAGGGGCCTCCTTGAATGTGGATGATGCTGGTAGTTTTCTATGTACTACTGTTGCCAGGGGGGATTCAGACTTCCTTAGAAGAGTTTTGTCCAATGGTGTTGATCCAAATTCTAGAGATTATGACCACCGGACTCCACTTCATGTAGCTGCTTCAGAGGGATTATATTTGATGGCAAAGTTGCTATTAGAGGCCGGGGCTAGTGTCTTTACAAAGGACAGGTACCATTGAAAAATTTATTTGGCCCCATAGATATGGATACAGTCATGTTATATATTATTTTTAAGGCTATGTGCATTTAATTCAATCTCTGTGATGCCTTACTACAAATGCACTGATCTGTTTGGTTTCACCCTCTATGAACCACCTTTGATGATTAAGAAAGAAACAGAAGGAAAAAAAAAAAAAAAGAATGTGAACCACCTTTGATGATTGAGAAAGAAATAGAAGGAAAAAAAAAAAAAAGGAAAAATGTATTCATCAAAAGTCATTGGAAGTCATTGCTTTTTGAATACTTAATGTGCAGATGGGGAAACACTCCTCTTGATGAGGGCAGAGTGTGTGGAAACAAAAATTTGATCAAGCTACTTGAAGATGCAAAATGCACTCAGTTGTCAGAATTTCATTATGGCTCTGAAGGCATGATAGGTATTGCTGAAAATCTGTTATTACTTCCATTATGCGAACTCTGACCTGCTTGAAATGTCTTTATCTTAAATACTACCCAAACTAGCTGCTGAACAACTTAGTTTCTATGGAGAAACAATTAACTACGAATAAAAATATGGAGAAAAAGTTAACTACGAATAAAAATGATGGAAAAACAAATCTGAACTGCAGGTATGTTTATATTATAGTTCAATGGGCAATTTTGTGTTACTAGTTATATCTTGTTATTTCAACTAGAGGATCTTGTTAGTGGCATAGATTGGTGTTAGGCTGAGACAACATGAATTCCAAATACTGGATCTGATAGTAAAAGGACAATGATAGTATTTACACACTCATATGATACATGCGGATGGTCAAATGTAATTTACTTAATTCTTAGTTGCTCCATTTACTTCAGGATCCAAATGCAAACAACTTGCTCTGTTCTCTGTTTCTAACTAATTGAATGGGAATCCTAACATAGAAAATCAATCATTTAATTGAATCTCATGCATGTTGAAATACAAAACAGATGTAAGAAAATATATTTGTTAGTAATGGAATCTTTTGTTGATAATTACAGATAAAAAGCACCTGAGGAAATGCAGTGTGTTCCCTTTCCACCCTTGGGATGAGAAAGTGCATAGAAGACATGGAATTGTGTTGTGGGTCCCACATAGCATCGAAGAGCTTATCAAACTTGCAGTATATCAGTTAGGTTGTTCAGGTGGTGATTCAATATTATCAGAAGATGGAGGTAAAATTCTTGATGTAGACATGATTAGTGATGGTCAGAAACTGTACTTAATCAGTGAAACATAATAGGTTATGGGCACTTGGGTGGTTTTAAAATGAAAAATCACAGCTTAATTCTTGTTTTGTAATTGTTTACATCTTAGAACACTGGCTGCACTCCTGCATTCTTCACTACATATGCATGTATAATATGTACAACCTATAATATGTTTTGACTTACGCATGTACATGTTGTATAAAACAGCATACCTTAGGAGTGAGTTTGTAGCCATGGGCTTTGACTAAGCATGTATTTTGATTCAGAATTTGAAAACGAAATTGATACTTGCACCGATTCAAACCCTGAGTTAAGCCCTGAATCCAACGCATCGATTAATTTAAGTGGCAGAACGCACTGTTTTGACAAGTTAATTACCCTTTCTCTGAATTTAAGACGCACCTTTTAGGCAAGTTATTTTCTCTGCCCCGGAAGGTTTAACGCATACTCAGCCACTACCAGAAATTGCCACAACTCACAGCCACCACGTGTACTTAGCCACCACCACCGCCACCGCCGAGAGCCATCACGCAACAGCCATTGCTATTCACCGACAATCTTAGGGTCAACAATTTTTTCCACTAATTTCTCGTGATTTTCTTCAAAATCAACCTCTTGTAGATCCTATATCTCGCTTCATCAATATCACCCACTTGTTTCAAATTATCAATTACTCCCACAAATTAAAATAATTCAAAATACTAACCCATTCTAATTAATTAAGCTAAAAATTCACACATGTATGCTAACTTGTTAATAATATAGTGACAAATAGTTCGAGTCAAAATGAAATATAGAAGTAAATGCTCACTCTGCAGTAGAAGTATTATGCCAATATAAATAAATAAATATAATATATATATATATATATATACACACACACATACTATTAATCAATTATCCCAAATTAATTAAATGACAATGGGTTATAAACCCATTCTAATTAACCAAGCTAAAAATTCACACTTTTATGCTAACTTATTAATAATATAGTGACAAATAGCTCGAGTCAAAATGAAATATAAAAATAAATGCTCACTTGCTGTAGAAGCATCTACATATAGCTTTATTAACTATGGATGGAAGGGTAGTTATATGGCAATATAGGAAAAAAAAAAAGTAGCTATAAGACAAGAAAAATCGAGTTAACATATACTTCAAAATCAAGAGATTCAAATGACTAGAAGTTCTTCAATTTACTTAAGTCCCACGCCTTTACACCATCATAGACTGTGAAGGAAGATAACAATATTCTGTAGTTGGGAAGAAAGAGGAATGAAAATGAAAAGAGAAAGAGAAATGGAACAGCAGATGGTTAATTTTAAAATTCAAAAAATTAATTCTGAAAATGGCATCGTTTTACTCAATCTTTGGGGCTTGACTTAGTATTTGACCAGGTATGTATTAGCCCCTAATTTGAAAATAATGTTTTGAGAGTTGAAGATTGACTTGTTACAGATGCAATTGGATATTGATTTGGATGATGGAAGCAAGGTCTACAAATAAAAGGAAAGTTATGATTGAGAGGATTGTTGCGAGATAGTGAAAGAATTTTAATTGAATTCATAAATTTTATTAAAGCAAGAAAATAAATATTAAGTATTGTAATAGCTTTTTTTTTTTCATCTAACTTATTCTACTAAGTAAATCAGTTGGATTCAATTGAATAAGACAACCATAATTTCTTATTCTGAATTATTGTACAATATACTATATTGTAATCAATATTTATGTTTACAAAAAGACAAAGATGTGCCTGACCATAACTTTGTTCTTAATAATCACGAGGTGCGTGTATGTTGAAGCTGCTTGAAATGTTTTTGTGCTACTACATTAGCGTTGCTTGAAGTCAACTTCCTCAAAACACGGGAAAAGGTTAATAAGAGTAGTTATTACCCAACCAAAATGTGGAAGAGATGAACAGATATTCAAGGATTCCCTGAGATTCATAATCTTACTGTTGTGCAAATTTTAATGAACTCGCAAGCGCACGAATCTATTGTAGAATAGATTAATGGTGACGAGTGTCGATCCCACGAGGAGGTTGATTTTAATTATATGCTGAATTAATTTTCTTTTAATGGGAACAATTAAATTATGATAAATTTTATTCTAAATTATGAATTAAAATGACTGGAATAAATGAAAATGAAACTGTTATAATAAAGTACTTGGGTATCCTGGATCCGCATCAACACGCTCCACGCTAAATATTCCATATTAATACCAATTAAATCATAAGGGGGATTCGACACCACGAACCACTCTCTAATAAGTATGGTGCAAGAGAGCATATCGTGCTTAAATAATAATAACCTCAGTCTTAGGGTCTTGGGTTTAACTTTAGCAACAGAATTCAGACAAGACTATTATTATTTGTCGACGAAAAGTCAAAACAACCACAAATATTAGAGGGGAAGAGAAAGTAAATTTACCAAATTAAGCCCATGGAACATGTTGAGACTTTACCTTCAACCCAAGCTTGAAAAGAAATTAGCTACTCATACTTTAACTAGGGATAAAAAGGAAATTTTATTAAAATACAAAGAAACTACAAGAAGGAGAAGGAATTTCAGAAATCTAAGCTTAGAAATGAATTCAGAGGTGCCAAATGAGGGGGGGAGAGCCCCCTTTTTATAGATACATTGAGTGAATCGTGACCATCGGATTAAAAACAATTCGGATGCTCAGGATTGCGCCACGTCATCGATCAACCATCAATCAACAACCGTCAACAAATAACATTTGTGCGAAGAATGCCGCCTGAATAGTAAATAATCCCATGTAAGCGCATGTACTGTACACCCGATTTCTACTCCACTGAGATGCTGCCACGTCATCGATCTACAGTACATAAGAAATTTAGTCCAATAAGATCGTGACACATCATCGGTCAACGCCACGTCATCGGTCAATGCCACATAAGCAGTCAATCCACATAATTCGTCCAATCAGATACTGCCACGTCATAGGTAGTTGCCACATCATCGGTCCGTATACATAAACAGTGTTGTGAATAAAGATCGTAAAAAGATCGCACGTGCGTAACAACAAGATCTGTATGTGTGAAACAATGAATTTTTCCTTTAATGCTCTTCTTAAGGTTTTCGACCGTACTGAGTCCAAATATGACGTCCGTTTTGCTGTCTGATCACTCGTTTATTGTGAAACGATTATGATACCCCTAAAATACATAAAATACACAATTATAATAAAACACATATAATTAAATAATAAAATACTTAAATAAATAAAAGTAGCAATGTTAGTGAGATTTAAAGTGTAAAATGACGATTTTCTCCTTTATAAATATACACTTTCTAACACTCAACACTTACCTTATAATAAGGCTTTAATTAAAAATGTATTCAATACAGCACAAGTTGTATCATTATTTATAGCTCTTCATTGCAGGGATATCAAGCTAGAAGAATTTTTTATCTTTTGTCTTTTGGAGAAATGATGCCCCAATCAAATTGTAAAAATAGTTAAAAACAATAGATAATATTTCAAAATGCATTAAAGATAACTAAATCTCACAAGTTGCTCAAATCTCCCACAAACAAAGTTTAATTTTACATGCGGTTGCATTTAGCAAAAGTTTACCTACTAGTAGAATGCTTTAATAGTAGGATGCATTTAGAAGTGGGGTGCGCTCCGCTCAATAGTGGATGTATTTAGCAACGTGGTTTGTATTGGGCCTTCTCACACAACTAGTCAACTGTAGTGTACTTAGCAATCAACAAAGCCCAACTCAAATTCTAGAACTCTCCACAGATTATATGTAACCTAGAAGATTTTACACTTGTGCATTTTAGTTCTTAAGAGATATTTAGGCAAGTTGCTACGAAGTTTTATCTGCTAGCACCCACAACTATAAATAATAGTGAGCACCCTTATTTGCTTACCATCACACCGTACCAACATTCACTAGCTTACATATAACACACACAACCCACTCAAGCTCTCTTGTATTTACTTTATTGTTATTAATAAAATTATACTTGGTCATATTGCTCTCTTCTCTCTAACATGCTTGGCTAGTTTGAGAAGTTCATTAGGCTTACTTAGCGACTTGCATGTTAGAAGTCATCTAAATGTTGTCACATGAATTACAGTGTAAAATACTCACCTCATGACAAGTGGTATCTGAGCTAGGTTGTACTTTCGCAAATTAGCTTAACGAGTAATGGCTAATCCTTCTAGCACAACATAGGTCGTATTTAGTTATGGAGTCACTTGAGCAAAATTATGGTTGCGAGGAGAGATGTACATAAGCTAAGTCCCACGACAAGTTCAAGTCCGCTTTTATAGATGCCTTGAAGCCTCACATTGCCACATTTGAAACTTCTATGTTTGTTATCCAGGACACCTTTGACTTTACAAGTAAGGATCGACGGTCTCGAGGGTAAGTATGGTGAGTTCAGGACAGCTACCAAGGCCTTCATGCAAAACAAGTCAACTCCCTCCAAGGGGAGTTTTGAGCATTACATAATAAGTTGTATAGAGGTTGATTAGGTGGGTTCATTGACGACATCTTGATCTACTCATGAACGAAGAAAAAACATGCCGAACATATGAGGATCACTCTTCAGACTTTGAAATAGAAGCAACTTTACCCTAGTGCAATTGTGTCTAAGGATGGAATCTCAATCGATCCCTCAAAGGTGGAAGTGGTGAGCCAATTGGCCAGGCCAACTAATGGTAAAGAATTCAGAAGCTTTTTGAGATTAGCAGGCTATTATTAAAGATTCGTGGAAGGCTTCTCCAAAATCGTAATGCCATTAACCCAATTAACAAAGAAGAACACCAAGTTTGTGTGGATGCCAGAATGTGAAAAAAGCTTCAAAGAGCTAAAACGATGGTTGGTCACTGCCTCGATCTTAGCCATTCCTAATAGCTCTAAGGAATTCATTATATACAGCGATGCCTCCAAGAATGGCATATGATGCATCCTCATGCAAAATGAAAAGGTCATTGCGTATGCCTCCAGACAATTAAAGGAATACAAGAAGAACTATCCCATACACGACTTAGAGTTGTCCGTAGTAGTGTATGCATTAAAAATATGATGTGACTATTTGATGGGAGCACATTGTAAGACTTATATGGATCATAAGAGCCTTAAATACCTTTTTACACAAAATGAGCTGAACATGCGATAATGACATTGTCTGGAACTCGTCAAGGACCACGATTGTGAAATAAACTATCATCCTAGAAAAGTAAACGTGGTAGCAGATGCACTAACCGAAATCAAGTTTGTCAGCTTTAAGGATTCTACCTAAGCCATTACAAAATGAGATATGCAAAGCAGAGATCGAGCTCATGACAAAAGAACTCACTTACAAGACACTTTGCTTAACTTTATTGGAAAGGATTAAGGAATCGTAGGAAGCTGAGTCGCACTCAAAGAATTTGAAGATGGAGACCAATTTAGAGAAAGAGATGTCATTCAAGAAGTCAGAGAAAGGAATCATTTTATTTAGAGATAGGATATGTGTGCCAAATAATGAAGATCTGAAGAAGAAAATTTTACTTGAAGCTCATACAGGCCCATTTTCGCTCTATCCTGGCACCAAAAAAATGTATAACAATTTAAAGAGGCATTATCGGTGGCCTGGGATGAAGAAGAATGAATATAGTTAAGTTCGTGGCTCAATGCCTCACCTGTCAACAAATCAAGGCGGAGCATTATAGACCGACAGGACTTTTGGAACCCAATCAAATCCGTCAATGGAAGTGGGATGAAATCACAATAAACTTCGTCGTTAGCCTCCCAAAGACTACAAAAATGCATGATGCCATCTGGGTGAAAGTTGATTGACTCACAAAGTCTGCCCACTTGTTGCCTATTCGGATGACGTACACTATAGACCAACTTGCAGAAATATATATAAAGGAGATAGTCAGGCTACATGGTATACCTATCTCTATTAGTTCTGACTGAGATATGAGATTCATCTCGACATTCTAGGAGAAGCTACACAAGGCCATAGGGACAAGATTAAAATTTAGCATTGTATTTCACCCTCAAACAGATGGCCAATCAGAGAGGATAATTAAAATACTCGAAGATATGTTGTGAGGATGTGCCATTGACTTTCAAGGATCATGGAGCAAATATTTAGCATTGGCTAAATTTGCCTACAATAATAGTTACCAAGCAACAATCGGCATGACAACATATGAAGCTCTATATGGCAAAAAATGTTGGTCACCTATTCATTAGGATGAGTGGGTGAACAAAGATACCTTGGACCAAATTTAGTTACTGCTTCATCTGAAGCAGTTGAGAAAATATGCCCAAAGTCGACAGAAAAGTTATACAGATAAAAGACGAAGACTGTTGGAATTTCAAGTTAGCAAGAAGGTATTCTTAAAAGTTGCCCCAATGAAAGGATCAATGAGATTTGGAAACAAGGGAAAATTAAGCCCAAGGTTCATTAGGCCATTTGAAGTATCGAACGTATCGGGAGTATCTCTTATCGATTTGCACTTCCATTATCATTATCAAGAATACATAATATCTTTCATATCTCCATGTTAAAGAAACATGTTCCAGACCCCTCTCATGTGCTAGACTATAAGCCTCTTCAATTAGAAGAAGACCTAACCTACGAAGAGCGTCTAGTTCAAGTACTCGATAGGAGAATAAAAAAGTTAAGGAATAAGAAAATCCATCTAGTTAAGATACTATGGCAGAATAGCTCAATGGAGGAGACAACATGGGAGCATGAGGAAGAAATGAAGAATCCAAGTATCCCAAGCTATTCAGTAAGTAAATTTCGAGAATGAAATTTTTAAAAGGGAGGAGATTGTGAGGTACAATCTTCTTATTCGGATATAACATAATTAACCTTAAGCTAACAGCTCTCTTAAGCATTTATTATTATAATAATAATAATAATAAAGTATAATAATATAATAACATAATAATAAAATAGTAAAACATAATAATTAAAAAATAATGATGACATAAGCAACGACATATGTAATGATGTAACAAGACATGTTGCAGAGATATTTATGGAAAGATAAATCTCTACTATTAATTAAGTGATAGGTGGCAAAATATTAACATTTTAGAAATTACTAAGATATTTATGAAAAGATAAATCTCCACCATTAATTAAATATTAGGTGGCAAAATCTTAGTATTCTAGAAATTACTAAGATATTCATGAAAAAATAAATCTCCACCATTAATCAAATGATATGGTGACAAAATTCTAGCCACTCATGGGTTTTAAGAAATCCTATAAATACTCCATAACCCTTTCATTTTCCATAAACCCTAGAAATTCTATTTTTTTCCATTCTAAGTCAAAGCATCATTAGTAGAGAAATTCTCAAGTTAGGAAGGAAGGTTTAGGGGATCAAGGAAAATAGATAAGTAATACTTCACTTCAACTGTAATGTAAGGACAATATATTAAAATTAGCTTTGAACAATAATTCTCTTATGCTAGGTTTAGTTTTAAATAATCTCTTTATTTTATAATGATTATTGTTGTGCGATTGGTTATTATTTAATTCCCACATGGCTAGCTATGCCACCTATATCATAATATCATCTTAATCATCCACGTATGCCCGGCTATTGATGAGAATCCCACATTGAAACTTTAAGGAGAACACTTAATTTGAAGTTTCAACTACCCAAGAAAGTTCTAAATAGATTTAAGACACACAAAACCTTGACTTAATTCTTAATCAAACATGAACCAAAGGTATGGAGAAGGATATTGACACCACACTCAAGATTTTAGATGAGAAGGTGAGTGATAAGTCTTGATTTGGAACGCCACAAGAATGCAAATTCTTGATAAGTTCACTAGTTCTCAAAAGAACCAAAGAAAGAATAATTCTCTCAAATTCAAATAACATTAATCTCTGAATTGTCTTACATAGCAAGGTTGCTGAGTTTAAATAGGCTAATAGAGACCCAAAAAATCCGAAAAAGATTAAATCCTAGTTCAAGTCGGACTAGTTCTCCTAACTAGTTAAGGAGTCGTGGAAATTCTCAATTCTGCGCATGCTGTAATGAATTGGTCATAACTCCTTCTAGAGAACTCCAAATCTAACTCCATGAAATTCTTTGGAAAGCTATCTTTATTATCTTTCTAATGGTATATGGCTTCAAAGTTAATTCTAGCTCAATCAATACCATTTTTATTCCGAAATTGACCTTTCTGCATTTGATCCGAATTGTGTATTTAGCTGCCCAATAGCTTGAATAAAGCCCACAATGCCTTGACATCTCTTCAAGCCCAATTCATGATGTCTTGCATCTTGAATTGTAGTTTCAATCCATATTGTCTCAATTAATCCATTTAAAGCAGCTTGTATCTTTTTGGCTCTAGCTCTTGTAATTGGGCCTTCATGAATGTGCAAAGAATCACTTGAAGCTTTAATGGTATTCTCTTGATAGTTCTCATCATTCCCCCTCTCCTCAAAAGGATTCGTCCTTGAATCTTCACCTACATCAAAAGGATAAAGATTAGAAACATTAAAAGCAGCACTCACATTATACTCACCAGAAGGGTCCAATTTGTAGGCATTGTCATTGATTCGTGCAACCACTTGAAATGGACCGTCTCCCCTTGGAAGCAACTTTGAACGCCTTTGTGCTGGGAATCTCTCCTTTCTCATATACACCCAAACCTAATCTCCAGGCTGAAAAACCACTTCCTTTCGTCTTTTGTTGGCTTGAGTAGCATATTGTTCAGTCCTCTTTTCTATGTTGTGCTGCACTTTCTCATGCAATTGCTTAACAAATTCAGCTTTCTTTTTACCATCCAAACTAGCACGCTCATCAACAGGTAACGGCAATTAATCCAAAAGAGTTAATGGATTAAAACCATATACAATCTCAAATGGTGAAAATTTTGTAGCTGAATGGACAGTTCTATTGTAAGCAAATTCAACATGTGGCAAACATTCTTCCCAAGTTTTCAAATTCTTTTGAATAATGGCACGCAACATCGTGGACAATGTTCTATTTACAACCTCAGTTTGTCCATCAGTTTGTGGATGACAAGTAGTAGAAAACAAAAGTTTAGTACCCAACTTACCCCACAAAGTTTTCCAAAAGTGGCTCAAGAACTTAGCATCTCGATCTGAAACTATGCTCCTTGGTACTCCATGCAATCTGACTATTTCCTTGAAAAATAAATTAGCTATGTTTGTTGCATCATCAGTTTTGTGACGTGGAATGAAATGTGCCATCTTTGAAAACCTATCAACAATAACAAAAATAGAATCCTTTCCCCTTTTTGACCTAGGTAAACCCAAAACAAAGTCCATAGAAATATCAACCCAAGGTTCGTTAGGTATAGGTAAAGGTTTATACAATCCATGGGGTAAAGCTCTAGACTTAGCATGTTTACAAGTGATACACTTCTCACATATTTTTTCAACATCACGTTTCATATGTGGCAAAAAAAAAAAAGTTCTTTTAAAATATCTAAAGTCTTTGCAATGCCGAATGTCCCATTAAACCTCCTCCATGAGCTTCACGCACAAGCAATTCACGCAAAGAACTATATTGCACACACAATTTATTCTCTCTAAATAAGAACCCATCGTGCCTATAGAACTTTCCAAATGCAGTTTTCTCACAAGCATTAAACACATTAGCAAAATGAGGATCAGTAACATATAATTCTTTAATGTACTCAAATCCTAATAACTTTGTATTTAATGGAGAGATAAGTGCATACCTTCTCGATAATGCATCAGCCACCATATTCTCCTTACCTTGTTTGTATTTGATCACATAAGGAAATGGCTCAATGAATTCAACCCATGAGACAACTTACCTTGCCCTTTCAAATGCTTTAAGAACTCATGATCAGTGTGTATGACAAACTCTTTAGGTAGAAGATAATGTTGCCAAGTTTCCAATGCTCTCACCAATGCATACATCTCCTTGTCATAAGTAGGATAGTTTAGGGTTGCGCCACTCAATTTCTCACTAAAATAAGCAATTGGATGCCCCTCTTGCATCAAAACAGCTCCAATACCTATACCTGAGGCATCACACTCAATTTCAAAAGTTTTAGCAAAATCGAGTAACATAAGTAGTGGTGCTTGTTCACTACCCCACTTAAATCCCACGTGTTTCTTAATAATTTCAGTTAAAGGAGCAGCAAGGGTGCTAAAATCTTTCACAAATCTTCTATAAAAACTAGCCAAACCATGAAAACTTCTTACCTCACTTACGCTTTTAGTTGTAGGCCATTTCTTAATAACATAACCAAGAAAAATAATCTGATTTGTACAAAAAGCACACTTCTTCAAATTAGCATACAACTTTTTCTTCCTTAAAACAGTCAATACACTTTGCAAATGCTCAACGTGTTCTTCTAGACTTTTGCTATAGATCAAAATATCATCAAAGTAGACAACTACAAACTTACAAAGAAAAGCACGCAAAACATGGTTCATTAACCTCATAAAAGTGCTGGGTGCATTAGATAACCCAAATGACATTACTAACCACTCATATAAACCATATTTTGTTTTAAAAGCTGTTTTCCACTCATCTCCCTCTTTAATCCTAATTTGATGATATCCACTTTTAAGATCTATTTTGCTAAACACACAAGAACCATATAATTCATCAAGCATGTCATCAAGTCTAGGAATAGGATGTCGATACTTTACAGTGATTTTATTAATCGCACGACAATCAACACACATCCTTCATGTTCCATCCTTTTTGGGCACTAGTAGAACTGGTACCGCACATGGACTCATGCTCTCCTTCACATATCCCTTTGCCAAGAGTTCTTCAACCTGCCTTTGAAGCTCCTTTGTCTCTTCTGGGTTACTTTTATAAGCGGATCTATTAGGAATGGTGGCTCCAGGAAGAAAGTCTATTTGATGCTCAATTCCCCTAATAGGTGGCAAACCATTAGGGACTTCATTTGGAAACACATTATCAAAGTCTTACAAAAGAGTCACAATAACACTAGGCAAAAAAGAGTTAAGCACATTAGTATGCAAACAAGCCTCTTTGCACAAAAGTACAATGATAGGCTATTTTGAAAAGAAGGTCCTCTTAACCTCTCTCTCTTTTGCAAACAAGTTTACATGTTGCCTCTCTTTTCTCTCAATAATATTTTTTTCTATCTTTCCACTTCCTTTTCTCTCATTCTCTCTTTCTTTTGTGCTCTCATTTTCTTTTTTTGTATCACTCTCTTTTTGTATTGTCATTTGATCATCATACACTTGCTCAGGTGTTAAGGGTACAAGAGTGATTTGCCTTTTATTCATTACAAAAGAATATCTATTTAAGTAACCATCATGTGTCACTCGCCTATCATATTGCCAAGGTCGCCCCAAAAGAACGTGTCCAGCATGCATGGGTACTACATCACATAAAACCTTATCTTTATATCTCCCAATAGAGAATGAAACCAGCACTTGTTTATTTACTTTAACCTCTCCACAATCATTCAGCCATTGTAACTTATATGGCCTAGGATGTTTCAGAGTTTTCAAATTCAATTTTTCAACTAAATTGGTGCTAGCTACATTAGTACAACTTCCACCATCAATTATCATACTACATACCTTATCATTGATGTGGCATCTAGTATGAAATATGTTATCACGTTGTCAATAGAAGGTATTGGTGGAGTCTGAGTGAAGTGGGTAGGTCTCTGCTTTTCAGATTCAATCCGGTTCAGTTTTGCTTGCAGTTTTCTGATTTCTCGTTCTTTGCTATCAAACTCAGGACCATAATATCTGTGTCTGAGCATTTCTCGTAAACTTGCATGTTAAGAGCACGTCTAACAACCACCAATTTACCATCAACAAGATACTCTACACCATCATTATCATCCTCCAAAGGTGGCATAGGATCATCATTTGATTCACTCTCGGTTTCAACATCGCCATCTTCCCTCAAGATCATTACTCTCTTATTTGGGCATTGAGATGCAATATGACCTGTCCCCAAACATTTAAAACACTTAATATCTCTATTTCTAGAGTGTTGGGAATCAGATTTCCCTCTTTATGATCCTTGATTGGCTCAATCTTAGACTTTAAAACAACCTTTTTATCTTTGCTCCATTTTGACTTCCATGAGGAAGATGAACCTAAATTGGGTCTAGTGGAACCCTTTCTTTTTATTTGTCATTCCACTTTTATGGCCATGTGAACCATGTCTTCCAATTTAACATAATGCTACAAGTCAACCACATTAGCAATATCTTGATTTAAACCATGTAAAAATCTAGCCATAGTGGCCTCTCGTTCTTCTTCAATGTTGGCTCGAATCATGATTATTTCCATCTCCTTGTGGTAGTCTTCTGCACTTCTGGAGCTTTGTATAAGACTTTGAAGCCTTTGATATAGCTCCCAATAATAATGACTAGGAACAAATCTCCTCTTCATGATGGCCTTCATCTCCTCCCAAGTGTTTATAGGCCTTTCACGATTTCTTCTCCTACTCAAAACAAGTTGATCCCACCAAATAATAGCATAATCAGTAAATTCAACAGCAGCTAGTTTTACATTTTTCTCCTCGAAGTAATTATGGCAATCAAATACTAGCTCTACCTTTTTTTCCCACTCCAAATAAGCTTCCGGATCATTTTTACCTTGAAAAGAAGGAATTTTCAGTTTGATACTCCCCAAATCACGATCTATGCGTCTTACCCTTCTATCATCTCTTCCACGCATGTCAACGGTGGCCTGGTCATCAAAATTATCTAGGTCATCACCACCCTGATCTCCCATGGCAACACGCCATTGATTATCTCTTACATTAGGAGCTATTGGTTTTGCCCCTTTTGTAGATTGGCTATGGCAGTGTCTTGCCTTTCTAATTGGTCACGGATCTCTCCAAACATCAGATTCATGTGCTCAAATTGTTGCTGCATGGCTTTGAGCATGATCGATTGATCTATAGCTTCTTGTTCTTTTGACATATTTTGTGATCTGAAAAATTAAAGTTAGCAAAAAAGACCTCACAACACTCCCTCACGTGTTTCACTCAATTTGATTCACTTAACTCTCGTGTTTAACACACAAATTGGCTTTTTCCCTCTCATGATCTCACAAACTATTACCTTTTACCACACTTAATTCTCACCAAATATGCTATTTCAGCACACTAACAAAGAAAAAGAATTAAGAGAACACAAAGAACAAAAAAGAAAGTGAAGAAAGGAAAACAAGCAAGTAAAGGACACAATTGATATTGATGAAAGTAGGAATACTTGAATTCTTTTGTAATCTTTTTTTTTTTTGCTGTTCTTTTTTTTTATAATCAAAATAAATAAGACATTCAAACCTGATTAGAAACTTGCTCTGATACCAAATGGTGTGAATCCCACATTGAAACTTTAAGGAGAACACTTAATTTTGAAGTTTCAATTGCCCAAGAAAGTTCTAAATAGATTTAACACAAAATCTTGACCCAATGCTTAAGCAAACATGAACCAAAGGTATGGAGAAGGATATTGACGCCACACTCAAGATTTAGATGAGAAGGTGAGTGAAAAGTCTCAATTTCGAACGCCACAAGAATGCAAATTCTTGATAAGTTCACTAGTTCTCAAAAGAACCAAAGAAAGAATAATTCTCTCAAATTCAAATAACATTAACCTCTCAATTGTCTTACATAGCAAGGTTGCTGAGTTTAAATAGGCCAATAGAGACCCAAAAAATCCGAAAAAGATTAAATTCTAGTTCAAGTTGGACTAGTTCTCCTAACTAGTTAAGGAGTCGTTGAAATTCCCAACTCTACGCATGCTGTAATTAATTTGTCATAACTCCTTCTAGAGAACTCCAAATCTAACTCTGTAAAATTCTTTGGAAAGCTATCTTAATTATCTTTCCAACGGTATATGGCTTGCAAGTTAATTCTAGCTCAATCAATACCAGTTTTATTTCGAAATTGACCTTTCTACATTTGATCCAAATTGTGTATTTGGCTGCCCAATAGCTTGAATAAAGCCCACAACGCCTTGACATCTCTTCAAGCCCAATTCATGATGTCTTGCATCTTGAATTGTAGTTTCAATCCATATTTTCTCAATTAATCCATTTAAAGCAACTTGTATCTTTTTGACTCTAGCTCTTGTAATTGGGCCTTCATGAATGTGCAAAGGGTCACTTAAAGCTTTAATGGTATTCTCTTGATAGTTCTCATCAGTCTTAAAACCCAAATTACAAGTTCATGATCGAAATAAACTAAAAACAAACATAAGTCTATTCTTCTTCTTCTTATTCAAATAGAAAACTGATGAGAACTATCAAGAGAATACCATTAAAGCTTCAAGTGATCCTTTACACATTAATGAAGGCCCAATTACAAGAGCTAGAGCCAAAAAGTTACAAGTTGCTTTAAATGGATTAATTGAGAAAATATGGATTGAAACTACAATTCAAGATGTAAGACATCATGAATTAGGCTTGAAGAGATGTTAAGGCATTGTGGGCTTTATTCAAGCTATTGGGCAGCCAAATACACAATTCGGATCAAATGCAGAAAGGTCAATTTCGGAATAAAACTGGTATTGATTGAGCTGGAATTAACTTGCAAGCCATATACCATTGGAAAGATAATTAAGATAGCTTTCCAAAGAATTTTACGGAGTTAGATTTGGAGTTCTCTAGAAGGAGTTATGACCAATTTATTACAGCATCCGCAGAATTGGAAATTTCAACGAATCCTTAACTAGTTAGGAGAACTACTTCGACTTGAACTAGGATTTAATCTTTTTCGGATTTTTTGGGTCTCTATTGGCCTATTTAAACTCAGCAACCTTGCTATGTAAGACAATAGAGAGATTAATGTTATTTGAATTTGAGAGAATTATTCTTTCTTTGGTTCTTTTGAGAACTAGTGAACTTATCAAGAATTTGCATTCTTGTGGCGTTCCAAATCAAGACTTATCACTCACCTTCTCATCTAAATCTTGAGTGTGGCGTCAATATCCTTCTCCATACCTTTGGTTCATGTTTGATTAAGCATTGGGTCAAGGTTTTGTGTGTCTTAAATCTGTTTAGAACTTTCTTGGGTAGTTGAAACTTCAAATTAAGTGTTCTCCTTAAAGTTTCAATGTGGGATTCGCATAAAAAACAAAAACTAAAATCTCTAACTTCATGGCTAGGCACACCTCTTAAAGGAACTTAATCTGCAAAATAATAATGACGAGGGGTGAGCCGTCAACTCGATAAGTAAAACCATTACTAACACACTAGGCCTATCGATACCCAAAAAAAATATTGCAAGCCTTCTTTGAGCAAAGTATATTTCATAAATCCATAAGTTTCACAAAAAACTATATTCCATGATGAAGTAACATATTTCAATTAGATAACGTAAATTCATAAGAATTCAGAATATCAAAAACAAAGTTACTTATTAAGGCAAATCATATTCACATGTACAGAAAATGAAACGTTAGCTCATGTCACATAGTGTCACCTATAGTCCCGGTGACCCGACCCAGACAGAATTAGAATCAGAATATTGTGTGCACATTCAGAACTTATATCCAGTATTGGTCCAGACAGATATATCTTGTATTACGATCAGAATCAGAATCAAAATCAGAATAACTATAGATAATGAGCCAAAACATTAAGAATCTGATAATCATCAATAACTGAAATCACACATGAGTACCAAACATTCGTATCAGATTCAGAAAAGTCCATAAAAATAATTTAGGCTTGCAAACTGATTTTTGAAATAAAATCATAATGAGAAGTCATGTCACCAAAATAATTTACATATTGAAAGACATTTATAAAATATTTTATTAAAAGAATTCATATTTGAAAACATTCTCATAAACTGATTTTGCTACGAAAATCCTTTAATTTCTAAATTGTATAAAATTCTTATAATAATATCAAAATACTTATACCTATCCAGTATACTAGGAATGAAGTTACTTACCTCGATATGAGAATCTTGAACTATACACCTCTAAGTCCCTAAGAGTCCTCAACACCTTAACAAATACAAAATATAATTATTAATAACTCACTCTAAGAATCTGCCTTTCTAATTCATTCTTGTACAGGTTTGATCTCAGAATTTTAACTCTTAATCTAAACTTCAGAATGACATAATATTCTACAAACTATTCTGGACATCCATTAGTATCTCATAAAATTTTAAAGAGGATCCGAGATCAAAAACATTTTTAAAACTATTTATTTCTCAACAATTTCAAAACTGTTTTCTCATAACCTTAACCGAACAGAACTGTTTATGAGAATTTTATAAAATGAAATACTTATCCGAAAATTATGAAATTAAAACTGGAGATAATATACACGTATCTTAATATCCATATAAAATTTCATAATTTTCGAGTTCATTGTTAGTGAAAATAATTCTGTAAACCTGATCGTACTGCTGGAATCGTAGTTTTCCAGTGCAGTGGTTTCTAATTCGAAAATACATATTAAATTGAAAATGAAATCAAATTTGATTAAATAAAATTTATTAAGGAGGCTCTATATGTCTATTTTCCAGAATATGAATTTCTAATAAAAATTCGTTTACAAAATATCAGTTTAAAAATCAAGATATCATGCTGTCCAGAATCATCCTATATTATGCCAAGGGTTGATTAACCAAACTCCTAATTAATCAAAACCCTAAATAAAACCTAAACACATCTATGTCACACATCAAGATCTATAAAAAATAAATCTAAAATCATTCCAAACATAAACCCTAAATAGAATGATTTACAAGAAATTCTTGAAGGGAATATGGAGCGTATACATACCGTTTGCTTTGATTGAATCCTAGGATTTGAGTGAAGAAAAATTATGAACAATTGATGAGAGAGGAAACAAGAATATCATAAGTTTTTAGGGTTATGAAAAAGGGAGATAAAAGATGAATTTATAAGGAATGGAATCTTAGAAAAATAACATTTTATTCCAAAACTATCTTCTAAATAACCCTTATTAATAACTTAATACTCTTTTCTACCCTTTTCTAATAAAAATGCCTCCATAAATCCTAGTGAAAGCCCAAATTCCATAAGGAATTCTTTTTTTTTTTTGGCGTTACAAATCCTCCCCTCCTAACAAAAATTTCGTCCTTAAAATTAGAAGATTACCTTATGCAATGATGAGTTGAGGATACTTTTCTAACATTTCTGCTTCTCGCTCCCATGTGGCTTCTTCAATGGAATGGTTCATCCATTGTACCTTTACTAGGGGAATAACTCTACTCCTTAATACTTGTTCTTTTCGATCAACAATCTCAATAGGCTAGATAGTCTAGCACATGTGAAGGGTCTGCGATGTACTTTCTTAACACAGACATATGGAATACACTATGAAGTCTATACAGACTTGGTGGTAAAGTTATGCGATAGGCCACTAGACCAATTCTCTCTAGAATCTCAAATGGTCCAATAAATCTTGGACTAAGCTTCCCTATCTTCCCAAATCGAACACCCCTTTCCATGGCGATACCTTCAAGAAAACAAAGTCTCCTTCTTCAAATTCTAACTCTCGTCTACGACGATCTGCATAACTCTTCTGTCTGCTCTGAGCTGTTCGAAGACGTTCTCTAATTAACTTGACCTTGTCAACGGTAATCTGTACCAATTCTGGACCGAAAAGTTTTCTTTCACCAATCTTATCCCAACAGATTAGGGGGGGACCTACACTTTCTTCCGTATAATGCCTCAAATGGTGCCATGCTAATACTCGAATAGAAGCTATTGTTATAAGCAAATTCGATCAACATTAAGTGTTCTTCCCAACTATCACTTAAGTCTAGCACACAAGCCTGAAGCATATCCTCAAGGGTTTGGATAGTCTTTTTAGATTGTCCATCTGTCTGTGGTGGAAAGCAGTGCTAAATCTCAATTTGGTCCCCAACTCTTTATGTAAGCTAGCCCAAAATCTTAAAGTGAACAGTGGATCTCTATCAGACTCTATTGACACTGGAATTCCATGAAGCCTTACTATCTCCTTATTAAATAATTTAGCTAGCTGCCCTACATTATCTGTACTCTTTTTGGCCAAGAAATGAGTCGATTTTGTCAGTCAATCAATGACTACCCAAATGCAATCACATCCCCTCCTAGAACGAGGTAATCTAGAGACGAAATCCATGGTAATGTGTTCCCATTTCCATTGAGGAATTGGTAGTGTTTGTAAAGTTCCTGCTGGTCTTTGATGCTCGATCTTCACTTGTTGACAAACTAAACATCGAGACACAAAATCAGCAATGTCTCCCTTCATATTCCTTCACCAAAAACTTGCTTTAGATCATGATACATCTTAGTACTACCAGGATGTATACTATAAAATGCTTCATATGCTTCTCTTAAGATTTCTACCCTCATCTCTATTGTCAAGTCTGAATTCGGGTTTATGTCTTTTGTTTACATCTTCACGGATTTTATTGAGTTCTATGTCATTCCCTTGGGCTACCTTAATTTTATCAATTAAAGTGGGTTGGACTATTAACTGAGCTAACAAGTTTGTTTGCCCATGGGTAACAACCTCAATCCCACATCTCCTCAAGTCCTCAACCAAATGAGCCATGCACCCAGACGATTTCCTACTCAAGCCATCTGCTACCACGTTTGCCTTACCTGGATAGTAATTAATAGAGCGGTCAAAATCCTTCACCAACTCTAACTATCTTCTCTGCCTCAAATTTAACTCCTTCTGAGTAAATAAGTACTTCAAACTCTTATGATCAGTAAAGATCTCACAAGTCTCCCCATATAAGTAGTGTCTCCAGATCTTTAAGGCAAATACTATAGTAGCCAGCTCCAAATCGTGAGTTGGATAATTTCGTTTATGACTCTTTAACTACCTAGAGGCATATACTATAACCTGGCCATGCTGCATTAGAACGCAACCCAAGCCCTTTCTAGAAGCATCACTGTAAATCACAAAACCTCCACCTTCAGATGGGAGAGTTAAATAGGGACGGATACCTAAAGACTCTTGAGCTCTTGAAAGCTCTTTTCACATGCCTCATCCTAAGTGAACTTCACGTTCTTCTTAGTCAAATTAGTCAATCGTACTGCTATACTAGAAAATCCTTTCACAAAGCGCCTATAATAACCTGCCAATCCCAAGAAACTTCTTACTTCAGTCATACTAGAAGCTCTTTCCTAATTCACAATTACCTCCACTTTCGCTGGATCTATCGAAATACCATCTTTTGTCACTATATGCCCTAAAAACGTCACACGATCAAGCCAAAGCTCACATTTCTTAAACTTTGCAAACAACTTTTTTTCTCGTAATATATCTAACACAATCCTCAGGTGTGTCTCATGCTCCTCCTTACTCCTAGAGTAAACCAATATGTCATCAATAAAGACAATAACAAATTGGTCAAGATACGATTGGAAGATCCTATTCATTAAGTCCATGAATGCTGCAGGAGCATTAGTTAACCCAAAAGGCATAACTAAGAACTCGTAGTGTCCAATAATGAGTTCAAAGCTGTCTTCGATACATCCTCACTTCTGATTTTCAATTGATGATAACCAGATCGTAAATCAATTTTTGAAAACACAGCTGCACCCCGTAATTGATCAAAAAGATCATTAATTCGAGGAAGGGGGTATTTATTCTTGACAGTAACCATATTTAGTTATCGGTAATCGATACACAATCTCATTGAACCATCTTTCTTCTTTACGAACAAAATGGAAGCACCCCAGGTGACACACTAGGACGAATAAAACCCTTATCAAGTAACTCTTGTAGTTGGACCTTCAGTTCTTTTAACTCAATAGGTGGCATCCGATATGGTGCCTTCGAAATAGGGATAGTACCAGGAACTAGTTCTATAGTAAACTCAACCTCTCGATCTGGGGGTAATCTAGGAAGATCTTCAGGAAAAACATCAATAAATTACCTTACAACAGGTATGTCTTCAATGCCTGCCCCTTCAGAATGATCAATAATTACAAATGCTAAAAATCCTTCACACCCCTTCTTTAGCATTTTTGCTGCCTTAGGTGAAAAATAATTTCTTTAGCAAAACAATCTATTGAGACATGGTAGGGCCCTAACCAATCCATTCCCAAGATCAAATCAAAATCATGCATCGCTAGGGGTACGAGATCCACAAGCAATTCTTTATTACACAATCTGATTACACATGACTTAGCATAACGAGCAAACACACAAGACACAAAAGAATGTGTAGCACCAGGATAAAAAAGAACTTTGGCTTCTTTAGAGAATAAAGAGAATGTGCCTGATACTACATCATTGGACACCTCAGCATCTTTCTCCGTCAGCGCAAAGACACGCCCTTGCACCTTTGATTTCTTCCTCTGCACTTCATTAGAGGGGGCATTCGCAGTCTCGCTTCGTCTCTTTGGGCAATCTATAATCCTATACCCAGTTTCTCCACAAGCAAAATAGGCTCCAGTTTTCCAATGGCATTCACCAGGATGCCTCTTTTCATAATGTCAACAAATGGGGTAATTCTTCCAAGTGGTGTCATCATGAACACCCTTATTATTCCATTTGTTTCCTCTACTAATATGTTTCTAGGACTGAGTGCCTTGCCTATAAGAATTTCTATTTCGTGGTCCACCTTGTCGATCCTTTTTATTTCTTTAGTCCCTTGAAACTTGTGCCTCAAGAATATCCTTCTCCTCAAGAATTGCTCGGTCCACTAAATCAGCATAGTTGTTAATCTTAAGTATGGTTAATCACCCTTTAATGTTAGGACGTAACCCTTCTGATGAGAACTATCAAGAGAATACCATTAAAGCTTCAAGTGACTCTTTGCACATTTATGAAGGCCTAATTACAAGAGCTAGAGCCAAAAATGATGAGAACCATCAAGAGAATACCATTAAAGCTTCAAGTGATTCTTTGCACCTTTATGAAGGCCCAATTACAAGAGCTAGAGCCAAAAAGATACAAGTTGCTTTAAATGGATTAATTGAGAAAATATGGATTGAAACTACAATTCAAGATGCAGGACATCATGAATTGGGCTTGAAGAGATGTCAAGTCATTGTGGGCTTTATTCAAGCTATTGGGCAGCCAAATACACAATTCGGATCAAATGCAGAAAGGTCAACTTCGGAATAAAACTGGTATTGATTGAGCTGGAATTAACTTGCAAGCCATATACCGTTGCAAAGATAATTAAGATAGCTTTCCAAAGAATTTTACGGAGTTAGATTTGGAGTTCTCTAGAAGGAGTTATGACCAATTTATTACAGCATGCGCAGAATTGAAAATTTCAACGACTCCTTAACTAGTTAGGAAAATTACTCCGACTTGAACCAGGATTTAATCTTTTTCGGATTTTTTGGGTCTCTATTGGCCTATTTAAACTCAGCAACCTTGCTATGTAAGACAATAGAGAGATTAATGTTATTTGAATTTGAGAGAATTATTCTTTCTTTGTTTCTTTTGAGAACTAGTGAACTTATCAAGAATTTGCATTCTTGTGGCGTTCTAAATCAAGACTTATCACTCACCTTCTCACCTGAATCTTGAGTGTGGCGTCAATATCCTTCTCTATACCTTTGGTTCATGTTTGATTAAGCACTGGGTCAAGGTTTTGTGTGTCTTAAATCTGTTTAGAACTTTCTTGGGTAGTTGAAACTTCAAATTAAGTGTTCTCCTTAAAGTTTCAATGTGGGATTCGCATAAAAAAAGATACAAGCTGCTTTAAATGGATTAATTGAGAAAATATGGATTGAAACTACAATTCAAGATGCAAGACATCATGAATTGGGCTTGAAGAGATGTCAAGGCGTTGTGGGCTTTATTCAAGCTATTGGGCAGCCGAATACACAATTCGGATCAAATGCAGAAAGGTTAATTTCGGAATAAAACTTGTATTGATTGAGCTGGAATTAAGTTTCAAGCCATATACCGTTGGAAAGATAATCAAGATAGCTTTCCAAAGAATTTTACAAAGTTAGATTTGGAGTTCTCTAGAAGGAGTTATGACCAATTCATTACAGCATGCGCAGAATTGAAAATTTCAACGACTCCTTAACTAGTTAGGAAAATTACTCCGACTTGAACCAGGATTTAATCTTTTTCGGATTTTTTGGGTCTCTATTGGCCTATTTAAACTCAGCAACCTTGCTATATAAGACAATTAGAGATTAATGTTATTTGAATTTGAGAGAATTATTCTTTCTTTGGTTCTTTTGAGAACTAGTGAACTTATCAAGAATTTGCATTCTTGTGGAGTTCCAAATCGAGACTTATCACTCACCTTCTCATCTAAATCTTGAGTGTGGCGTCAATATCCTTCTCCATACCTTTGGTTCATGTTTGCTTAAGCATTGGGTCAAGATTTTGTGTTAAATCTATTTAGAACTTTCTTGGACAGTTGAAACTTCGAAATTAAGTGTTCTCCTTAAAGTTTCAATGTGGGATTCACACCATTCGGTATCAGAGCAAGTTTCTAATCAAGTTTGAATGTCTTATTTATTTTGATTATAAAAAAAAACAAACAGTAAAAAAAAAAATTATAGCAAAAAAAAAAAAAGAAACGTACAGAAAAAAAAAAGATTGCAAAAGGATTCAAGTATTCATACTTTCATCAATATCAATTGTGTCCTCTACTTGCTCATTTTCCTTTCCTCAATTTCTTTTTTGTTCTTTGTGTTCTCTTAGTTCTTTTTCTTTGTTAGTGTACTGGAATAGCATATTTGGTGTGCCACTTGTTTTGTTTTTCTTGATTTTGTTTTTAGTTCATAAAGAATTGAAAGAGAGAATTAAGTATGGCAAAAGACAATAGTTTGTGAGATCATTAGAGGGAAAAAAGTCAATTTGCGTGTTAAACACGAGAGTTAAGTGAATCAAATTGAGTGAAACACGTGAGGGAGTGTTGTGAGGTCTTTTTTTGCTAACTTTAATTTTTCAGATCACAAAATATGTCAAAAGAACAAGAAGCTATAGATCAATCGATCCTGCTCAAAGCCATGCAGCAATAATTTGAGCGCATGAATCTGATGTTTGGAGAGATCTGTGACCAATTGGAAAGGCAAGACACAGCCATAGCCAATCTACAAAAGGGGCAACAACCAATAGCTCCTAATGTAAGAGATAATCAATGGCGTGCTGCCATGGGAGATCAAGATGGTGATGACCTAGATAATTTTGATGACCAGGCCACCGTTGACATGCGTGAAAGAGATGTTAAAAGGAAAAGAATCCGGAAGCTTATTTGGAGTGCGAAAAAAAGGTGGAGCTAGTATTTAATTGCCATAATTACTCCGAGGAGAAAAAGGTAAAACTAGCTGCTGTTGAATTTACTGATTATGCTATTATTTGGTGGGATCAGCTTGTTTTGAGTAGGAGAAGAAATCGTGAAAGGCCTATAAACACTTGGGAGGAGATGAAGGCCATCATGAGGAGGAGATTTGTTCCTAGTCATTATTATAAGGAGCTATATCAAAGGCTTCAAAGTCTTACACAAGGCTTCAGAAGTGTGGAAGACTACCACAAGGAGATGGAAATAATCATGATTCGAGCCAACATTGAAGAAGAATGAGAGGCCACTATGGCTAGATTTTTACATGGTTTAAATCAAGATATTGCTAACGTGGTTGACTTGCAGCATTATGTTGAATTGGAAGACATGGTTCACATGGCCATAAAAGTGGAACGACAACTAGAAAGAAAGGGTTCCATTAGACCCAATTTAGGTTCATCTTCCTCATGGACTTCAAAATGGAGCAAAGATGAAAAGGTTGTTTCAAAGCTTAAGATTGAGCCAATCAAGGATCATAAAGAGGGAGGAAACCAAAGCAAAGTTAAATATGATTCCCAATACTCTAGAAATAGAGATATTAAGTATTTTAAATGTTTGGGGACAGGTCATATTGCATCTGATGCGAATCCCACATTAAAACTTTAAGGAGAACACTTAATTCGAAGTTTCAACTACCCAAGAAAGTTCTAAACAGATTTAAGACACACAAAACCTTGACCCAATGCTTAATCAAACATGAACAAAAGGTATGGAGAAGGATATTGATGCCACACTCAAGATTTAGATGAGAAGGTGAGTGATAAGTGTTGATTTGGAACGCCACCAGAATGTAAATTCTTGATAAGTTCACTAGTTCTCAAAAGAACCAAAGAAAGAATAATTCTCTCAAATTCAAATAACATTAATCTCTGAATTGTCTTACATAGCAAGGTTTCTGAGTTTAAATAGGCCAATAGAGACCCAAAAAATCCAAAAAAGATTAAATCCTAGTTCAAGTCGGACTAGTTCTCCTAACTAGTTAAGGAGTCGTTGAAATTTCCAACTCTGTGCATGCTATAATGAATTGGTCATAACTCCTTCTAGAGAACTCCAAATCTAACTCCGTAAAATTCTTTGGAAAGCTATCTTAATTATCTTTCCAACAGTATATGGCTTACAAGTTAATTTACACTCAATCAATACCGGTTTTATTCCGAAATTGACCTTTCTCCATTTGATCTGAATTGTGTATTTGGCTGCCCAATAGCTTGAATAAAGCCCACAATGCCTTGACATCTTTTCAAGCCCAATTCATGATAGAGCATCTTGAATTGTAGTTTCAATCCATATTTTCTCAATTAATCCATTTAAAGCAGCTTGTATCTTTTTTGCTCTAGCTCTTGTAATTGGGCCTTCATGAATGTGCAAAGGATCACTTGAAGCTTTAATGGTATTCTCTTGATAGTTCTCATCATTCCCCCTCTCCTCAAAAGTATTCGTCCTCGAATCTTCACCTACATCAAAAGGAGAAAGATCAGAAACATTAAAAGTAGCACTCACATTATACTCACCAGGAAGGTCCAATTTGTAGGCATTGTCATTGATTCGTGCAACCACTTGAAATGGACCATCTCCCCTTGGAATCAACTTTGAACGCCTCTGTGCTGGGAATCTCTCCTTTCTCATATGCACTCAAACCCAATCTCCATGCTGAAAAACCACTTCATTTTGTCCTTTGTTGGCTTGAGTAACATATTGTTCAGTCCTCTTTTCTATGTTGTGCAGCACTTTCTCATGCAATTGCTTAACAAATTCAGCTTTCTTTTTACCATCCAAACTAGCACGCTCATCAACAAGTAACGGCAATAAATCCAAAGGAGTTAATGGATTAAAACCATATACAATCTCAAATGGTGAAAATTTAGTAGCTGAATGGACAGTTCTATTGTAAGCAAATTCAACATGTGGCAAACATTCTTCCCAAGCTTTCAAATTCTTTTGAATAATGGCACGCAACATCGTGGACAATGTTCTATTTACAACCTCAATTTGTCCATCAGTTTATGGATGACAAGTAGTAGAAAACAAAAGTTTAGTACCCAACTTACCCCACAAAGTTTTCCAAAAGTGGCTCAAGAACTTAGCATCTCGATCTGAAACTATGCTCCTTGGTACTCCATGCAATCTGACTATTTCCTTGAAAAACAAATTAGCTATACTTTTGAAATTGAGTGTGATGCCTCAGGTATAGGTATTGGAGCGGTTTTAATGCAAGAAGGGCGTCCAATTGCTTATTTTAGTGAGAAATTGAGTGGCGCAGCCCTAAACTATTCTATTTATGAAAAGGAGATGTATGCATTGGTGAGAGCATTGGAAACTTGGCAACATTATCTTCTACCTAAAGAGTTTGTCATAAGGTAAGTTGCATAAGAGACATGCCAAATGGGTTGAATTCATTGAGCCATTTCCTTATGTGATCAAATACAAACAAGGTAAGGAGAATGTGGTGGTTGATGCATTATCGAGAAGGTATGCACTTATCTCTGCATTAAATACAAATTTATTAGGATTTGAGTACATTAAAGAACTATATGTTAATGATCCTGATTTTGCTAATGTGTTTAATGTTTGTGAGAAAGCTGCATTTGGAAAGTTCTATAGGCACGATGGGTTCTTATTTAGAAAGAATAAATTGTGTGTGCCATATAGTTCTTTACGTGAATTGTTTGTGCATGAAGCTCATGGGGGAGGTTTAATGGGACATTTCGGCATTGCAAAGACTTTAGATGTTTTAAAAGAATATTTAAAACATTTAAATCTAAAGCTCTAGACTTTAGATTTTTACCACATATGAAACGTGATGTTGAAAGAATATGTAAGAAGTGTATCACTTGTAAACATGCTAAGCTAGAGCTTTACCCCATGGATTGTATAAACCTTTATCTATGATGTGAATCTCACATTGAAACTTTAAGGAGAACACTTAATTTGAAGTTTCAACTACCCAAGAAAGTTCTAAACAGATTTAAGACACACTAAACCTTGACCCAATGCTTAATCAAACATGAACCAAAGGTATGGAGAAGGATATTGACGCCACACTCAAGATTTAGATGAGAAGGTGAGTGATAAATCTTGATTTGGAACGCCACAAGAATGCAAATTCTTGATAAGTTCACTAGTTCTCAAAAGAACCAAAGAAAAAATAATTCTCTCAAATTCAAATAACATTAATCTTGCAATTGTCTTACATAGCAAGGTCGCTGAGTTTAAATAGGCCAATAGATACCTAAAAAATCCAAAAAAGATTAAATCCTAGTTCAAGTCGGAGTAATTTTCCTAACTAGTTAAGGAGTCGTTGAAATTTCCAATTCTATGCATGCCGTAATAAATTGGTCATAACTCCTTCTAGAGAACTCCAAATCTAACTCCGTAAAATTCTTTGGAAAGCTATCTTAATTATCTTTCCAACGGTATATGGCTTGCAAGTTAATTCCAGCTCAATCAATACCAGTTTTATTCCGAAATTGACCTTTCTGCATTTGACCCGAATTGTGTATTTGGCTGCCCAATAGCTTGAATAAAGCCCACAATGCCTTGACATCTCTTCAAGCCCAATTCATGATGTCTTGCATCTTGAATTGTAGTTTCAATCCATATTTTCTCAATTAATCCATTTAAAGCAGCTTGTATCTTTTTGGCTCTAGCTCTTGTAATTGGGCCTTCATGAATGTGCAAAGGATCACTTGAAACTTTAATGGTATTCTCTTGATAGTTCTCATCATTCCCCCTCTCCTGAAAAGGATTCGTCCTCGAATCTTCACCTACATCAAAAGGAGAAAGATCAGAAACATTAAAAGTAGCACTCACATTATACTCACTAGGAAGGTCCAATTTGTAGGCATTGTCATTGATTCGTGCAACCACTTGAAATGGACCATCTCCCCTTGGAAGCAACTTTGAACGCCTTTGTGCTGGGAATCTCTCCTTTCTCATATGCACCCAAACCCAATCTCCAGGCTGAAAAACCACTTCCTTTCGTCCTTTGTTGGCTTGATTAGCATATTGTTCAGTCCTCTTTTCTATGTTGTGCCGCACCTTCTCATGCAATTGCTTAACAAATTCAGCTTTCTTTTTACCATCCAAACTAGCACGCTCATCAACAGGTAACGGCAATAAATCCAAAGGAGTTAAAGGATTAAAACCATATACAATCTCAAATGGTGAAAATTTAGTAGCTGAATGGACAGTTCTATTGTAAGCAAATTCAACATGTGGCAAACATTCTTCCCAAGTTTTCAAATTCTTTTGAATAATGGCACGCAACATCGTGGACAATGTTCTATTTACAACCTCAGTTTGTCCATCAGTTTGTGGATGACAAGTAGTAGAAAACAAAAGTTTAGTACCCAACTTACCCCACAAAGTTTTCCAAAAGTGGCTTAAGAACTTAGCATCTCGATCTGAAACTATGCTCCTTGGTACTCCATGCAATTTGACTATTTCCTTGAAAAACAAATTAGCTATGTTTGTTGCATCATCAGTTTTGTGACATGGAATGAAATGTGCCATCTTTGAAAACCTATCAACAACAACAAAAACAGAATCCTTTCCCCTTTTTGACCTAGGTAAACCCAAAACAAAGTCCATAGAAATATCAACCCAAGGTTCGCTAGGTATAGGTAAAGGTTTATACAATCCATGGGGTAAAACTCTAGACTTAGCATGTTTACAAGTGATACACTTCTCACATATTCTTTCAACATCACGTTTCATATGTGGCCAAAAAATTATTCTTTTAAAACATCTAAAGTCTTTGCAATGCCGAAATGTCCCATTAAACCTCCCCCATGTGCTTCACGCACAAGCAATTCACGCAAAGAACTATATGGCACACACAATTTATTCTCTCTAAATAAGAACCCATCGTGCCTATAGAACTTTCCAAATGCAGCTTTCTCACAAGCATTAAACACATTAGCAAAATCAGGATCATTAACATATAATTCTTTAATGTACTCAAATCCTAATAACTTTGTATTTAATGTAGAGATAAGTGCATACCTTCTCGATAATGCATCAGCCACCACATTCTCTTTATCTTGTTTGTATTTGATCACATAAGGAAATGGCTTAATGAATTCAACCTATTTGGCATGTCTCTTATGCAACTTACCTTGCCCTTTCAAATGCTTTAAGGACTCATGATCAGTGTGTATGACAAACTCTTTAGGTAGAAGATAATGTTGCCAAGTTTCCAACGCTTTCACCAATGCATACATCTCCTTGTCATAAGTAGGATAGTTTAGGGCTGCGCCACTCAATTTCTCACTAAAATAAGCAATTGGACGCCCCTCTTGCATCAAAACAGCTCCAATACCTATACCTGAGGCATCACACTCAATTTCAAAAGTTTTAGCAAAATCGGGTAAAGTAAGTAGTGGTGCAGAAACCAATTTCTCCTTGATTAGATTAAATGCACTTTCTTGTTCACTACCCCACTTAAATCCCACGTGTTTCTTAATAATTTCAGTTAAAGGTGCAGCAAGGGTGCTAAAATCTTTCACAAATCTTCTATAAAAACTAGCCAAACCATGAAAACTTCTTACCTCACTTATGCTTTTAGGTGTAGGCCATTCCTTAATAGCCTTTATCTTCTCTTCATCAACGTCAATTCCTTTAGCACTTATAACATAACCAAGAAAAACAATCTGATTTGTACAAAAAGCACACTTCTTCAAATTAGCATACAACTTTTCCTTCCTTAACACAGTCAATACACTTTGCAAATGCTCAACGTGTTCTTCTAGACTTTTGCTATAGATCAAAATATCATCAAAGTAGACAACTACAAACTTACCAAGAAAAGCACGCAAAACATGGTTCATTAACCTCATAAAAGTGCTGGGTGCATTAGATAATCCAAATGGCATTACTAACCACTCATATAAATCATATTTTGTTTTAAAAGCAGTTTTCCACTCATCTCCCTCTCTAATCCTAATTTGATGGTATCCACTTTTAAGATCTATTTTGCTAAACACACAAGAACCATACAATTCATCAAGCATGTCATCAAGTCTAGGAATAGGATGTCGATACTTTACAGTGATTTTATTAATCGCACGACAATCAACACACATCCTCCATGTTCCATCTTTTTTGGGCACTAGTAGAACTGGTACCGCACAAGGACTCATGCTCTCCTTCACATACCCCTTTGCTAAGAGTTCTTCAACCTGCCTTTGAAGCTCCTTTGTCTCTTCGGGGTTACTTCTATAAGCGGGTCTATTAGGAATGGTAGCTCCAGGAAGAAAGTCTATTTGATGCTCAATTCCCCTAATAGGTGGCAAACCATTAGGGACTTCATTTGGAAACACATCATCAAAGTCCTGCAAAAGAGTCACAATAACACTAGGCAAAAAAGGGTTAAGCTCATTAGTATGCAAACAAGCCTCTTTGCACAAAAGTACAATGATAGGCTGTTTTGAAAAGAAGGCCCTCTTAACCTCTCTCTCTTTTGCAAACAAGTTTACATGTTGCCTCTCTTTTCTCTCAACAATATTTTTTTCTATCTTTCCACTTTCTTTTCTCTCATTCTCTCTTTCGTTTGTGCTCTCATTTTCTTTTTTTGTATCACTCTCTTTTTGTATTGTCATTTGATCCTCATACACTTGCCTAAGTGTTAAGGGTACAAGAGTGATTTGCCTTTTATTCATTACAAAAGAATATCTGTTTAAGTAACCATCATGTGTCACTCGCCTATCATATTGCCAAGGTCGCCCCAAAAGAATGTGTCCAGCATGCATGGGTACTGCATCACATACAACCTCATCCTTATATCTCCCAATAGAGAATGAAACCAGCACTTGTTTATTTACTTTAACCTCCCCACAATCATTCAGCCATTGTAACTTATATGGCCTAGGATGTTTTAGAGTTTTCAAGTTCAATTTTTCAACCAAACTAGTGCTAGCTACATTAGTACAACTTCCACCATCAATTATCATACTACATACCTTATCTTTGATGTGGCATCTAGTATGAAATATGTTATCACGTTGTACCTCCGCATCCTCTTTTAGTTGCATGTTAAGAGCACGTCTAACAACCATCAATTTACCATCAACAGGATACTCTACACCATCATTAGCATCCTCCAAAGGTGGCATAGGATCATCATCTGATTCACTCTCGGTTTCAACATCACTATCTTCCCTCAAGATCATTACCCTCTTATTTGGGCATTGAGATGCAATATGACCTGTCCCCAAACATTTAAAACACTTAATATCTCTATTTCTAGAGTGTTGGGAATCAGATTTACCTTTGCTTTGGCTGCCCCCCTCTTTATGATCCTTGATTGGCTCAATCTTAGGCTTTGAAACAACCTTCTCATCTTTGCTCCATTTTGACTTCCATGAGGAAGATGAACCCAAATTGGGTCTAGTGGAACCCTTTCTTTTTAGTTGTCGTTCCACTTTTATGGCCATGTGAACCATGTCTTCCAATTCAACATAATGCTGCAAGTCAACCACATTAGCAATATCTTGATTTAAACCATGTAAAAATCTAGCCATAGTGGCCTCTCGTTCTTCTTCAATGTTGGTTCGAATCATGATTATTTCCATCTCCTTGTGGTAGTCTTCCACACTTCTGGAGCCTTGTGTAAGACTTTGAAGCCTTTGATGTAGCTCCCTATAATAATGACTAGTAACGAATCTCCTCCTCATGATGGCCTTCATCTCCTCCCAAGTGTTTATAGGCCTTTCACGGTTTCTTCTCCTACTCAAAACAAGTTGATCCCACCAAATAATAGCATAATCAGTAAAATCAACAGCAGCTAGTTTTACCTTTTTCTCCTCGGAGTAATTATGGCAATCAAATACTAGCTCCACCTTTTTTTCCCACTCCAAATAAGCTTCCGGATCATTTTTACCTTGAAAAGAAGGAATTTTCAGTTTGATACTCCCCAAATCACTATCTATGCGTCTTACCCTTCTATCATCTCTTCCACGCATGTCAACGGTGACCTGGTCATCAAAATTATCTAGGTCATCACCACCCTGATCTCCCATGGCAGCACGCCATTGATTATCTCTTACATTAGGAGCCATTGGTTGTTGTCCCTTTTGTAGATTTGCTATGGCAGTGTCTTGCCTTTCCAATTGGTCACGGATCTCTCCAAACATCAGATTCATGCGCTCAAATTGTTGCTGCATGGCTTTGAGCATGATCGATTGATCTATAGCTTCTTGTTCTTTTGACATATTTTGTGATCTGAAAAATTAAAGTTAGCAAAAAAAAAAACCTCACAACACTCCCTCACGTGTTTCACTCAATTTGATTCACTTAACTCTCGTGTTTAACACATAAATTGGCTTTTTCCCTCTAATGATCTCACAAACTATTGCCTTTTACCACACTTAATTCTCTCTTTCAGTTCTTTATTGAACTAAAAACAAAACCAAGAAAAAAAAAAACAAGTGACACACCAAATATGCTATTCCAGCACACTAATAAAGAAAAAGAATTAAGAGAACACAAAGAACAAAAAGGAAATTGAAGAAAGGAAAACAAGCAAGTAAAGGACACAATTGATATTGATGAAAGTAGGAACACTTGAATCCTTTTGCAATCTTTTTTTTTTTTGCTGTACGTTTCTTTCTTTTTTTTTTTTGCTGTAAGTTTTTTTTTTTTTTTGCTGTTTGTTTACTTTTTTTTGATAATCAAAATAAATAAGACATTCAAACCTGATTAGAAACTCGCTCTGATACCAAATTGATGCGAATCCCACATTGAAACTTTAAGGAGAACACTTAATTTGAAGTTTCAACTACCCAAGAAAGTTCTAAACAGATTTAAGACAAACAAAACCTTGACCCAATGCTTAATCAAACATGAACCAAAGGTATGGAGAAGGATATTGACGCCACACTCAAGATTTAGATGAGAAAGTGAGTGATAAGTCTTGATTTGGAACGCCACAAGAATGTAAATTCTTGATAAGTTCACTAGTTCTCAAAAGAACCAAAGAAAGAATAATTCTCTCAAATTCAAATAACATTAATCTCTCAATTGTCTTACATAGCAAGGTTGCTGTATTTAAATAGGCCAATAGAGACCCAAAAAATCCGAAAAAGATTAAATCCTAGTTCAAGTCGAAGTAGTTCTCCTAACTAGTTAAGGATTCGTTGAAATTTCCAATTCTGCGCATGCTGTAATAAATTGGTCATAACTCCTTCTAGAGAACTCCAAATCTAACTCCGTAAAATTCTTTGGAAAGCTATCTTAATTATCTTTCCAACGGTACATGGCTTGCAAGTTAATTCCAGCTCAATAAATACCAGTTTTATTCCGAAATTGACCTTTCTGCGTTTGATCCGAATTGTGTATTTGGCTGCCCAATAGCTTGAATAAAGCCCACAATGCCTTGACATCTCTTCAAGCCTAATTCATGATGTCTTGCATCTTGAATTGTAGTTTCAATCCATATTTTCTCAATTAATCCATTTAAAGCAGCTTGTATCTTTTTGGCTCTAGCTCTTGTAATTGGGCCTTCATGAATGTGTAACGGATCACTTGAAGCTTTAATGGTATTCTCTTGATAGTTCTCATCAACCTATACCTAGCGAACCTTGGGTTGATATTTCTATAGACTTTGTTTTGGGTTTACCTAGGTCAAAAAGGGGAAAGGATTCTATTTTTGTTATTGTTGATAGGTTTTCAAAGATGGCACATTTCATTCCATGTCACAAAACTGATGATGCAACAAACATAGCTAATTTGTTTTTCAAGGAAATAGTCAAATTGCATGGAGTACCAAGGAGCATAGTTTCAGATCGAGATGCTAAGTTCTTGAGCCACTTTTGGAAAACTTTGAAGGGTAAGTTGGGTACTAAACTTTTATTTTCTACTACTTGTCATCCACAAACTGATGGACAAACTAAGGTTGTAAATAGAACATTGTCCACGATGTTGCGTGCCATTATTCAAAAGAATTTGAAAACTTGGGAAGAATGTTTGCCACATGTTGAATTTGCTTACAATAGAACTGTCTATTCAGCTACTAAATTTTCACCATTTGAGATTGTATACGGTTTTAATCCATTAACTCCTTTGGATTTATTGGCGTTACCTGTTGATGAGCCTGCTAGTTTGGATGGTAAAAAGAAATGTTAAGCAATTGCATGAGAAAGTGCAGCACAACATAGAAAAGAGGACTGAACAATATGCTACTCAAGCCAACAAAGGACGAAAGGAAGTGGTTTTTCAGCCTGGAGATTGGGTTTGGGTGCATATGAGAAAGGAGAGATTCCTAGCACAAAGGCATTTAAAGTTGCTTCCAAGGGGAGATGGTCCATTTCAAGTGGTTGCACGAATTAATGACAATGCTTACAAATTGGACCTTCCTGGTGAGTATAATGTGAGTGCTACTTTCAATGTTTCTGATCTTTCTCCTTTTGATGTAGGTGAAGATTCGAGGATGAATCCTTTTGAGGAGAGAGGGAATGATGAGAACTATCAAGAGAATACCATTAAAGCTTCAAGTGATCCTTTGCACATTCATGAAGGCCCAATTACAAGAGATAGAGCCAAAAAGATACAAGTTGCTTTAAATGGATTAATTGAGAAAACATGGATTGAAACTACAATTCAAGATGCAAGACATCATGAATTGGGCTTGAAGAGATGTCAAGACGTTGTGGGCTTTATTCAAGCTATTGGGCAGCCAAATACACAATTCGGATCAAATGCAGAAAGGTTAACTATCAAGAGAATACCATTAAAGTTTCAACTGACCCTTTGTACATTTACGAAGGCCCAATTACAAGAGCTAGAGTAAAAAAGATGCAAGCTGCTTTAAATGGATTAATTGAGAAAATATGGATTGAAACTACAATTCAAGATGCAAGACATCATGAATTGGGCTTGAAGAGATGTAAAGGCATTGTAGGCTTTATTCAAGCTATCGGGCGGCCAAATACACAATTTGGATCAAATGCAGAAAGGTCAATTTCAGAATAAAACTGGTATTGATTGAGTTGGAATTAATTTGCAAGCCATATACCTTTGAATAATTAAGATAGCTTTCCAAAGAATTTTACGGAGTTAGATTTGGAGTTCTCTAGAAGGAGTTATGACCAATTCATTACAGCATATGCAGAGTTGGGAATTTCAACAGCTCATTAACTAGTTAAGAGAACTAATTCGACTTGAACTAGAATTTAATCTTTTTTCAAATTTTTAGGTCTCTATTGGCCTATTTAAACTCAGCAACCTTGCTATGTAAGACAATTGAGAGATTAATGTTATTTGAATTTGAGAGAATTATTCTGTCTTTGGTTCTTTTGAGAACTAGTGAACTTATCAAGAATTTGCATTCTTGTGGCGTTCTAAATCGAGACTTATCACTCACCTTCTCATCTAAATCTTGAGTGTGGCGTCAATATCCTTCTCCAGACCTTTGGTTCATGTTTGCTTAAGCATTGGGTCAAGGTTTTTTGTTAAATCTGTTTAGAACTTTCTTGGGCAGTTGAAACTTCAAAATTAAATGTTCTCCTTAAAGTTTCAATGTGGGAATCACACCAAAACGTCTCTTCGACATTGGCCATTCTTCATGAGCAATTCATTGGAGAATCAGCAGTAGTTTTTGAAGCTGCTAGATGAGATTATCTCAACATGAAATGCTGTTCACTCAATGCCAAGGATCTTGATTTCCACTACAACCAGATGTCCATTTTGTTTTATAAACTAAATGGATTTAATGATCCTACACTCTAGCATGTCTTTCTTGCCACTCTACCTGATTCAAAGACAGCTCACTATTTACAATATCAACCTCGAAAATATTTCATTAGGCAAAATCTTTTAGATTGCTAAAGGATGTCTTGAACTAATCAAAGATAGAGAGCCGTTCAAAAGTGCTTGCAAAAAGCCATATTTGCAGATCAAGTGCAAGGATAAAAAGAAATGTGATTGTGGTCCCCAAAAGAAAAAAAACATCTTAGAAAGTTCAGACACCCGAGATCTTTTCCAAAGTCTCATTTTCAGAAAACTCGAAGGACATACAAGTTTTACAGAAGAAGATCATTTTCCTCCAAAGATTAGCAAATGAAGAAATCCAGTAGATGTTTTATTTGCAAGAAAAAAGGAAATTATGCAAAAAATTATCCTAACAAGCGAGACAAGGCTATCAGATTGACCAAACACTTGCAGTCTATTACGGACTATTCTCCTGACAAAGAAAAAGTAGAGTCCTATTTCTTTGAACAAGATGAACCAAATGAAAAAACAGTGTTCGCACTGAAAAACTCGTCTGATGAGTCTGAAACAGATGAGTTTCATACAATCTACAATCAACAATCTTTGTCCCTGAATTCCTCAATTCCCATTCCATCAGTCAAAATCCAAATTTTACCCTCAAAATTCCAAAGACCAATCCCTGCCATTGGTTTTCTTGATACAAGTGCTCAAAAAACCATGTTAAATCCTGACATTCTTCCACCTCAACACTAGAAGCCTCACATAGAACATTTCAAAGTAGCCAATGGAAAAATCTTCACCACAAATTTGATTACCAAAAATCTCATTGGTATTCAAAATTTCCCCAATTGTGTGATTTGGACCAAAATTATTGGATCAAAACTGCCTGATAAGGATATCTTATTAGGTTTTGACATCATCACCCAAATCAAACACCTCCAAATTATTCCTACTATAATCCGAGTCAAGTCCCTTCATCAATGTTCTTAGGCTTTACAGCCTTACAGATTCTTCACAGTCTTACCAAGACATTTCAGCCAAACTCCTTCATTATTGTCCAGAGTCCCATGGAAATACAAGTCTTTCTTTGTCAAACTCCCTTTTAAGCTAAATAAAGACACAAATCCTACTAAGGCAACCCATCTAGGAATGAGTCCATCTGACTTAGTCCTAGCCCAAAAGAAGTGTTCCCAACTTTTAGCCCAAGGCCTCATCGAGCCCATAAATTCTCAATGGGCTTGTCAAGCCTTTTATGTGGAAAAGCATTCTGAACTTGTTCGAGGGAAAAAGAGATTAGTCATTGATTATCAATAGTCAAACATATTTTTACAAAATGACAAATTTCTACTTCCTAAACGATAAAACATTTTTACATATTTGAAAAATACCCATATCTTTTCAAAATTTAATTTGAAATCAAGTTTTTGGCAACTTGACATTGAACCATCTGAAAGATACAAAATAGCTTTTTGCATTCCTAATGCCCATTATCAATGGACAGTTTTACCATTTGGATTAAAAACTGCCCCTTCCATCTTTCAAAAAGTAATGGTTAAAATCTTTCAGCCCATACTGCATCATGTATTGATTTATATTGATGTTATCTTATTGTTTTCAAGAACTCATGAAGAACATCGCCAGTTGTTAAATCAATTTCTTGATATTGTTCATTCTCATGGGATAATGCTGTTGGCAAAGAAAAGCACTATTGCTACAGATAACATCGAGTTTCTTGGAATGATCATTAAAGACGGTCACTACCAACCAGGAAAACACATTACCCAAGAACTACTTCAACCTTATACAAATAAGCTTAAACTATACCATTTGGCCCATTCTCTTCCTGATTACCAAGATATTACGACCCAATTACTTCAATTTTGTCCAACCAATCATTTGTCTTTTGACCATCCCAGTCCATTATGGAAAAATCCAACTCACTTTATAAAGCTTCCTTTCAAGCTCAATGAAGATGTGAATCCTACTAAAGCCACCCATCTAGGTATGCCAACCTCAGAACTTCTTTTGGCCTAAACAGAATGTGCTGAACTTTTGGCCTAAGACCTAATTGAACCTACCTCTTCCCAATGGGCTTGTCAAGCTTTTTATGTCAATAAAAGATCTGAAACTTTACGTGGGAAAAAGTGTTTAGTGATTGATTATCAACCCTTGAATCAATTCTTGTAAGATGACAAGTTCCCTCTTTCTCACACTAACTCTCTGTTTACATATCTCCAAAATGCCTCCACCCTTTCTAAGTTTGATTTAAAGTCTGGATTTTGGCAGTTGGGTATTGACCTTCTAAAAGTTACAAAATAGCTTTCTGCATTCTAAATGATCATTACTAGTGGAAAGCCCTCCCTTTTAGTTTGAAAACCACTCCTTCCATCTTTAAAAAAACCATGACCTAGATTTTCCAACCCATCCTACACTATACCCTTGTTTACATTGACGATATTTTGTTATTTTCAGGTACAGTGGAAGAACACAATGCATTACTCCAACAGTTTCATGATATCATACAAAAATAAGGTATTATGCTTTCAGACAGAAAAAGTACTATTGCTATAAATACAATTGAGTATTTCGGTATGAACATCAAATTTGTTCATTATCAACCTAGTCCCCATATTGCATAGGAATTGCTGCATTTCCCTAATAAAAACTTTACCAAAAAGCAAGTTCAATAGTTTTTGGGTATAGTCAACTATATTAGAGATTTTCTTCCACATATGGACCAACACACCAATGTTTTATCTATTTTGTTAATGAGACGTCCCTCTCCATGGGATAAGCATCACATGCATGCAGTTCAATAGTTGAAGCAAATTGCTTACAATCCTCCATCGTTGAAAATTATTTCTAATGGTCTTCGCATCTTGCAAATTGGTGCTTCTTACATATCATAAGGTGCTGTTCTCCTTAAAAAGACAAATTAGAAAGAACACCTGATCGGATATGCATTACCATACAATGTTCAAAGAAATCCTTATCGTTAAACATGGGATAAAAAAGTTTGAATATCTACTCGACCACAGATTCCTCATCAGATTAGATAATTCAACTTTTCCTAAAGTCCTACAGTTTAAAGGCAAAACAATCCCTAATAATCAGTTGCTTCGTCTTTAAGAATGGTTTTCTCGATATGAGTTTGAAGTCCAACATATAAAAAGAGATACAAACCTAATTCCTGATTTTCTATCCAGAGCTCATAAACCTTCTCAACTTGTATTTTCATACTTCTCTTATTTTCTATATCATATTCATGGCTTCTTATTCTCACAAAGATGTTCGTTCTATAACTTCTTCTCTTCCTTCTCAAGCCCTTACTAAAAAAACTTTTCCTCTTAGAAAATCTTTCTCTACTCTATACTAGCTCCAACAGTGTGTAAAACAATATCTCTTTAGGTATTATATGAGAGTTTACCTCGTTGAAGGTCTAACTGTTTTCACCACTTTTGATCCAGAGCATTTATTTCTCAATGGATTGTATGTTTCTCCTACCAAAGATATTACTAATGATGAATTATGGTATTTTTGGTGTCTTACTACTCTCCATGCTACAAAACTAATTCGTCCTCTCAAATCTACTCTGAAAAGGATCATGACTCCTAAGGATCATGACTCTTCTTGAATGGTTCTCCCCTATTCCTTGGTTGAGACATAGATTAGGACAACTAGCTCATACCGTAATCTTAACTCCATTCTTCCTCATGAAGCAGATCAGTTTACATCTGTTTTTACAGTTCATCGACCTTACTTCCAGCAATCAGAAACTAGTGCTTTCTTCACTCAAACCCAGTGTTCCCATTATCACACTACACTATATCCTTCAACCCTTGAAGAAGATCTTAACTTCAAGAAAACCCTCACCAAATTCTTATTACAACTCAACCATGTCAAACCGTTTGTCACTAATATTATCTCTAGCGATCATGAAATAATTATGATCGCTAACCCTTTGGGTTCCAACAAAGGTATCATAATTAAAAAAGAGCGTCCTGACACTCCTCCTCAGTTATATTATCAAGATTCTCAGGATCCAAATGATGAGTTTCTACCTCTCAGTCAGCATCTCAGACAATTGGAAACACCTCATTCCAATGTTCATATTCAAGTCACTACAATGGAACAAGGCCAGTCTTCTACTCTAAAAGTTATCTCTATTATCGAATTGTATCCCTGGTATTGTGCATGCCCGAGGTTGTCCTTTTCACCATGGCCCCACATACCTGGATTACTACACAATGTTCTGTGGTCCATCTGGCACTATGTATGTCAAGACGTGTCTAAATTACAAGCTTGACCGATAAGAAGAAACAGACTCCAGCTCAGATGATCCAAAACAGATGAACCTATTCTTTTCTTAATAATGTTATTTTGTCTTATTATGTGGTTGTAATAGTATAAAGTAAGGGAAATATTAACTTACTTTATGCTTTTGTCTTATTAGCTTGCTTTATGCTTTTGTCGTTTTTGCTTTGCTTTTGTATTATTAGCTTGCTTTATGCTTTTGTCATTTTTGCTTTTAAAAAAGCATGAGGGTCCTGTCCCAGCTTTATCAAAAGTGTGTTTTACTTTAATAATTATGTTTGCTTTTAGAAAAGTGATGGGTCCTGTCTCACTTTTCTAGTTTGTCTTATATGACCTTTATATCTCTATATAAGGGCATCTCTCCTCTTTATAAAATAAGTTGGAAAAAACTCAGAATATATTCAGTATTTTCTATCTATGGCTTTCTAATTCTCTCTCTTTTTAAGTTCAATGAAGCTCTGAAATAAATAAAGAAAAAATATAAGTAAAGAAAAGGAAATCTATTCAAATTAAAACCAAGTCGTATGCTCTATACTTGCCTTTTCTGAAGGATCCTGTGTATCAGAAAGCTTGAGATTTGTTTGTTGTTTTCTTATCTAGTTTGGTACCCGTTTTAAGCTAAGGAAAAGCTATTTTAGGGTTTATAAAACTGAAAAAAGAAAAAGATTTTGGTTTTTAGTTTTTTAGTTAAGGTATATCGGCGGGAATCCAACAACGTAGGTTCTAGAGGTGAATCCAAATAGGCACTAGTCTGATCTGCACTATTGGTAACAAGCCACGTACCTAACCGGTCGATTTTTTCTCGATTGTTATCTAATTTAACAACAAAATTATGGCCAAAGAGATGGAATTTAAATTTCTAGATCCCATATTTGACTGCCAAGATCTCTTTGTAGATTATATGATAATACTTTTCAGCATCTTTGAACTATCCACTGGCATGTACACAGTAGAAATCTTTTCCATCAATGTTCTCAAAAGTATTGCTCTCCAGTATTCATCACTAGCGTCTGTTTGTAAGATGCGTTGTCTAACGGATGGGATCCTTAGTGGTAATGGATGCTGAGTCATCTGCTTTAGCTTCTAAACAACTGTGGTCTACTCTGGTCCCTAAGGTGGGGTTGATTTCTTTAGCATCTTAGATAATTATGAGGGGTATACCATAATGTGAGGGAAAAAATCTCTAAGATAATTAACTATCCCGAGAAATTGTTGGATCTGCTTTCTGGATAAGTGCTAATTTGGAAAATGCATCAATTCCTTAGCAATGTGGGGCCCTAGCTAATAATGGCCATCTTGGATTATCATACCCAAGAACTCGATAGACTCTTGTCCTATTTGACTTTTCTTTTGAAATAACATGACACCATAAGATTCAATAATGGTTAGGAATTGATTTAAAAGCTGTTGGTGAGTTTCATGGTGCATTTAGAAAAAAAACCTTTTTACCTTATAGATGGACAAACAAGGATTGGATTTTTGGCAAATAGTTGAGGGGTTGATAGTCAATGACTAGTCTCTTTTTCAGATCTTTTTTCAACATAAAAGGCTTGTCAGGCCCAATCAGAATGAGTGGGCTCAATAAAACCTTGGGCCATAAGCTACTGGCACTCAGCTTGGGTTAACTTAAAGGTCAGAAGGCATTATACCCAGATGGTTGGCCTTGGTAGAATTAATGTCTTCATTACTGTCTTCATTAACCTATGGATTTTTTGGTAACGAGATCTGTTTGGAATAATTTCCTATTAGCTACTTTGAAGTACTCAGTATGGTTTATCATACTCCTTTGTGCCCCAGTATCTATGAAACCTATGACAGAAATAGGCTTGGCAAACTTTGAAGGGAGGAGACTGATTTTGATAGAAAGACGAGGGTAACTGACAAGGTTAATTGACTATTTATTATAAATAGCAGGGATTTCCTCAGAATCAGAGTCGAAACTTTACTTTGCTAGGATAAAAACTATGTCATCATCATAGCTTTGTTGTTATGAGAATATGGACTTAACATCTTCATCATCAGAGAGGGGAAAAACTCTATGAAGATGTTGGATTTTACAAAGTGGCCTTTCTTTTTATAGATAAACATTGGGCATCCTTTTGGCTTCTGGACTCAAACTGAGAGGACTTTCTTCTGAAAAACCTATAAGGTTTTTTAGGTTTTCTAAGGTTGTTTCTTCTAGAATTCCCAAATTTAGAGTATTTTTAGAAATGGGACTTCGTTTTGGTAGGACAATGGCAAGTTCTTTCATCTTTGTATTTGATTGCAAGATGAGGTTTTTTATAGGCACTCTTAAAAGGTTCCTTATGCTCCATAAAATCTTTCAAAAACTCATTTTTTTCACAGAGCTTTTCCAAACAAGATATTGCCAATTGGTAGATTTTTTCTAGTGAGAGGTTTTCGATGTTCATTGATGAAGGTGGAGTTGCCTTTATAATTCTAAAAGGATCTCTTTAGGAAGGAAAGTAATAAAGACATTTGATGAAACTCTCATCTGGCTACTTTTTGTGCTACTGTTGGTTCTCCTTGGAACTATTCATATGTGGAATTGTTACTTAGTAAATCTGTAACTGTCTGTACTGGCCAAGACTTTCAAACCAATGACTAAGTGAGCCAAGCAATCTGGAACAGAATTCCCGAAGGATAGATTGTGAGGTGGCATCAACTTTAAGCATATGAACATCAGTCCAAGCAAAGAACTATTAAAATCTTTAAAACCATTTGACTTTTAGAACGTCGTCAAATGTGAATCATAGCCCATTAGAAGCTTTAGGAATTGGATTAGGCTGATAAAGAGGAATATCCTCAAGGTCTTCAACTATGGGAGGTCCTCGTGAAGAGGATGCAGAATGACCTTCTTCTCCAGAAGGTGATAGAGGATCATTAGATCCTATAGATGGCTAAATCATGAGTAGATCAGGAATATGCACATAGTATTCTTCTAAATCTGTTGTGGATAGAGAAGCAACTGATTCTGTTGAGGAAAAGGATTTATCAGAAGATAAATCTGAATCTACCATAAAAGCACTAGCCTCAGAAGAGGGAAATCCAGTGTGGATTTCTTGAGAAAAAAGTTGATGCTTATCTTTTGATGGTGTTTGAGTGGGTTCTAGTGTGAATTGAAGAGAAAGAGGTTAACCTTAATCAGTAAAAGTAGGTTGTGGTTTTGAGGTTGAGGGTCATGTGGACGATTTTGGCCTTGGTGTTGACCGAGATGTAGAGAGGTGTGAAAACCCAAAGAACTTTGTATAATCCACGAGTTTTTCATGGTTGGCAGGTTTGTAAAAAGGTTGATCTGTAGTGAATGAAGAAGTGTATGCTGGTACGATTTGAGTTTTTACAAACAGGGACGGTTGTTGTTTCTCAACATCAACTTTTACAAGCTCATTTTTAAGCTGTTTGATCTCAACTTCTTTTTTGTTGAACTCTAAACCCTAGTATCTATTCTGAATCATCATTCTGAGCACGATACAGTTATTCCAATTGAGCTGTTATCTTGTCAACCTTTCTGTTTGTAGTATGTACTTGAGCTTGAACATTGTTGAGCAGATATCTAAACCCTTGCATTTTGGGTTTATATTGTTTGGACTCTTCAAGTTGTCTAGTGGGAGTAACAGAGATCTGGACAAATGGCTTGGAGATCACTTTTATTTGTAGATCTGTCTGCATTTCTAAATGAGGGAATTGTTCATGGTAAGAGTTGGATAAGAACATCATGCAGGTTATGGATGACATTGTTGACTTTCCATCTGTATGTAGTAGGCTTTTGTGGGCTGATGACATTGTTACTTGTGTTTTCAACCAGCCTGGAGTGTAGTCGAGTTCATCATCAAGCATCTAGATCATCAAAATATGCACTAGCTTATATTGTTTGGGCTCTTCAAGTTGTCCAGTGGGGGTAACAGAGATCTGGACAAATGGCTTGGAGGTCACTTTTATTTGTAGATCTGTCTGCATTTTTAAAGGAGGGAATTGTTCATGGTAAGAGTTGGATGAGAACATCATTCATGGTTGTGGATGACATTGTTGACTTTCTATCTATATGTAGTAGGCTTTTGTGGGTTGATGACATTGTTACTTGTGTTTTCAACCAGGCATGGAGTGTAGTCTGGTTCATCATCAAGCATCTAGATAGATGGAGGTTTGCAACTGCCCTTTTTCTGATTCTTCTTTTTTTCCCCTTTTGAAGCATGTACTAACTTCTCAATTATTGTCTGATGAGAACTATCAAGAGAATAACATTAAAGCTTCAAGTGATCTTTTGCACATTCATAAAGGCCCAATTACAAGAGCTAGAGCCAAAAAGATACAAGCTGCTTTAAATGGATTAATTGAGAAAATATGGATTGAAACTACAATTCAAGATGCAAAACATCATGAATTGGGCTTGAAGAGATGTCAAGCCATTGTGGGCTTTATTCAAGCTATTGGGCAGCCAAATACACAATTCGGATCAAATGCAGAAAGGTCAATTTCGGAATAAAATTGGTATTAAATGAGCTGGAATTAATTTGCAAGCTTTCCAAAGAATTTTACAGAGTTAAATTTGGAGTTCTCTAGAAGGAGTTATGACCAATTCATTACAGCATGCGCAGAATTAGAAATTTCAACGACTCCTTAACTAGTTAAGAGAACTAGTCCGACTTGAACTAGGATTTAATCTTTTTCGTATTTTTTAGGTCTCTATTGGCCTATTTAAACTCAGCAACCTTGCTATGTAAGACAATTGAGAGATTAATGTTATTTGAATTTAAGAGAATTATTCTTTCTTTGGTTCTTTTGAGAACTAGTGAACTTATCAAGAATTTGCATTCTTGTGGCATTCCAAATCAAGACTTATCACTCACCTTCTCATCTAAATCTTGATTGTGGCATCAATATCCTTCTCCATACCTTTGGTTCATGTTTGATTAAGCATTGGGTCAAGGTTTTGTGTGTCTTAAATTTGTTTAGAACTTTCTTGGGTAATTGAAACTTTAAATTATGTGTTCTCCTTAAAGTTTCAATGTGGGATTCGCATCATTGTCAAAGTCATTACCATCTAAACAGGGGCAATCAGGGTTGCAAATGTGTGATCCAAGATATATAGGATAACCATTTGAAGCAAAACCATATATAAGAAGCTTCTCTTGTCCTATCTGAACTACTGTGATCATAGCAGTGCATGAGATCTTGGGAGGTTGAGGTGGTTGACTTTTGTTGGCCTCTGGGGGTTGGAATTGTGCCATATAGTCTTTTTTCAAATTAGGCGTCTAAAGTTTGGATAGGCTGGGAACTTCAGTGAAACTTTTCATAGTTAGATAACCATTCTAACGGCATCGATTTGAGAAGTTCTTATTTTTGGATTTGTTTAGATATTTGAACAATTGTAGGAACAGACTTGTTGTCAGCTAAGATCATAAGGGTATCTGAGGTAGTTTGAGAAGATAATAGGTCAAGAGCTTGATTTTGAAGACGAAACACCAATTGATGGTGTAAAGTAGCCATTTCTGCAGAGACTACTTATTCAGCTCCCTATAGCTAGATCTGGACTTTTAAGGTTATGGGTAGGTTAGGGTTTTCAAGGAATAGGTTAAAATTTAGATAGCAGGTAAGAAGGACACTACCGGCATAAAGAGTTGTCACCACAACACCAATAACAGCATGTTGGTACTCTTTGAATCTGGTATCCATCAGAGTAATTCTTGCTGTAACATGCAAGCCTTTTTTGCCATGTAGAGTAAGAACAATACGAATTCCCCTAAGATGGAGGTACGTACAACCTTCTCATTTTCATTGAGTAACAAGCTCTGTCAGAATTTCTAGAGTAACATATTGCTCTACCTGAGTTGCCGGTAAAGCACACTGATCCAATCAAGAGGATTGAATATATTCTTTTGGAGTAGGGCATCTAGTGGAAATAAGGGTTCTAATAGTTCGGGTCACAATGTTGTGTTATTGGTAGAGTTTATAAGGGCTGATTAAAGGTAAGGAGGATTCAGAGATTTTAGTATAATCTAGAATATATGAATACTCAATAAGATTTTCTATTTTAAAAGCAAGATGTTTTGTACAAGACTTCAAAAGAGAAAGAGTAAAAGAAAGAGAAATAGGAGATTCAGAGCCATTTGATATACTTAAAAATTAATTGTTTGTTAGCCCTATCAGTGGAATATAAAAGGGATCATTAACCTACCTTTAAAGTCCTAGCCTGGCAGTTTGGAATGGTAGCACTGACTACGAAATCATTTTTATGCTCAATCTCTCAAATTAGAGGTAAATCATATGGCATTTCCTGAAGAAAGATTTTATAATTCTTGCAAGAGAGAAGTAATAAAACTAGAAAAAGTAGGGTTAAGTTTGTTAGTGTTTAAAAATGCCTCTTTGTACAAAAGTACTGTCATTGGCCAACATGAAAACAATGTTTTTTTTTTATTTTAATCTCACTTGCTCTTTAACAGAAATTCTTTTGTTTTTCCTTTGATTTTCTCTCAATGGCCACATTTTTCTTTGCTTTTTCTCTTCCATTTTTCTCATCCTCTTTTTTACTTTCACTCACTTTTCTCTCTTTGTCGTTTGCTCACTCTCTCTCTGTAGGCTCACTTGGTCTCCAATAACCTGGTTTGGTGTCAATGGAACAAGAGTGCTATTGTGTTGATTAAACACAAATGAATACTTATTGACGAAGCCATCATGCTTCACATATTTGTCGTTTGCATTAGTACTACATCAGATAACACCTTATCTTCATACTTGCTAAACCACTAAAGTTTATATAGTTATGGGTGTTGTTTAAATGTCAAAAGCCCCAACATTAGTACTAGCAACATTAGTACCACTTCCTTCATTAATAATCATAATGATGAGATTAAGGAAAAAATTGTCACAAGCACATGGGATGAGGTAATTTAGATCATATTCAAGTTTCCATTGGACCAATCATAAGAGCTCAAGCAAAGAAATTCAAAAAAGTATTTAATTAATTTATTCAAGCAACTTGGGCTCAATCAAATTCATGGAGGCCTATGAGGGAATCGCACGTGATAAATGTGTGATCCATGCTCTTGAAGTTTCTAAATAATCATTTCCATGAAGTAGGATGTTGGTTTACACATTATAGTAGGAAAATACTGGGAACCATTTTCTAGATAATTTTTCATTTCCTTAGGAGGCTACTGAAGAAATAAACCAGTTATTTATTTTTTAATTGCCTAGTTTCCATTTTAATTAATGTAAGACATTTAAGCCAATTAGGATTTTAATTTGGTTTAATTATTTTCTCTTTTTTTAGATTAAGATTTTGATTTTATTTTATTTTAGGATTTATTTCCTAACCCTATATAATGTACTTAATGAATAGAAAATATCTTTTTGATACAATTAGTGAGATTTAATTCTCTTTGGTTCTTAAAAAAACTCTTTGATCTTATCCATAGCTTATTCTACATCTTTACATACCAAGGTACATGCTTTTAGAAGCTTATTCCACATCTTTACATACCAAGGTACTTGCTTTTAGAAGCATTGGATCATTGCATTGCTTATTCCACATCTTTACTATCGAAAATGTTTTCCTATTGCATTGCTTCATCTTCCTTTACTTGTATACTTAAAGGTCTTATAGCTATTAAAGTCAATTCCCTAGGGGCTGTATACTCTTCATCTTCAATGTCCTTCAATGGTAGCATCTCATTTTCTTTCATTTCATCTTTAGTTACAATCTCACCATTGTCTTGCAATATTATAACTCTTTTTTTTTACACATTCACTTGCTATATGTCCCCTTCCTTGATATTTAAAACACTTAATGTCACCATTCTTAATAGTGGAAGTCACAGTGTTACCTTGTGAAATGTGCCTAGAGGGTTTAGATCTCAGCTTCTCGCTTTACATAGCTTGGCATTCAAAGAGTGAAACTCAAGCTTGAAGCTACACGAGTGTTATTTCTTCTCTTGAGTTACTATTTAATCTTGATGGCTTTGTGGACCATCTCATCTATTTCCACAAAAATGTTGCAAATCAAGCATATTTGCAATTCCTTATTAAGGCCATTCAAGAATCTTGCCATGGTAGCTTTTCTATCTTCTTCTGCATTTGCTCTAATCATGGCAATATCTATTTCTTTATAATAATGCTTCAATCATGGCAATCTCCATTTCTTTATAATGATCTTTTATATTTCAGCTATCTTATGTAAGACTTTGTAATTTTTAGTACAAGTCTCGATAATAGTGGTTAGGTACAAAACGTTCTTCATTTCATTTCATGCCTCAATTGGATGTTCTTTATTTTCCCTTCTGTTTAGAACAAGCTGATCCTACCAAGTAATAGCATAGTCAGAAAACTTAATCATAACCAATTTTACCTTTTATGCCACACAAACCATCATCTCTATTCCCTCTACCTCCTCCATCTATTGAGTCCTCCCCTTTATCACACTCATCTCTATAATAGTCATCAATCTCTCCTCTAGCTAGAGCTCTCTCCCTCCTATGTGCTTAAGGAATAGGTTGTTCTCTACTTGATCTAAGTGCTCATGTATGTGCTCTAATTCAGCCCTCATCATCCTTCTCATCTCTCCTATCAATGCTTGAATTTGTAAATTATGAGTAGTTACGGATTGATTGTCTTCATTGGTATTGACATGGCTAACACTTGCAAAAGAAAGTTAGAAATAATGTGGAAAAGACCTCACCTCACTCCCTTATGTATTTTACTCAAGAAAATGATCCACTCAATTCCACTCGTGTTTCACTCTAATTTATTGGCTTTTACCCTCTAATTTGCTCACACTCTCTTGCCTTTCTCCACTTCAAATTTTAAAAGCAAGAACACAATGTGTACACAAAAAATTTCACCGATGGGGTAAAATCAATCTCCAAGACACTAATAATGCAAAAATGAAAAGAAAAATTAAGTAGAGGTTGGAGACTCTTTTTTTTAAACAAAAAAGAATAGGTAAAATTTATGGATTTAAAGAGAATTAAACTGCAAGGATGTAAAATTTGATAAAAAAGAAACCCTAAAAATAATGCCCATGCAGCACTATTCACGTGGCTCTATTCATGTGATACTATTCACATAGTGCTATTCATACGACATTGTTCACAATTTTTTTTAAATATTAGAACAAGAATGAAAAATTCTCAAATAAGAATGAAAAGCAATAAAGATAGATGAATTTTACTGTAGTGCCTAAGCTCTGATACCAAATGATATAAATCTTGACAAGAACTAATGCAATGTTAATCAATTTAGTCCCTAAGATTGAATCTAAACCAGGAGTTGAATAGAACTGTGATGTAACACCCTACATTTATAATTGTAATTAAAGTGAATAAAAAAACATGTGGAACATTCAACTGTGAGGTGCAATCTTCTTACTCGGATATAATATAATTAACCTAACAAGCTCTCTTAAGCTTTTATAATAATAATAATAAAGTATAATAATATAGTGACATAAGTAGTGTTGTAGAGATATTAGAAATTCTAGAAATTTCTAAGTTAATTATAGAGAAATAAATTAATAATTAAAAGTAATGATAACATAAGTAATGACATAAGTAATAATGTAACCAGAAATATTATAGAGAATTAGGAATTCTAGAAATTACTAAGATATTTATGGAGATATAAATTAATAATTAAAAGTAATGATGACATAAGCAATGATATAATAAGAAAATATTGTAGAAATATTAGAAATTCTAGAAATTACTAAGATATTTATAAAGAGATAAATCTCCACCATTAATTAAGTGTTAGGTGTTAAAATCTTAATCTCCACCATTAATCAAATGATATGGTGGCAAAATCCTAACTACTCATGGATCTTAAGAAATCCTATAAATACCTTTTACCCCTTGCATTTTCCATAACCCTAGAAATCTTATCTTTTTTCTATTCTAAGTCAAAGCATCATTAGTGAAAAGATTCTCAAGTTTAGGAAGAAAGGTTTAGGGGAATAAAAAAAAACAAGTAACACTTCACTTCAACTAAAATGTAAGGACAATATGTTAAAATTAGCTTTGATTAATAATTCTCTTATGCTATGTTTAGTTTTAAATAATTGTTGTGTGTTAGAAAGTGTATATTTATAAAGGAGAAAATCGTCATTTTACACTTTAAATCTCACTAACATTACTACTTTTATTTATTTAAGTATTTTGTTATTTAATTACATGTGTTTTATTATAATTGTGTATTTTATGTATTTTAGGGGTATCATAATCGTTTCACAATAAACGAGTGATCAGACAGCAAAACGGACGTCATATTTGGACTCAGGACGGTCGAAAACCTTAAGAAGAGCATTAAAGTAAAAATTCTTTCGTTCACACATACACATCATACACTTATCTTGATCACGATCTTATTCACGACTTTCATGTATACGGACCGATGATGTGGCAACTACCTACGACGTGGCAGTATCTGATTGGACGAATTATGTGGATTGACTGCTTATGTGGCATTGACCGATGACGTGGCGTTGACCGATGATGTGTCATGATCTTATTGGACTAAATTTCTTATGTACTGTAGATCGATGACGTGGCAGCATCTCATTGGAGTATAAATCGGGTGTACAGTACATGCGCTTACATGGGATTATTTACTATTCAGGCGGCGTTACTGTACAAATGTTGACTGTTGACGGTTGACTGTTGACTGTTGACTGATGACGTGGCGCAATCCTGAGCATCCGAATTGTTTTTAATCCGATGGTCACGATTCACTCAATGTATCTATAAAAAGGGGGCTCTCCCCCCCTAATTTGGCACCCCTGAATTCATTTCTAAGCTTAGATTTCTGAAATTCCTTCTCTTTCTTGTAGTTTCTTTGTATTTTAATAAAATTCCCTTTTTATCCCTAGTTAAAATATGAGTAGCTAATTTCTTTTTGAGCTTGGGTTGAAGGTGAAGTCTCAACATGTTCCATGGGCTTAATTTGGTAAATTTACTTTCTCTTCCCCTCTAACATTTGTGGTTGTTTTGACTTTTCGTCGACAAATAATAATAGTCTTGTCTAGTTACAGCCCTGGTTAAACCGGCACCCTAGTACAAGGTTATTATTATTTGGCACGATAAGCCCTTGGCACCATACTTATTGGAGAGTGGTTCATGAGGTGTGGAATCCCCCCTTATGATTTAATTGATATTAATATGAAATATTTAGCCCATGGAGCATGTTGATGCGGATCCGGATACCCAAGTGCTTTATTATAATAAGTTTCATTCTTAATTATTCCGCTATTTTAATTCATAATTTAGGATAAAATCACCATAATTTAATTGTTCCCATTAAAAAGAAAATTAATTCGACACATAATTAAAATCAACCTCCTCGTGGAATCGACACTCGTCACTATTAATCTATTCTACAATAGATTCGTGCGCTTGCGAGTTCATTAAAATTTGCACAACAATAATCTCTTATCTTATAATGATTATTATTATGGTGTAATTGGCTATTATTAAATCCACACATGGCTGGCTATATTATAATTCTATTTCTTTAATTTATGTATGGACAGCACTGCCGCCTATGTTAGACGTTGTTGTCTTAAATTATTTCATATTTTACTTTATCATATATCTAGAAAATTTACATATTATGACATAGGTTGCATTTGGTTCATGCGTTTCATGGGTGATTTGATAAAGAGGTATTTTAATGAATTTAAAAAAATAAAAAAGATTTCTGCACTACTAGGTGGCAAGCATTCATAAAGAGGGCAAGCCCTCTGAGCTAAGAAAAGAAATTCTTTGGGGATGACGATACGTAACACCCAACGAATCAATTAATTTAAGCCCAAGGGTATGTTATGCAATGCTAGCCTTTCCCTAACACCATTTTTTACATTCTTTTAGCACTTATTCATAAATTCATAAAGTCATTCATGGCTCATGTGGTCCTTACATTGCAAGAATTGAGTAGGAAAAGCTAACGCCAAGTGCATATAGACATACCAAACTTTGGATTACATAACCGGCTCAACTGTATTCCTATCTAAGTCTAAATCTTGTTTATGAAATTTGATTTGTGACATGTTACTAAGATATCCTTAACTTTTATAACAAATTTTTTGGTGTAACAAACCCTTTTATATAGTTTTTGTATAACAAACTTTTTATGTTATGTATTTATAATATTTATTTTGACACTCATTTCTATAAGTGCTTAATGTTTTACTTGGTTTAATCACTTTAGTTACAACCATAAAGGCAGAGTATTACATCAACACTTACTTTCAAAATAAGCGTTTATAAATATAAAGCATAAAAAGTTTGTTACACAAAAATGTGGTTACAAAATATAAAGATTTCTTAGTAACATATCTCAAAATCAACTCTGTAGGTAAACAAACTTATAATATTGATGCTTTAAATAGAAAGACAATTGAGTCTATTTTATAACCCAAGGTCTTGTTATGTTCATATGTACTTCGCCTTGGTTAGGACTTGGTGTCAGCTTACCCTATTCCTTAATTCCTACAATGTAAGGACTATATAAGCTAATGCTCAGTAAGTAAACACTTGATGTATGAATTAGCTACTATACACGTGAATGACTGAATAAAAGGAGTGCAAAATCTTTTCGTGAAACTTAGGAATATGAACGAATTTTGTTAGGCCCTCAGTTTGTTGTACTATAAGGCTAGCACTAAACAACATGCCCTTGAGCTTAATTAATTGATCTCTTAGGCGTTACATATCGTTGTCCCCAAAAGATCTTTTTTTACTTAGCTTAGAGGCTCACCCTTTTTGTAAACTTTGCCACCTAGTAATACAACAATCCATTTGAAAAAATTCTTAAAAACATATTTTCTATGAAATAATCCATGAAATGCATATGCCTAATGTAACTTATGTCATAACAAGTAAGTTTTCTAGATGTATAATAAAGGCAAAACCAATATTTAACATAGGTGATAGTACCGTCTATATAGAAATTAAAGAAAATATAATTATAAAATAAGCGGCAAGGCCGACCATGTAAGGAATAAATAACAAACATTATATTTTAGGCAGCAGAGCTAGTCATGGCATAATAAAAGCATAATCTATTAGGCGACATAGTTGGGCATCCAATGAAATAAGTAGTAAAGTATCACATTATAGACAGTATAGCCTACCATGGCATAATAAAATAAAGCATTATATATGAGGTGGCATGGCCAATCATACAATCAAATAATTAGCAAAGCATCACATTATAGGCAGTATAGCTGACTATGACATAATAAAATAAAGCATCACATATGAGGCAGCATAGACGCTATACAATCAAGTAGCAAAATATCATATTATAGGCGACATAGCTAACTATACGAGGATGATTAAAATGATATCGTAATGTAGGCAGTATAGCGAGCCATATAAAAGAATTATTATTCAAAGTAAAGTTCAGCATATTGTCCTTACATTGTAGTTGAAGTGAAGTGTTACATTTTTTCCTTTATTTCTCTAAATCTTTCTTCCTAACTTGAGAATTTTTTTATTAATGATGCTTTGGCTTAGAATGGAAAGAGATTGGATTTCTAATGTTTTTGAAAAATGACAGAGTTAGGAGTATTTATAGGATTTCCTAAGGTCCATGGATAGGTAGAATTTTGCCACCATAGTATTTGATTAATAGTAAAGATTTATCTCTCTATAAATATCTGAGTAATTTCTAGAATTTTTAGTATCTCTACAATATCTTTTATTACATTATCACTTAATAACATTACTTTAAAATTAATTATTATATTTTACTATATTATTATTATGTTATTATATTATTATACTTTATCATTATTGTTGTTGATGCTTAAAAGAGCTTATTAGCTTAAATTAATTATACTATATTCGAGTAAGAAAATTATACCTCACACGTGACCCAATACTTAATGAAAGCATGAACCTTGATATGCAAAGACGCCACAATCAGTTATGGATGATCTGATTGATAAGTCAAGAAATTGAATGTCACAGAAATCTGATAAGTTCAACGAGTTTTGTTTAAGAACTAAAGAAAACTAACTCTCTCAACAAGTGCATCAAAACTTATCCATCTCTATTTATTGGATGCCAGTACATTATATAGAGTTGGTTTATAAGAATTTTAGGAAATAAATTCTAAACCAAAATCAAATCAGAAACTTAATTTAAAGCAAATAAGGAAAGAATCTAAATTAAATCATAATTATAATCTAAGCAACTAAAAAGGAATCTAAATCAAATCATAATTTTAATTGGCTTAAATGCCCTATATTAATTAAAATGAAAACTAAGTAATTAAAAGAGAACTAACTGATTTATTTATCCAATAGTCTAGTATCCAAAAAGGAAACTAATATATTTTCCTCCATAATATGCAAGCCAACTTCCTATTTCATTGAAGTGATTATTTGAAAACTTTAAGAGTCTAGATCATGCATTTATCGTGTGCGATTCCTTCAGTGGACTTCTACGAATTTAATTGAGCCCAAATTACTTGAATTAACCATTAATCATTTCTTTGAATTTCTTTACTTGAGATCTTGTGACAGGTCCATTGAAAACTTGAGTAGGATCTGAATATGTGTCATCCCGCTTGTTTGTGATAGTGTTGTCCTTAATCTCATCATCTTCTCCAATTATTTTATAATTGAGTAGAGACAGTTTTCTTACTTACAAAATATGAGTAACATCTTCTCTCGAGTACAGACAGCCTCCTCTCTCACAAAATGTAGGTAAAGCGGATACCCCTTAATTAACAAATAGAAATATGAAAGAGTGGACATTCCTTGATTAACGAAGGTCAAAACAATTGTATTCTACTCTAGTATCAGTGGCAGTCTCTTGTATCAGTACTAAAAAAAACTATAATTTACTAAATAATTGAAATAAAAAGCAAATACAGCCTTAAAACCAAAAAAAAAATCTTTTAAGCATCAAGGAATGGCTTCTCTAACAAAGCTGAAAGATACATCTCCCGAAGCTCAGGCCCACGATCAAGTTTGCTTCCTACAACCCACTTCAGCTTTTTAAATCCAACGCTCTCGATAAGCGGTATGTAAACATCCTCCAACTGCGCACCAACGCAGAAGAAATGGTCAAGCCAGAACAACCCACCTGGCCTCAACACCCGATAGATATCAAACATCAAGAAATGCAGCAGCGTTGTTGGAATCCAGTTGCTCAACACATGCATAGAGTGGACAATATCCAATGTGTTTTCAAAAAACGGAAGCCTCTGAGATATACTTATATACAAAGGTACAACACCTCTTGAAGCAATAAAGTTGTTGAAGGGACCATTCAGATTCATTGAAGTTGTAACTATAGTAATGTTTCTTTCCATCATTCTTACAGCAAATGTAGCAACACCTCCACCGATGTCAAGCCCGATTCTGATGGTTCCAGGTTTTTTTGTTGCAAGCACTTCGTCAATGGAAAAATCAAGACCACCATTACCTTTCTTTTGTGTCCAACGAATTTTCTCTACTCCTTGCAGATCAAAGCAATCTTTACAGTCATCAAAACCCTTTTGTGTACGCTTTCGGTTGATAAGACAAGTGTAGTTCTTGCACGAGTATGCTGTCCATACAAGTGAAGAATCGGGAGGAGTGGTCCAAAGGCTTTTGGGGAGAGGGTAGGGTTCCATGTAATGAGAGGGGCCTACAGCGCGGCAGCGGCGGCGTGGGAGTGGCTCACAGCCTTTGAGGAGGAGTTTTTGGGCTAGAAGCTCGTCCTCAGGGCAAGAAGCGTTGACTTTGTAGGACATGTAACGACGGAGTTCATCCGGAAAGAGGGTGCAAGCACGGCCTACGGGAGGGTAGATGGTGTCCGAATCAAAGTTTGTGTTAAATCCGAAAGGAAGGTTTTGGCCGGAAGTGAAGGCAAGGAATTCTGATGGGACGGAGGCTGAGTCGTCCTCATTGACAGAGACGGAAGCTGTGGTGGTGGTACTTGGCGGGTTGATGAGGTAACAGGAAGAGGAGTTGAGGATGGATGAAAGAAACAATGTTAAGATATTTGTTGACAAAAGGAAGAAGATAAACAAGAGGTTCGTTGAGACAGATTTGGGTTTATTCTGAGAGGAGGAATCCATTGCTACTAATAATGATTTGTTTTGCCTTTGACATGTCTTATGCCTATTTGACCATAATAAAGTGCTCACCTCAACACTACGTAGTAATTATTAATTAGCCCTTTTTTAAAAATAATTAATTAATTAAATTGAATTTTCTTTTTGCATATTTCTAAAAACGATGTACGCTTACTTGCTACATTATTTTTTATACCCACTATGAAAATAATGCAGCAGGTAGTGCAGGCAAGGAGCTGAGATCTAAATGATCAAGGTCAACTTCATTTTCCATCTATTATAAGGAGAGTAATTTCTGCGCGCGAGGAGAAGGACTTGTGTGGGCTATAGGTAGGGTTGGGAAAAACGGATTCGCACTGAATCCGCATCAATCCGATCGGATTTTGGATTGTTAGAATTGGAAAAAAAAAATTATTCGAATGTTATTTGAACCTTAAATCTGATCCAATCTAATATGATCCCACTAATTTTTAATTAATTTTGGATCGAATGATTAATTCAGATAAATTTGGATTAAAATCAGATAAATATGATGAATGTGTAAATGCAAACAAATGCAAACACCCAGTGAATGTAAAGTTCTGCGTCAAATTAATCCATTCCACCGAACTATTTTTCTCAATAAAAGAAGGCAAAATCCAAATTTTGATATGCAAAGGTCAAGGGAGGCCTGTTCGAGGTCCTGCATATGCAAAAACAAAAGCAATTATGACCTTTGCAATAAGATTAAATAATTAGTTAGCTAACTCACATGTTAAGGAAGAAAGAAGACGGGAGAAGTATGGAAGACAATAGAGTTTTCTTAATCTTAAGAGGTAGTACTTCCTGTCATCTTCAATTGGTTGCTGTAGTGGGCGTGTTGTTTACCGGCGGACGCAAAAGTGGACGGCTAGACCTAGACAGTTGGCTAGACTTTTACCTTCGTGGGTGGCTGAGGTTCAATCCGTTTCTAATTTGGGAATTTAGGATAAATTATGTTTGCCTTTTTAATTTTTTTACTTATTTATATTTAAATTATTTTTTTAAGTGCAATCCGATCATCTACAGGATCTGTGCTTCGGACAGCTCCACACAAAATTGAATATTAATTTCTGCGTGCTAGGAGAAGTACTTGTGTGGGGCTATAGGACTCGTAATCAGTTGACAGGACAGCTCAACACAAATATTATCGGGAAGTTAAGGAACATAATTCTGATGCCAGATCATTTTCATGGATTTTCCGAAAATTTGATATACATTGCAACTCTTGAAGATCCGCATAAACTGGTAAAATCTAAAGCCCGAAGAGTAAGAAAAGGAGCCATATAACCATGCTTGATAAACTACTCGTCCTTTTGCCGGTATCTAGTGTTTAATAAAATGAAATAAAATAATTCACACATCACGAAATGATCCACATGAAAATCCGGAATTCATGGTCTACTCTCCTTAACGAAACGAAAATTATAGAAGTTAGTCAAAAAGTTTGGTCAAGACTTCCACTAATATTAGAGAATAATCATTAAAAAAAAATTGGTAAGCTACTAATAATTATCGGGCTTGTTGAGTAATCATTAAAACTAACAACTGACACCCGTCCCCTTTTGTTTGCCATGAGGTAGGTTCTTCTGTGGAGGTATCTGTGGAAGAGTTGTCAGGATGAGGATAGGAAGCATATTGATGCATGGGAGCTTTATCCTTTGATTGAGGAACATGAGGTGGAGGTTGAGGCATGAGACAATATCATGTTTTGATTTATAAAAGAAAAGTGGTATGATAAAATGTTTTTCAGTTTTTGAAAGAATCCTAGACTTCAGGACACAGAGAGAGAGATTGCAAAATCATGGCTTCTACATCTACTTCTTCAGAATCTTCAAGTACTATTTCCCTTTCTTCTACCTTGTCTTTACCAAAATCATGCACTAAGCATACTGCAAATAAGATAGAAAATCTTGTAGAATATTCCTATATTCCCGAGTCTGCTCAAATTACTAAGTCTTCTTTTCCTCTTATCAGTCCTTATCATCTGTATAAACGTTCTACTTCTTTCACCCGCAGTATTAAATCCCTTATCAGTACAAAAAGACCTCTTCCTAAAGAATACATCCAGTCCTCTAGACTAGATCAGTGTACTCTTCAAGCTACTACTGCTGAACAGTATGTTGCACTTGAAATTCCTCCAGAACTCGTTGCAAACTGGAAACGAGAAGGTTATACTCATCTCCATCTCGGCGGAGTAAGACTAATCCTGACTCTTCATGGGAGAAAAGGATTACCTGTCACTGCTCGAATTGCTATGCTTGACACCAGGTTCAAACCGTATCAACACGCTGTTATTGGTACAGTTTTGACTACCCTACATGCAGGCAGTGCTCTTCTCACCTTCTACCCAAATTTCAACTTGTCCTTACAAGATATCAACCTTTCCACCGCCTTGAAAGTCCAAGTCCAAATTCAGGGTGCTGAACAGATCTCCTCAGCAAAGATCGCAACCCTCCATCATCAATTGGTCTATAGGCTTCAAAATCATGCCTTAGATCTTCCAACTTCAGAAAGTCACTCCGATGCTCTTATGGTATTAGCAGAATCTGATCAAACTCCAACTATCATTCAGATTCCCAGACAAATTCCTCAACAGGAACTTGTAAAGCTCATGCCTTTAGAATGGATCTCCAACTATGAAAAGTTCCATCAGAACGATACTCCAATTCAGACATCTGAAAGCATGTTTGAACGCAGACAAGATGGATCTGTCAAAATGACTTTCAAACCCCCTCAGGAGGCTGTGACTCCTCCAGCTGTTCTACCTACAGCTCCTCCAGAGTCTCCTAGACTATCTTTCACATATTCCTCAATGATTGCTCCAGTTCAAACTGGTCAAGAGAAGCTTCCAATCACTGGCTTCACTGCAGAAGGCTATCCAATTTACCCTGCTAAAATTGGAAAACACTTCCTTTGGGATGCTCCTGGATCTGATATGTGTGATCCAGACTGTCCGTGCTGGCAAGATGGCGAAGATGAATTTGTTCCTAAAAGAAAACCTAAAAAGAAGTATCTTACTTCTTGTAAGGTTGACCACAACAAGCCACAGAACCCTCATTCACCTCCATCTGCACCTGCACTATTACCCCTTTACCACAAGAAACTCAAATGGATTGCAAAACACTGCAAAACAGAAGTCCCTTCACCAGTCATACAACCACCTCTACCACCACAACCAATCCCATGTATGATGTTCTCCAGAGATTACTCTTCAAACTTTCCACCTCTTGAACCACAAACTGACACCTAGAGAAAGATTGTCTCAAAACCTTTTGTCCCTTCACCGATTACCTCTTCTGGTCATCTTGAAGAACCAAAACCCTTTGAATCAGTCCTCAACTGGCAAACTCAGAATGCCAAGGCACAGAATGATGCTCTACAGCATATCCATCAACAAGTAGATCGAATCAGTTTACGAACTGATAAGATTAAAACTAAAGTTGATTCCATCACCTCACAACTGCAGCAAATCCACCAGGATCTAAAGAACAGAGTTGCTCAACTTGATGCTGAATTACGAGAAATGCTCAGACTAAGATATTATGGTCCTGAGTTTGATAGCAAAGAACGAGAAATCAGAAAGCTGCAAGCTGAACTGAACCGGATTGAATCTGAAAAGCAGAGACCTACCCTCTTCACTCAGACTCCACCAATACCTTCTATTGGTCTGACCTACCATCCGTTCACTCTATTATTAGCTCCAATCAAGCAATACGACCCTTCAAAGTTGTTTGGAATGACTCATACTCTTTTCAAACAAACACCTCAACCTCCTCAACCTTCAAAGCCAAAACCAAGGTCCAAACCTCAACCTAAACCTTTGAAGATGCATCAACCCTTCCAACCTGCTCCACAAACTCAACAATCTGACCTTCCAGAACAGGAATCACCAGAATCTACCTCAGTACCTCCTCAGGTGTCTCAACCTATTCCTCCTTCTCACATGCCTCAACCTCCACCTCATGTTCCTCAATCAAACGATAAAGCTCCCATGTATCAATATGCTTCCTATCCTCATCCTGACAACTCTTCCACACCTCATGTTCCTCAATCAAAGGATAAAGCTCCCATGCATCAATATGCTTCCTATCCTCATCCTGACAACTCTTCCACAGATACCTCCACAGAAGAACCTACCTCAACCTCAGAATCTGAACCTGATCACAAACCTGTTGATACACCATCACAATCATCAGACACAAACTCTGCAACTAGTTCAGAACCTTCACTCTCTTCGGTTTCTACTACCGATTCAGAAAAGTCTTATGCAGACATCACTAAGCTCTTAATGGCTCAACCAGAAGAAACAGAGCATGCACAGACTTCTCAACCAGAATCTTACTTTGAGATTCCCTCAGATATTGATGATCCTACTGAATCTACATTTGCTCCTACATCTGAACAGCAAACTCCAAAGTCATCCAATGGTCCATGGTTTACTTTTGATGATATTCCAACAAGTAAATGGCGCGACAAACTATCCGAGATTTCAGCTTGGGTAGACCTCCAAATGCTTAAACCCTTGCAAGAATAAAGTGGAATCGATTCTTGAACTAACCACCCGTTTCATTGGATCTCTCGAGATTGGTTTGACAAATTAGGCTCATCTGCATAAACTTGATTTGTCCATTATCGATGTTTCCTCAGCCTTAGCACTCCTTCATGAACAGTTCATTGGCGAACCAGCTGCACACTTTGAAGCAGCCCGACGAGATTATCTCAACATGAAGTGCTGTTCTCTCAAAGCTAAAGATCTTGACTTCCACTACAAAAGGATGTCAATCTTGTTCTACAAATTGAATGGTTTTAATAATCCGACTCTCAAGCATGTTTTCCTTGCTTCACTACCTGATGAGTTGCAACCAGACATTCAAAGACAACTTGCTGTTTACAACCTCAGCCTTGAAAACATCTCCTTAGGCAAGATCTTCCAGATTGCAAAGACATGTCTTGACAAACTTTGTGAACAGAAACAGTTCTTCAAAGAACTGATCAAAGACAAAGAACCATTCAGAAGTGCTTGTAAAAAGCCTTATCTGCAAATCAAGTGCAAAGAGAAAAAGAAATGTGATTGCGGTCCTCACAAGAAGAAGCATTACAGAAAGTTTAAATAGAAATCTTCTTCCAAGCCTTATTATCAGAAGGCTCGCAGACCATTCACATTCTACAGAAAAAAGTCTCCTTCCTCTAAGGAACGACAACGACAAAAGTCCAGTAGATGCTTCATTTGCAAAAAGAAAGGACACTACTCCAGAGACTGTCCTAACAAACGGGACAAAGCTGTTCGTCTCATCAAGCATTTACAGACTGTTACAGACTATACTCCAGACAAAGAAGAAGTTGAATCTTATTTCTCAGAACAAGAAGCTCCTAATGAAGAAACAGTGTTCGCACTGGAAAATTCATCTGATGATTCTGATACAGATGGATTCCTTACTGTCTACAATCAACAATCTTTGTCATTGGATTCCTCTATTCCAATTCCATCAGTCAAAATCCAGGTTTTACCCTCCAAGTTTCACAGGCCACTTCCTGTCATTGGATTTTTTGACACAGGTGCTCAGAAGACAATGCTCAATCCTGATATCCTTCCACTCCATCACTGGAAGCCTCACACAGAACATTTCAAAGCAGCCGATGGAAAACTCTTCACAACAGATTTGATTACCAAACATCCCAATGGTATTCGGATCTTCCCAAATTGTGTTATTTGGACACATGTCATTGGTTCGAACCTTTCATAAACGTCCTCAGACTCTACAGTCTTTCCAATTCACCTCAGTGCTACCAAGACATCTCAGCCAAACTACTCCAGTTTTGCCCTGAGTCTCATGCTGAATTCACCCATCCAAGCCCATTATGGAAAAACAAGTCTTTCTTCATTAAGCTACCCTTCAAGCTAAATGAAGACACCAATCCTACCAAAGCGACCCATCCGGGAATGAGTCCCTCTGACTTAGTCCTAGCCCAAAATGAATGCTCACAACTTTTGGCCCAAGGTCTAATTGAACCCACAACTTCTCAGTGGGCTTGTCAAGCCTTTTATGCGGAAAAACACTCTGCACTTGTCCGTGGAAAAAAGAGATTAGTCATCGATTATCAGCCTTTAAATATGTTTTTACAAGATGACAAATTTCCTATTCCAAAAAGACAAAACATTTTCACATATTTGAAAAATGCCCAAATCTTTTCAAAATTTGATTTAAAATCAGGTTTTTGGCAATTAGGCATTGAACCCTCTGAAAGATACAAAACTGCTTTTTGCATTCCGAATGCTCATTATCAATGGACAGTTTTACCCTTTGGTTTAAAGACTGCTCCTTCCATTTTCCAAAAAGCAATGGTTAAAATCTTTCAACCAATTTTGCATCATGCATTGATTTACATTGACGATATTTTGTTGTTTTCAGAAACACATGCAGAACATCGCCAGCTGTTAAATCACTTTCTTGACATCATTCAATCTCATGGAATCATGCTGTCTCCCAAGAAAAGCACCATAGCCACCTCCAATATTGAATTCCTTGGCATGGTCATCAAAGACGGTCACTACCAACCAGGAAAGCACATTGCCCAAGAACTGCTTCACTTTCCAGATCAATACTTATCCAGAAAGCAGATCCAGCAATTTCTTGGTATCATCAATTACATCCGTGATTTCATCCCACATGTGGACCAACATACAGCACAACTTTCGGCTTTATTGAAAAAGAAGCCTCCAGAATGGAATGACACCCATACTACAGCTGTCACCAAGCTTAAACAGATTGCACAAGATTCTCCACCATTAAAGCTCATTACAGATGGCAACCGGATCTTACAGACAGATGCAAGTGACACCTCATGGGGTGCTGTACTCCTCGAAGACATCAATGGAAAAGAGAATCTTAACGGATACGCTAGTGGGCATTTCTCTGACTCACAATGCCACTACCACAGTATCTACAAAGAGATTTTAGCCGTGAAAAATGGTATTAAAAAATTTGAATATCATTTAATCGGTTATCATTTTCTCATCAGATTGGACAGCTCATCTTTTCTAGCCATCCTGAACACGAAAGGAAAGAATATTCCAGAGAAGATGCTTTTGCGATTAAAAGACTGGTTTTCAAAATATGACTTCTCCGTGAAGCATATAAAAGGAACCCAGAACCTCATCCCTGATCTTCTATCCAGACTTGCCAAACCTTCTCAGCTCATACATTGCCTTTCATCTCAGTCCCTCTTTCCTTTAATCACCATGGCAACCTCCCTACCTACTCAAGCTCTTACCAAAAGATATTTTCCCCCTGGCAAAACTTTTAACTCCGCATTTGCTATTCAAGACTTTGCCCGAAAATATGTCTTTAGGTTCTTTCTCAAAGCCTATTTCCTCACTGACTCCATTCCTGCCTTGGGTTTTCATCCCGAAGATTTATTCCTTACAGGTCTGTATCTCCATCCTCTCAAAGGTATTACTGAAGATGAGTTATGGTACATCTGGTGCCTCACCGTCCTTTATGTCACAAAGCTCGTCTTCCCAGTCAGGCCTCTTTCTAAACATCTCATGGATCCTGAACAGTCCACTTCCCTCATTTGGACCGTGCTCGAATGGTATTCTCCAATTCCTTAGTGGAGAATGAAATTACAACAAATCATCTCCCTTAATCACCTTGAACAAATCCCAGACACAGAAGCAGATATGTTCACATCTGTCTTTACTATTCACAGACCATATTTCCAACATCCACACATTGACAACTTCTGGACTGTAGATCAAGCACGTGAGTGGCAAACCCTGCCACATCCAGCTCTTCTTGAACAGGATCAAAATATTCAAAGAACTCTGACCACCTTCCTTTGCCAACTTAATCATAGGTCAGATCCACCAAAGGACATTTTTCACACCTCCTTAGGTCCTCGACATGACATCCTCATAATCCCTACTCCTTCTACTATCTCCGCACCAAAAACTTCTGGGATTATTCTTAAGGAAGAAAAGCCAGATTACACTGACTTCCTATTCCAAGATGCTCAAGACCCATGGGAAGAGTTCATGTCCTTATCGCAACACTTAGAACAGCTTCAAACGCCACCTGCAAATCCTAACGAAGCAAGTACAAGTTCTCAACCAACCAGCCAACCACCAGAGCAGCCCTATCCACCTTACTGCTCCCAAGTCCGGCCCAAACCATCGTCTAACCCTGATGAAGAACAAAGAGCCCAGTTTTGCCCTTGGCCTTGTGTCCCAGGTTGTTCCCATCCTGAAAAGGTTTTCAAAATACCTGCTGACGATGACACTGACTCAGACACTGATGCTATCTCACTCTGAGACTCATCAGCTTGCCGACACTTTGTATTTTGTCGTGTTGTAATCATTGTGTTTTGTTTGAGTGTGTTTATGCCTTTGCTTTTGCTTTGCTTTATTAAAATTGCTTTAAAAAAGAGATAGGGACGTGTCCTATCCTTTTAGCTTTTGCTTTTTATCCTGTCTCCTACTTTTGAAAAGTAGATGTGTTATTTTATTCTTGCTTTTGTAAAAGCAGGGGTCCTGTCCTGCTCAGCTCGCCTATTTAAGGCAGCTCCCTCCTCATTGTAACATAAGTCGAAACACTTGAAGTATTAATCTAAGAAGTTTGTTCTAAGCTATGAATCTCTAAACTCTCTCTTCTCTCTCTGTTAACGAAGTTCTTAGGATCTCTGAAAAGGTTTGAAAAACGATTTATCAAGTTCATTTTCTAAATGAAAATTTGAGATAGTATGCTCTGCACTTGCCTTATTCAAGGACCCTGTGCATCAGAAAATCTCATGCTTGTTTCCTAGATGGTCTGGTGCCCTGTTGAAGAAGACCAGGAGTGTCTTAAGTTTTGGGTTGTACGACCAGTGGAAACTGTTTTGATGTTTTATGATAAACTAAGTTTTCCTTGATATTATGGCGATCTTGTATTCCGCTGCCCGACTCCCTATTTGAAAGAAGCAAAGCAACTGCACTGACTGTACCTGTCAAATACAATTACAAACCCCTATAAATTTAAAGATAAAAATTAAAAAAAATTACATACCCAAAGCTCAAGATAAGAGAGCAAAATAAGCAAATAAATTGTCAGTAAATACAACCAACATATATTAAAATAATCTCTTATCATTATAAAATTCTCTTAACTAAAAAAAAAATGATTTCACCATGTGTACTAATAATCTTGTAAATCCTCAATATCATAATAAATTTATTAAAAAATTAGCTCAAAATTAAACGGATTACCCTGAAATTATATTTTTAACCTAGTAAATATTTTCAATTGATATGAGATATCCTATCACCACTAATAAATATTTTGGATCAATATAAGATATCTTATTACTACTAAAAACTATTTTCAATCGTTATGAGATATCCTATTATTCCCGTCAACAGGTAAATTTTTTATTTAGCTCTTATTGCATGGAAAGTAATATGATGCTAGTTGTGTATGGTCATCTAAACTTCAAAAATTGGTTTTAATTCAAAAGATTATTTCCTTAATGTAGTATCAATTCTCAGTCGGTATGAGATATTCTATAACCCTTTCATATAGTCCTTGTCACAGAAAATTAATAAGATATTTGTGCATGAAAACTGCAAAAATTAGTTTCAATTGCATGCATCTAATGGCTAGTTTTCCATAAGGCATAGGATAGTGGAAGAAAGGATGCATGAAGGAGTGGACAAAAAACCAGTGCCTGCCGAAAGATCAAACTTAACTGTCGCTTCTAAAAGCAATAAAAAAAATTGAAAAAAAAAACATAAAATACAAAAAAAAACCAAAAAAAAAATTGAACCAAATTGGAGCCGAACCCAATTTAATTTGGTTCGATTTATACAATAACCGAAAACTAAAAACTGATCGGTTCAGGAAATTTAATTAAATATGCCTTAAAAGTATGATATTTAGTTAAATATACCCCATACTTGAAAATTGTCTAGATATGCCTCTTGATGTGGTATATTGTCTAAAATATCCCTACAAAAAAATATAAAACACACACAACTCACCTCTAACACACTTTACTCTTTTTCACTCCACACATTCAAAACTCACTCTCCACTCAAAAGCTCTCATGAACGGCAATGTACTGAGATTTTAGTTCCAACTGGATAAAGCACTCATGCTATGAATAAGGTATTTGAAACTTTATTTTTTATTTTGTGTTATTTATTCATTTTGTTGACATTATGTTATTTTTAGGGTTTTGTTTGATTTGTGATAAATAATAAAGTAACTCACATTTTCACTATTTTTGCATCATGTGACTGTTATTTGATGGATTTTATAGCTACATTCATTAAAACCTGAGGTTGTTGCGAAAATTTTATTCTACACCCAATATACACGACAGTAGTCGTGTAAATATGGATTTACACAACTGTAGTCGTGTATTTATAGATGTACATGACTGTAGTCGTGTATGTACAGATTTACACGACTATAGTCGTGAAACAGTATAAAAGATTCATTAGTATAAAAAATATTTTTTTCACTAGATATATCCTTTAACTATTACTAGACTATAGTCGTGTGTTTTAATAAGTTACACAACTATTATCATATAGTATGTTTGTGCATATATGAAAAATGTTCCAATTATTATGAGATCCCAACATCTTATTAGTGCAAGAAAAATTATTTTTAAAGAAGAAATATATCGTTTGACTATTTACTAAGTCATGTATTTTTTGATCTTACACGACTTTTGTCGTGTATATATGAATATATACGACAGCAATCATGTAATTCTGAAAGATATAGTAGATGTTATTAGAGAAGATTTTTCTTACTACAAAGATTACAGTTTTTTTACTAAATATATCCTCTAACTATTTACTAAACTATAGTTAGGTATTTTAGTAAGTTACACAATCATGGTTGTGTAAACTAATAATTACACGACGTCCCTTGTGTAAACTAGTAATTATATGATGTCTGTCGTGTAAATATATAGACAGTTCTATACTTCATTATATACTTTCTTAGATTTTATTTTTGTATTTGTTGTATAATTAACTGTTGTATTATTTCAAGAAATGACTTCAGTGCATGTGCCTATTATGTTTTGTGGTGAATGGATTGAGCAAAACGACCATTATAGATTTAATGGTACAGAGGCTAGAGGGATCATGGTGCCCCGTTCTACCACGTATGCACAATTGATAGAAAGAGTATGTCGAGTTATTTGCATTGATATTTGTGAATTTGACATTGAAATGAAGTTCAAGCTTAAAACATTCGATCCAATGCCACCTGTTCCAATTATGAGTGATAATGATGTGGATTATTTTCTAGAGGAAACAGTTAGTGGAGTTGAGTTGAAAATTCCTCTTTGCATTACTTACCAAAGAAAACAAATTCTAGTGACCCCTATTACTCATGTTGACCCTAACTTTGGGTCAAATAGCTGTCCACAAGAACCTATTCAGCCATATGATAGAGATGAAGGTTTAAGTCCAAATAATTTTGTTGTTGAAGATCAATCAATATTTGAATTTGTTCCTGAAACACAACCAATTGATAGAATGGAGCCAAATGAGGAAAATGAAAATGTTATTCTTCTTGTTAATGTTGATGGGATAACAATTAGTGAACCAACAGTGGGAAATGTAGCATCTTCCAGTATGAGTTATCCACCTTCTGATAATAGATATATGCCCAGAGTTAATTTGTTTGCATGCAGTAGTTCATTCGACACTGACAACTCGCATTCTAATAGTATTAACTTGCCATCTCTAGAAGTTGTTAGTGATAGTGATGGGTTAATGGGGAAAAGTTTGTTCAGTTCGAAAGAGGAGTTGCAAAAAGTACTTTCTATGGAAGCTCTAAGAAAAATTTTGAGTTTAAAACCTTCAAGTCAGGGAAGAATATACTTGTTGTTAGATGTGTTGACGATACTTGTAAGTGACGACTCCTCATTGTCAAGTTTGGAAGTTTGAATATGTTTAAAATCACAAAGTACTATAGTGTCCATAGTTGTACACTTGATGTCCATAAGAGAGATCATCATCATGCTTCATTTAAGCTTATCGGACAAAAATTTTGTCACAAGTTTGATGGTGCTTCACCCTCATATAGGCCTAGTGATATCAGAGAAGATTTTCAAAAATAGTTTGGGTTTGAAATAAGTTACCACAAGGCATGGAAAGCAAGAGAATATGCAATGGAGAAAGTTAGAGGCACGCCTGAGGATTCATTCAAGTTACTCCCTTTATACATAAAAATGTTAAATAAGAAAAATCCGAGCACCCACGCATGCCTTGAAGTTGACAATGCAAATAACTTTAAATATATTTTTATGGCAATTGGGGGTTGTATACATGGATTTATTTCATTAATAAGGCCAGTCATTGCAATTGACGGTACGTTCTTAAAGGGAAAATTTAAAGGAACTTTGTTCATCGCAACAGCACTTGATGGTAACAATCAACTTTATCCTGTTGCATTTGGTGTTGGTGATAGTGAGAATGATGCATCATGGGGATGATTTCTAATGAAATTAAAGGAAGCAATAGGTAAAGTTCCTAATTTGGTTTTCATTTCTGATTGCCACCCTAGTATCAAGAAAAATATTAACATCACATTTCCAGGTGCTGCATATGGTATTTATACGCACCACTTAAAGCAAAACTTACGAGCTAAGTTTAAAGAGATTGAGGTAGGTGTAATTGTTGAACTAGCTGCAAAATCTTATCGACCACAACATTTTAATTACTTTATGAATGAGATACAAAAAGTCGATGAAAGAGTGACAAAATATCTTCAAGATGTAGGGTATGAGAAGTGGGCTTGTTCTTATTTTGATGGGTTGCGTTATAGTATTATGACAACAAACATAGCAGAATCGATGAATGTTGTTCTTAAAAACCCTCGACAGTTGCCCATTCATAAGTTATTAGATTCGATCATTGACAAATTACGGGAATAGTTTTGTGATAGACGAGAAGAGGCAGTTAATTGTCACACACAACTGACAAAATGGGCTGAAAAGGAGTTGTTAAAAAAATCTGAAAATTCCCGTACATATAAAGTGGTGACACTAAATATGTACGAGTTTATTGTTAGAGATGGTGACCTTAATGGTCACGTCAACATTCTTGATAAGACATGCATTAGCTGTTTGTAGATATCGAGAAACATTATCTGTATATGATATGTGTTCTCGTTACTATTCTAGTGAAGCATGGGTTATAGTATATGCAGAAACAATATATCCTATTGGTACAGAAGAAGAATGGGAGATTTAAGAAGAAGTGCAAAGTAATGAGGTTTTGCCCCCCATGGAAAAGCGAAAAAAGGGTCGGCCACAAGAAATTAGGATAACATCACAAGGCGAAGAGAAGTTGTGTCGTAAGTGTGGTAGGTGTGGTTCTCGAGGACATAATCGACTAACTTATAGTGCACCTATCCTACTGTCTAATAATGAGCCTGTACTTAGACCGAATGAAACGTAAACAATCACATGTACTACTGTGAATCTTATATACTTGTCATTATTGTTATTTTAATTTTTTTAATATCTATAATATTTAATTGATAACTTTCTACCCTTTTTGTTATGCAGATGAATGAACATGTTTGTGCGGCTTATGTTGTTTTCAAGGGACACGATCGGGGACTTATAATCTTCTCATGGGCCAAGTGTTTGAGTTGAAGATGCCAAATAATTATGATGATTATGCAACAATTCCCATTTTATTATATCTTATTTATGATTTTAATAAGGATTGGATTTATGTTGTTTGATGTATAACTACATTTGTTATTTATCTCATTGAAGTTTGATATATTAAATACCTGACTATGTATATTTGTCAGTACCCGACTACAGTCGTGTATATGTTTAAATACCCGACTGCAGCCGTGTATCTAAACATAGAAAGCCAAATCAAGTATTGTGAATACACGATTGTAGTCAGGTATTTACACACAGAAAGCATGTACTGTATTAGCCCAGATTCCCAACTACAGTCGTGTATCTGTTTAAATACCCTACTGCAGTCGTGTATCTAAACACAGAGCCAGATCAAGTATTGTAAATATACGACTGTAGTTGGGTATTTACACACAGAAAGCATGTACTGCATTAGCCCAGATTCCCAACTGCAGTCGTGTATTTTCTTACAGAGTATTTCCTGAGCATATATAAACCATCCAGTTTTGCCACATTTATTGTACGAAATATCTTCTTAATATATACAAAAATAAAAGATCATAATGCTTGTACATTCTATTTTCAATGACATTAAATATCAACAACATCGTCATTGTAACAATTACATCTCAAGATCCAAAAAATGACACATCAATTAAGTTTTACAGGACAGAACACTACGAAGTTTTTTTCCACGACCTATGCCCAAATAATTTGACAGCCAACGCTTTTCGAAATTGTGTAACATGATCTTGTTGGCAATATGAATTGACGTCTAGTCCATGGGCAAGGACTTCCAAGTATCGTAACAAAAATACTCCACAATCACCACTATAAAAATTAATATAAAGCAATTGTTAAAAATCATCATTCTTTTTACTAAGTTCAAACGACAATATGGATAATACATACCCTGATTGTTGTTGCAGGATGTTATGCACTCGCACAATGGGCCAAGGAATTGAAAATATAACCTCAGCACAGTCTGGATGTGTCTCATGATATCCTATCTTTTGAAGTACCAGAGGTATCATGTCTACAATAGGTAGTAATTGTCTCACAAAAACTGAATCCTTTGTTAAGTCTATCATGGAGTCATAAATAGAAATCTTGCCCCCAAGTGTATCAACCACACCGAGAACCCAATGCTCATTCATGAATATCGGCAAATACACCTACGAAATGCGGACAATCTTAACAACTAACCGTAAATATATCAACGAAATATGGGAACTATTTTTATTTACTTACAGTACATATTTATCAAAAACTAAGCATACAATGTCGAACTTACAGTGAAAACATCTTTCCAAGGAGTGGCATAGTCCAATTTTGCACCATTAGCATAGTCAATACAGTAACAATTCTTTTCCCACACCTTATCTGGGTCTCTCAAGTACACCTCATGTCTGTCCTTCAGATTATTCTAAAAAAAAAAGGTAAATAATATATTTATTGTTATTATTCTAACAAAGTAACAAATAGGCTATAGCAAATTGACTATACCAGAAAATTACTGTCCATAATGGCACTTGCTTGTCCCTTCCGACTCGGAGCCTGAGACATTTCTTTCCTTAGGTAGTAGCATCCAATGTCGATGTGCTGAACATAAAGTGTGAAATAAGTAAAAAAAAATAATTATTTATCATAATAATGATGAATTTTTTTTATATTTATGACTTACTACATTTGACAACCACATGTCCGGTTTGTATAATTTACGAAAAAATTCACGATTAAGCTCTATAAGAGTCAAATCAATAAATTTACTGCGTAGAATAGATTGTAAAATTAGTAGAAATTTTAAATAAACATACGGAGGATAAAATCTGGTATTCATAAACAATTAAGACAATAATATGAGAAAACTCACGGCTCTTTTTTATTATTTTTTATATTCATCCATCGCTGCAGCTCCAATAACTCATCTTGGGGTATAAAGGGACACACCTCAAAGTCCTTGGTCTCTTGAGGGTAGACCTCAACATCCGTCGTCTCTCGCGGCTTTTTTAAAGGATTGATATACGGTGTCTGCAGATAAGTGGAAGTTTTCATTTCTTTTCTTTTACGTAAATTGTACACCGATCTATAATCTTTTTCTTAGGTTGAGACGATAATAGGATTAGCACTTGATGTACCATGACAATCAGTTGGTGTCAATGTCTGTAGCCCCTCCTATACTACAAAGATTGATAAGCATGTCCAAAGGTTGTTGTGTAAGTGACTGACCCGATGTGAAGTCTATGGGATCGTTTATAAGCTACAGTCATAACAACTAAATTGTTAGATAATTAATATCAAACCTTAGAATTAGCACCCTTAGATTCTGAGGTCGAAGACTCATTGAGTAACTGAATAAGCCTAGTCAATTTATAGTCGATCACGTTAATACGACTGATTTTTTCCTTAATGTTATCCATCTTTGTGTCCATATTCTTCATGGTATTTTCTAACTTCATAATATTTTCTTCAATATTTTGGATGCGACAACCAAGATGATTAACCTTCTCCTCGAGAATAGAACCACGAAATGTCCGGGAGGCATGTCCAGATGGACCACCCTAACATGTATCAAAAATTTTAAAATATTATATTAGTCTTGATGTAATCATGTAAGGTATCCAATACGACTATAGTTGAGTGAAGTGTCTATTACCAAACTATAGTCGTGTACAGTAGAAAATGAACTCACTGGATAGACTGCAACTTAAAATTTTTTTCATAAGTTATGAACTTACTGGATAATAAAGAAGTCAATATATAAATATTATGTTACTTACTCCTTTCATAACGGAAATGCATACATAAGTAAATAATTTATAGTATAATTTATAGCATAGTTTAATACAATAGTGACTTACCTTTTTTTTTTGTGACCTTAGCTGGTATTGATGCTGATTGATTTAAATGTTGTGGAGGCAATGTTGTTGGAGCACTGAAGGTGGGTGCACCATTTGAATCATTATCATCGGCCGAACCATCAAAGTTATTTAACTCACTATCATGTGATTCATTATTATCATGTGAAGGATTTTCTTCTAAATGACTTGTTGCTTCAATAGCATTATCATTCTCTTCACCGATCTCTTGAAGCCACTCTTCTTCACTAAAATACCTCATGTAATGTTTAGTTATTTCGACATCTCCAGTTGCAAGTAACTTTTCTATGAAAACCATCCTGGAAGTTTTTTTATTCAATATCTTCGTTTGAATCTCTTCAAAATCTTTAGGCTTTGTCGATTTCCATCTCAAAATCCTTAGAAACAAATCACCATAATGCTTTGCACATTTATCACCGATGACAGAAACAACTTCATATGCCCATACCTATATAATCAATGACATATTTTACTTTTTAACAAAAAGAAATGGTAAATAATAAATAGAAAAATGATGCTACCAACTATTATAAATAAAAAGATGTTGCTAACAACTATCATTCATAAGAAAAATGAGTATCTTATTGAAGAAGTATATGAAGAAAACTTAAATATTTTCAAATTGCAAATACAATAAATTTGTTAGGCAACAAATGATTGAAATAAGATCAAACAATGAGCACTTATTCAACAACTCAATAAGCGATATATAAGTTAGTTTAGTTTTGTTACCAGAAAAGTATGAAGGAAACCATGTACACTATACGTTGCTCCTTTGTATTTAGAATCTGCAGTTGACTTCTTCTTAGGCTTTGCCGCACGCTCTACAATGCCTTTTCTCAAACTATCAAGAGTCATCTTGAAAGAAATGCATCCCCAGGGAAATTCATTAAACTCGGTAAAATTATCCACAAGAAGTACATTAGTTTCATTGATATGATTTCTATTCTCTTTTCCAAGTAACACGGACTCAAGAAAATATAACATCGCTAGCTTTACCATTTTCATGTCATCATTTGACTTTGCCGCAAAGAACTTTGTATGAAGGTCTTTTGTTGTGATTGCACAATTTCCACCTAAGAACTCATCAACTATTTTGTCATCATCATCAGTATTTTCAGTATCGGGCTCATACGATGGATTGCAATCTAAGCCTGTCACCAATGCAAACTCCTCCAATGAAAATCGAATATTTTTACGACCGATCATAAACCACATTGCCTTTTCATCTAATTTTACTTCTCTCAATAATATGCTATGGAGTAACTGAGCAGAAAACTTTAACTCTTTCACATCCAAAAAATGACCAAAACAGGAACGCCTGAAAATATTTTTTTGCTTCTCAGAGAGTTTATTTTTAATGTCCTCCACTGCCGCTAGTGATGATCAATTTGAAATCTTTGCTTTAAAGTATTCAGATTCCTTGATTTTCGGTTCCATCTGCATAAATACAAAAATATTTATTTATAAGTATATAAATGATTGAAAATTTGCATAATAACATATTTTAAACTAATCATAAAATTTACATGACATACTAGTTGAGTAAATCATTCATTACACTGCAACAGTTGAGTAAAGCATGCAATGAACTACAATCCACTATATAAACCATAAATTTTTGGTAACATTGAAAAAAAAAGTGTTCATACTCGACGCATGATATCGAGTGAAGAATTCTTTACAAACTGTGGTCAAGTAAAGAACTAATTGCATGAATATAGTGGAGTAAGGTGTTTATACCTGACTACTATCGAGCAAAGGATTCTTTACACAATTAATAACCCATCTCCATAAACACATCTCTAATTGACAAACAAATGTAATAGATTAATAATCCATCATCTTCAACACTTGAGACAACATCAATTACAATGTTAAGAAGCCAAATCAACAACAATAACAATCATATATAAAAGAAGATTGAACAATTTCAATATACCTTACCTTGTGTGACTGACGACAGCGAAAGAATTTAATGACAAAGCCGACAGCAGTTGGAACGATGAAGCAAATCGAGGACGAATACAAGTCACAGGGTCGGTGCACTTGAATGGAAGTGATGGCTGCGGCAGCGTGGGCGTAGGTGAGCGAAGCCGGAGGCTTCAATGACAGAGCTGACAGTAGTTGGAACGAGGAAGCAAATCAAGGACGACTTCTACAGGGTCGGTGCACTTGAACGGAAGTGATGACTGCGGCAGTGTAGGCTTAGGTGAACGAAATCGGAGACTGCAAACGAAGCCGGAGGCTTCAATGACAGAGATGACAGCAGCTGGTACGAGAAAGTAAATCGAGAATGACCGCCTAGAAATCACAGGGTCGGGGCACTTGAACAGAATTAATGACTGTAGGAGTGTGGGTGTAGGTTCATATAGGTAGATTTGAGACGTTTGAAGCTTCTTTTCTTTCCCTCTTTCACCATAAAGAAGATGAAGTGGCTATGGCGCACTGAACGTTAGAAACAAATCGTGAATAATTTTGGGAAATAAAGTGTTTAAAGTAGGGTATTTTCGTATTTGCACATTAAATAAGGTATATATGAGAAATTTTGAAGTATGGGGTTTATTTAGATAAATAATGTATTTTAAGGGTATAGCGGGGACAAATCCTTGGATCGGTCCAGTTTGATTCAAGACCAAACCGATCTGCCCACTCACAGAAATTAGTTAACACAATTAAACTGCACCACATGTTGTTACCCAAGTTTCTACTGTTAATTTTAAACACTCTCAGTTCTGTTTCCTTTCATCATAGCTCGCAGGTTCCAACAAAAACAAGAGATCAATCCTCGATACTTTCCAAATTAATCTCAATTCATTTTCAAAATTTCTTAAGACATGATTACCCAAATTACATTTTAGTGAAAAATACCAGAACATGCCCTTAAGGAGTATAACAAGAAAATTTTAAATTCAAGAATGTTCTTTGACGACATACAAGGAACAAGCAATACAAATATGACTTACGGAGAAAACAGCATCACCATCAATTACAGTCTTCATCTCCCATATGCTGATGTGAACGAGCCAGCAAATCCATGTGGGTATGCTGATCTGAGTATTATCTAAGCTAGGTAGTAATGAAGAAGACGACGATTCCATATAGCTTCTACTTTCATAAGCTTACCAGTTACTGAGTGCTTGTGGCACGGACATCTCACCGTCACTGCCATATATAACTTAAGAATTTTGGTCAGTTGGTTTCCAGAGCTCCACCAAGTATGTTCACAGCATGTCCCATATCCGGCCTTTGAATTGTTCCCTAACACAGCAGTGACCAGCCAACTCAGCAACAGTGATGATGCTGGCCAGTGTTTCTTCATTGGGGTCAATCGTGGGATCAATGGCCCTGCAGAACGAATCTTTGCTGAGGTATATCCTTCGAAACCATGTTACAAGGTGCATACTCTCCTCAGGCTGGCTCTAATCAACTGCATTTATGCCTGTGATTAACTCCATTAATATTACTCCAAAGCTGAACACATCTACTTTCATTGTTACCCGCTCAGCAACTGCAAGAAGAGCACCTTTTGTGAACTAGAAAGAAATTTAAACAAATAAATTACACGACTCAAATAGAGCAATTACAACTCTGGATATCAGAAAAGACAATTTAATGACAATTAAAAGCTGAACACAATCTACTTTACATGACTCAACTAAATATTCTTTAATCTTTTAAGCTAATGGAACTTAATTTGAGCAAAACCAAAGCAAAATATTTAACTTTTGTTAAAAAAAATATTTGAGTGGTATCTTGAGCTTGCTTTCTACTTATAAATAACAAATGAAAAAATCTCACCAAACAGTTTTCTGAATGTTCTCCTGTTTCATCTGTTGGGAAAATATACTCTTTAAAAACATATATGTTTATTTAATGTAATAAACATTTTTTTTGATTAATAAAACAATCGAAGTATTTTATTCAGATATCTTATTTGCATTAATTTTTTAGTAAAGTCCATTTAATCATATTATATGTATTTATGTGATCACTATGTAGATTCACAGAAGACATAAATACAAGTTATCTTATGATTTAATAAATTGAGTTCACAGTTGATAAATAAAGTTGGGCACTTTATTTAGGTATAAACTGTAATAAATTCATTGAATGATCTGTCTTAATCATGTATAAATTTATTGATGTAATACGACTATATTGAACAGGATCATATGAGATTTAATTAACTTTATAATAACTGTCAAACTTATTAAATTTCATAGGCATTGATTTTACTGTAATCTTAGTCTTGAGTTAGTTATAATTTCATGATTGTGGTTGTCATTCCATTTGAGTTACCAATGGGCACAACACATACTTGTAGTCAAGATTACCCAGTATCTTGGTGGGAGCAATTATGAGTATTGAAGTTATAGATTAACAATATGAAATTTGTACAACACATCTCTTGATGGGTTTTCGGTACTTGATTATAGAATTATCTGGCCAGAGTGGATTGACATATTTAATATGTTGAAAATGATCATTAAAGAAAACCAATAAGTATCAATGAATAAGATGTTATTAAATTGATTGGACAGTTAAGATATCAATTTAATTAACGATGTGGTACAAAGAATTGTGCAGTAAAGAGATCAATGTGGCTTGGGAAGAATTGTTATTCGAGCATACAATTATAGAGGTCAGTTCTAATCTTATAGTGGATTGACATATTTAATATGTTGAAAATGATCATTAGAGAAAACCAGTAAGTATCAAGGAATAAGATGTTATTAAATTAATTGGACAGTTGAGATATTAATTTAATTAACGATGTAGTACAAAGGATTGTACAGTAAAGAGATCAATTTGGCTTGGGAAGAATTGTTATTCGAGCATACAATTATGGAGGTTAGTTCCAATCTTATAGTGGATTGACATATTTAATATGTTGAAAATGATCATTAGAGAAAACCAGTAAGTATCAAGGAATAGGATGTTATTAAATTAATTGAACAGTTGAGATATCAATTTAATTAACGATGTGGTACAAAGGATTGTACAGTAAAGAGATCAATGTGGCTTGGGAAGAATTGTTATTCGAGCATACAATTATGGAGGTCAGTTCCAATCTTATAGTGGAATAGAATTGGAATTAAATAATTAAACTAGTTTAATTACAGGCTTAATTATTGTAGCCACTATTGTATGTTTCCAAATGATCCCCGGGTTAGCTTATTTAATTGACTACACCACTACTGAACTCAAAAATAATAAAACTGACATATTATGTGATAAACCTAAATATAATATTTATTAAGGTCCTATGTGTTATATTTAAGAAAAACACTGAAAAAAAAGTCAGGGATTTTTAGGAGTGGTGAAACGAACGCCCACACGTTCAGTGCTAATCAAACTTGAGTCATAGCCTGAAAGATCGTTGAGTGGAGAATTTATTGCTTGGTGTCGTTTATCTTCTCAGATTATCAAGGTATGATTTTCTGAATTACGAATTTTTTATATATTATATGAGATCGGTCCTAAAACTATTTTTATGAGAAAATTATAATTTTTCACCAACATCATCTACAAAAATATATATTGGCATATAGGTTGAAATATTCCCAACTACTTGTAAAAGTATCTATAGAAGACAAAAGGGAAAAAATTATGTCAGCAAATCAACTTGAACCAAAATTACTTGCATATTCAGGTGTTAGATAGACAAAAGTCCGTGTTATTCTTGTTTCAATTGAGCCTTTTCCCTCTGATGCAAGATGTACGAGACCAAAATCTGCAACTTTAGCCCTCATGTCGTCCCCAAGTAGAATGTTTGAAGGTTTTAAGTCCCTACGTATAAAGCTTTGATGGGCCAGACCATAAAGATACTCAACCCCCTTGCCACATCTAAGGCAATGGTCAACCTTCTATTCCATTCCAGTGGTTTCAATCTTTCTTCTGCCCAGTTAAAGATATGTCTGCTGAGTGTGCCTTGGGGCACGTACTCAAATACAAGAAGCTTCTTATTCCCATTCGAGCAATGCCCAAGAAGAGCAACAAGATGCCGGTGCCTAACCTTGGTCAAAACAGCAATCTCAGATTTGAACTCTGTCAATCCTTTGCCAGAAATCACCCCAGCTTCCATTCTCTTCACGGCAATCTTTGTTCCATCATGGAGCTCCCCTTTATAGACAGTCCCAAAACCTCCTCGTCCCAATATGTTTTCTTCACTGAAATTGTTTTTTTACATTGCTTAAGAGTTTCATAGAAATGACCATATTTCCAGCTTCAAGCACTTGGATGTCACCAGGCTCACTAGTAGGAACAGAATGTGTTTCACTAATTTGCACCAACATTAACATTTGAGCCAGAGACTGTGATCTTAACACTCTCGTTTTCTGATCCTCAATGGGAAGGATGTATCACCATTGCATTGGGGCTTTGAACTCTGCTAAACCGCTTTTGTTTCTTTTTTACAAAGACAGAAAACCAAAACACCAATCAAGGAAATCACAAAGACACCCCTGATAACACAAAACAAGATAACTGTAATTAAAGCTGAAGAGTTTTTGCCACCATTTTCAGAACTAGAGGCATTTCCAGAACCTGTACTTGTTGGACTGCCTGATGGAGAGCCTTGAAATGTACTGCCCTTCCCCTTTCCAATATCTGGGTTACCGTCAGTATTCACAATTGCATTACTCTTAAATGATGGGATTTTTTCCATAAAGCTGATTGTTTGATACATCAAGCTCTAAGAGCACCCAGAACAGAGTTGGATTGCTTGTCTACACCCTGTATCGCATTGCATGTTTATAGTGTTCCGTGCTCTAACTTCTAACTAATTACCCAAAAATAAAAACGAAAAGAAGAATAAGTGTACATAATACCTTTTCTTTGCTTTCAATAAACAGAACAAGTTAAGGTATTTCTAAGTTCAATGACAGCAGACAAGGATCCGAACCCAAACTCGAACCAAAAGTTTTATTAGTAAAGGGACAATGCTTATCTTACAAATGTAAGTTACAGTTATAGATTTTTAAGTCCTTAAAAAATGTAATAATTATAAAAGAAGTTAACAAATGTTAAAGTTTTATTTTAAACCTCAAATTGTAATAAAAAATACTCTTAATACTTTAATTCTCTTGAAGTTTTTTATTTATATTTATAGTAAATTTAATACAAAATTGTTAAATAATTTTTTTTATTTAATTAAATCTCTAATTTGTATAACCTTATATCTATTAAATTTTTATTCATTGTATTAATGATATTTTACTTTAATATAACTTAAATCCTTTATTAATTGTTTAACTGTATTAAACTTTTTTAATCATTTAATTTCCTAAATTTTTAATTTGTTTTATATGTTTTATTAAAATATTAATTTATAATATTTTATTTACACTTGCTATATCATTTATAAATAAATTTAAGTTTTTTAATTTATTTTTATAGATATAGTAAGACTCAATTCAATTGATTATTTTCCCATATGTCAGGATCATTGATCACAAAGGTTATAATCTTCTCTGAAAAAATTTTCTTTGCCCATAGCTAGAAGGTAGTAACTCATTAGTTTCTTTGCCCATAGCAGTTTTGGTAATTTATTCATTTACAATTTTTCTAACAATTCATTAGATTTATAAGATATTTATGATGTATAATATCCCTTATTATTTAGGATGCCAAATTTATATTATAAAATCTATGTAAAAGCATTGTTGATATGTATTTAGGATAGAAAAATAAATTGGATACGTGTGTGTGTGTGTGTGTGTGTGTGTAGAGAAAAAAAAATTTAGTCTGTCTTAAGAGAGATAAGAAATTATAAATATAGGTGTAAATATATATTCAAAATTTGTAAATATTTATAAATATAATAATCATTTAAATCTTTATAAAAATATAGTAAAAATTTTCAAAAATTTTAAAATTAAACTAAATTAAATTATTTAGTTATACAAAATCAATAAGGACTTATTTCAAAAAATAAGTAAATATGTCATTAAATATGAAATTTATTGTAAAATTACTATTACCCATACCTCATTTTAGCTTAAAATTCTTCTCATCCATTGGATTTAAAAAATATCAAGATTAACCTCCCATATTTACTAGCTGTATGTTACAACCAATGTAAGATAAGTATTGCCTAGTAAAAAAGGGGAAAGACTCAACTAAATTGTATTAAATAATATTATAGGATTTATAGTCTTAAGAGTTGGATGTAAGGATGGTAAAGCAAACTGAATTCAATTTGGATTTATAAAAATTTAGAAAATTTGAATTTAAAAAAATTTGGATCCTAACATTAAAAAGTATGAATGCAAATGCTAAATGTGAGGTACAATCTTCTTACTTGTATATAATATAATTAACTTAACAAGCTCTCTTAACCATTTTTTATTATTATTATTATTATTATTATAAAGTACAATCTTCTTAATGACATAAGTAATGCTGTAGAGATATTAGAAATTCTAAAAATTACTAACATATTTATGGAGAGATAAATTAATAATTAAAAGTAATGATGACATAAGTAATGACAAAGTGATGATGTAATAAGAAATGTTGTAGAGAATTAGAAATTCTAAAAATTACTAAGATATTTATTAATAGATAAATCTCTACCATTAATTAAGTGCTAGGTGGCAAAATCTTAGCATTCTAGAAATTACTAAGATATTTACGAAGAAATAAATCTCCACTATTAATCAAATAATATGGTGGCAAAATCCTAACCACTCATGAGCCTTAGGAAATCCTATAATCCCTTAGCCCTTGCATTTTCCATAAACCCTAGAAATCCCATTTTTTTCCATTCTAAGCCAAAGCATCACTAGTGAACAAATTCTCAAGTTTAGGAAGGAAGGTTTAGAGGAATAAAAGAAAACAGATAAGTAACACTTCACTTCAACGTTCACTGTAAGGATAATATGTTAAAATTAGCTTTAATTAATAATTCTCTTATTCTAGGTTTAGTTTTAAATAATCTCTTATCTTATAATGATTATTATTGTGGTGTGATCGACTATTATTAAATCTCCACATGGCTAGCTATGTGGCCTACATTATGATATTATCCTCATATGGCCAGCTATGCTAGAATGTTATGCTTACTACTTACTTAATTGGATAGTCAGTTATGCCGCCTAATATGTGATGCTCTTATTTTATCATGTTACGATCGGCACTGCCGGCTAAAATATGATGTTGTTATTACTCCTTACATGGTCGGTCCTGCCGCCTATGTTATAATTCGATTTCTTTAATTTCTATATGGACGACACTGTCGCCTATGTTAGATGTTGTTGTCTTAAATTAGTTTCATGTTTTGCTTTATTGTATATTTAAAAAATTTACATGCTACGACACAAGTTGCATTGGTCTCATGTATTTCGTGAGTGATTTGATAAAGAGGTATTTTAATGATTTTAAAAAAGAAAGAGTTGATGTACTATTAGGTGGCAAGCATTCATAAAGAGGGCAAGCCTTCTAAGTTAAGAAAAGAGATCCTTTGGAAGTGGCGATACGTAACACCCAACGAATCAATTAATTTAAGCTCAAGGGCATGTTATGGAATGCTAACCCTGTAGTACAATAAACCTAGGGCCCTAACATCGTTCTTTACATTTCGAAGTTTCATATAAAAGATTTAGCACTTATTTCATAAAGTCATTCATGTGCATAGTAGGTAATACATGCATCAAGTGTTTACTTACTGGGCATTAGCTCATGTAGTCCTTACATTACAAGAACTGAATAGGAAAAGCTGATGCCAAATCCCAACCAAGGCAAAGTGCATATGAATATAATAGACCTTGGGTTACACAAAGGGCTTAACTGTGTTCCTATCTGAGCGTAAATTCAACAAGCTTGCTTATGGAATTAGTTTGTGACATGTTACTAAGAGATTCCTGACTTTTGTAACAAAGTTTTTGGTGTGACAAACCTATTATATAGTTTTTGTGTAACAAATATTTTATGTTCTATATTTATAAAATATTTATTTTGACATTCATTTCTATAAGTACTTAATGTTTCACCTAGTTTAACCACTTTAGTTACAACTATAAAAGTGGAGTGTTATACTAAAATTTAAATTTTATATATAGATTTGAATCCAAATGTGAATGCAAATGCATCCAAAAAATTAGATATCTAAATCTGCATTATTTTTTAATTAAATTATTTATTAAATTAAAATTAAATGAAAAATATATATGTTAAATTAAATTAAAAATATATAAGGATCTACATTATTTTATGTGAGTTTGTGGTGTTTATATAATTCTATTTGTGGATTTGTGGTAGTATTAAACTTGAATTTATGTTATTCTTAATGTTTAATTTATGTTATGGTGTTTTTATTTATGAAGGTTTTGTATGTTATTCTAAGTATTAAATTGTTAATTTTTGAATTATAATTGGATTTTATCAGGTATTATTAGTTAAATGATTTAATTTTAAATTTTAAATTATATGTTAAATTATTGAATTGATGAAGATTCGAATATACAGGATATCCACCTATAATCTATGCAGATACTACCCACATTCAAATCTACATGTTTTTTCATTTGCAGGTCTAGATGGAATCTAGATGTGAAAATATAATGTGAATTCATATTCAAATACACCTACATTTAGATCTGAATATGAATTTGACTATCACCAATTGGATTTTAAATGTTTGAAGTAAATTTTACTTATTTCTTTTAATTTATGTCTAATTTTCACATATTTATATCTAAACAAAAAAAGTTAATTTCTTTGAATTTTATTTGAATAGAAAAAAATATGAATAAAAAGTCAATATTGTATTAAAAAAATATCTCTATACAATATACTTATTTCTTAAATTATAAAAATTAGTCTATTTTTTGTTTAAATTTACAAGGACATAAATGTTAAATAACCATGTTTAAGATATGTTATTTATAAAAACAACTAAGATACCATTTATATTCAGACTTTGTTTTTTAAAAAAGTAAACATATCATCAAATATTTGTATCCATCAATTCAGATATTAAATAAACAAAACAAACATTGCCGTATTCTCACTTCAAAGTCCTTCCCTTCCGTATTGTTTTTGGAAAAATATCTCACAACCAATGGCAATCATGACTCATGAGCTACAGTTTTTTTTTTTTTTAAAAAAAAAGAGATTAGCATTACTCCAGTACTTCATAATTATATTTTATTTCATTCAAGTCCTTGACCAAATTTGACATGAACTGTAGTTAACACTTAACGTCAGAAAAGCTTGTTAGTCTAATTAATCTACAGTTTTGGATTATTTACAAACATTATGTGAATTATGCTGTCGCGTGATGGATGGGATTGGTGGCTCATATGATATAGACTGAGGTATCTGCTTTTTAAATGGAGACATCAAGCTAAGGTTTAGGAGATCCATCACGTTTGGGCTTCGTATGTACAAGACCAAGCCCTCGTTATTTAATGGGTTTGCACCGCGGAATTCTGCAATTACAATATACGATAGACGCATAAAAAATAAAGCAAACAGGAAGAGATAGATGTTTACACCAGGCTCAACCAAAAACCAACGGGGACGTAATTGTTTTTTGTTTTTTTTGTTTTTTGAATGTAATCCGGGGACACAATTGAAACTTATCCGATCATAATCCGAATAATAGTAACACCTGTGCCAGCCAGCTCAGTTACTGCTGGAAATGTTACCAGTTACCGGTAAATACAAACCACAAGCCAAAAGACTGTACTCCAGAAAGTAACATTGTTTCTTTTGAAAGTTCAGAAGCTTTACCTAGGTACATGAAAACATTGAGCAATAATTGTCACCAAAACACGTCTACATCAACAAACTTTAATGACAAAACAAATCAAGACCGCTTGTAGACAAGTAGCTCTTGTTTTCAAAAAATAAACAAATAAAGGGGAATAAAGGATTAATGAAACGTGACACAACACTCAGGCAATGCAAACTGCTAGAATAGTGTGATCAAGTGAATCAGGAACAATAAGCAAGATTCACAAATGCAACGAGAAGTAAAATTTTGAATTCTTTATTTGATCAAAAGATGATACCTTTCATTTGAGTATAATTCTGACCTAACTTGAACGACAACCATAATTCTTTCATAAAGCAGATCCACATCTACTTGAGTCTAGAGTTCTACATCAGCTGCAATAGAATGGGTCTAACTCTTCTAGATTTTAGATTTTAAGAAACATATACAGAATACAATGTCACAGAACATTTTACCTATCCCTGCTGAATCTTTATGAAAAGCATTAACAGAAGGCGAGAAGCATATGATATTGACACTCACCACAATGACATCCTAATATCATCTCTCTGTGCCGTACCTGGCACCAACAGTAAATCATCAGGACCCAAAAACCTGAAAGAAGATTCGGTTCTTGATGGTGCAAAGGAAGAGCAGCACCTTGGGCAAACAAACAGTGGCGGCACAGTTTCAGAATCTTCAATGCCATGGCAGCGGGTGTGCTGCCACACCTCACAAATGTCACATGCCACCATCCTCTCACCATCATCATCCTGAGCTCCACATTCACATTTCATAATCCATTTGTCATTCCCACCTTCGTACCTCAATTTAGAGTCTGAATCAATCCCACATCCTTGTATCCAAACTTCTGAACCTGATTCTATTGCTCCAAACAACAATTCTCCATCATCCAGTTTTTGCATGTTTCCAACATCTGTTACCACAAGGTTTTCCATAATACAGTAGGTATCCCTCAATGCACTCTCTGCAGCTTCCTTGAGCTCCAAAACTGTGGAATGCAATGGAACCATGACCAACTCCCCAGGTGGCAATTTTGCTGTCCAATCAGTTTCTGAATCAACAAAACTAAGCATCACCTGGCATCTAAATCTCAGAAATTGGTCATCTTCATCCCTAAATGGCCATTCCTTCACAAAGTGCTTGCTGTCAAGAACTGCTTGTGTTGCCAGTGCCACTAATTCTGATTGTGGGTAATTCAATAGTACATTTATGTACAAATAGACCACTTCACTGTAAACATCGGATCCGGTCTCTAGAGCTAATGGCGGCAGGGGCTCCTCAGATATTTCTGGTCCTGGCTCTGAGATTCCGGCACCATCACAGAGGTCATGAATTGTGTATTCCAATAGCCGAGTGGCTGGATTCACTGCACGATGCACTATATGACTCCCAACAATTACATTGTTCATTGACTTCAACACATAATCCAGTAACCCCGTGTCCCCAATGTGCATCCTGGCTGCATCTCTTACACTTTGCCGGCTCATTCCCCCACCATGACCCAAGTTCTCTGCCTTTCTTTCTTGTAATGCATTAACAATCACTTCTGCTGCAGATTCTAGTCTTCTTGCAGACCATCTGCTATCCATTTTAGCAACAACAGCACTGAATCTTTTATAGTTGACAGATTTATCCTTCACCACAGACTTATTCTGCAGGGTCATTCTTGTTGAAGGCTTTGTGGTGGTCATGATTGCTTTCTTTTGCGCAGAAGCACAAGATTTGATAGTTAACATAAACCTGAGAAGATCTTTTAGTGTGAGCAACAGAGTTTCACTCATATCTCGATAGTGATGAAATATTTGCTTCATTTCTCTGCACAGATCCGTGCCACAGAAATCTTGAATTATATTGTCAAGTTCCAAGGAGCTGAGAATTTCAATCGCTCTGTTATAATTGTGCTCTCTCACCCCAAAGCTTCCATGAAAAAATTTGTATCCCCATCTACCAAACCATGAATGCCCGTATGCAACCCCATGAAGCAACCGAAGGTCCATTGACTTCTTCTTTGATACATCCTCAACAGTGACTTTGCTGCAATCAATCACTAGGGGAGATTTATATATATTCAATTAAGATAATAATAAATAATCGATCAACAAGTGAAATTTTTTATTTACCAGGTTCGAAGATTTGTACAAATACGGTCCCAAAGATCCATGACTTCTCTACCACAGAGGTAGCCAGAACCTCCTTCAATTCCATTAATAGAGAGGAGATGACCAAAGCCATTACAGTGAATTAACCCATGCAAGATATGGGTCTGAAGATCGAAAACACCGTCTTCAAGGGGCTTATTCCAGTCACAGTCAATTGGTATTATCCAATGATACTTGCGTTTTGACATATAATGATTACTCCAACCTAAAGGGGGGAACAAACGAGGGCAAAAAAAAAAAAAAAAAACCTACAAAATTAACAAAACCCCAATACGGAAAAAATAAAGAATTGGGCAGGGCAAAAATTAGAGAAACAAACCGGAGCATCGACATTGATCACAGTAGGGCTGAGGAGAGTGCTTGACGTCCTCTTCGATAGTGTAAAGAGGAAAAACAATACTGCTGTTCTCGTGAACAAGAAGAGTGCACCAAATGGACATGCCTTCAACTTTGTAATCTTCAAGCTCACCACATGCTGATAAAAACTGTCTCACGTTATCGCGAAAGGCACCGGTGGGGCTTATCGGGCAACCCGATTCCATAAACGTATGGTACCCGAACAGTTTCGGCCTTCTTTTTCTCTTCTTGCAAGATTCAAGAGTTGAGAATGACATTTTTTTTCATTTATTTTTAACTAATTAACCAAAACAAAAGCAAAACTTGCTTTTTCTTTCCTCCTCTGTTTTTAACAGATTTTGTTGTTTACTGGTTCTGCCCGCTCAAATTCGAACTAAAAGCTGACGTGGACATTTACGGTTTTAACTGGAGATCTGACGGTTTACGCGCGAGTTAAAGGCTGACCTCTGTCCTCAATCTTCCCTTAATGGCAAAAGTAGTTAAAGAAGCAGCGACTCGATTACGCGACTGAAATCTAACTTGAGTTGATGTGCGGATGGCTAAGAAAGCCCTCCACAAGGATAGATATTTCGGGTCGGCTTTGGTTCGATCTGAACATTTTTTTATATATATTTAGGTTGTGTTTGGATTTTTAAGAGTTTGAAAATTTTTAAAATCTTTAAAAAATTAAAAATATATATTATTTTAATTAAAATATACCTTTTGTATATAGTTTAACTTAACCATAGCATAAATTTATAGTTTTAAATCCTATAAGCCTAATTTTTAAAGCCTAATCCAACAAGAAAATGATTTTATAAATTACAAATTTATAATACATAACAAAAAAAATTGAAAAATAAGTAGTAGAATTTGTGCTTCACTTGACCTAGAAAAATCTCGACTTGTGTAGGCTAGGCTGGACCCAACAAAAGGCCTTCTAAGGCCGAGCTTGGACTTAGTTGAGTCCCACATTTTTTCATTTTTAAGTTGAAATTGTTAGTAAACAATCAATAGTCAACTCACCTAATAGGCCCACAAGTTTATTAATTTCTACCCTTTGCCTCTAGATATATCGATGAGTATAGAGATGCACTTATAGCCATGTAATTACAAAGACACAATATATATAGTTGAGACAGAGGCCTTTTGGGCCCTTGTCAACACATGCAACCCTTAGGCTGTATGCTTAGGTGCTTTTGCACTTTGGGGCTATTATACATTCAATACGATGAGATTGATAAGGTAGTATGCCATTGGTCTATCATTTTAGCTCGAAACATGACAATACATTTTTTTTACGTCATTGCACTGGTCATATAAAGTCCGGATATGGCAGGGTCTTTTTGCTGAGTACTTGTTTAAAGATAGTTTTATAATCATGAATGTGTTGATTTTGGTATTGCATGTGAGACTTTAGTACCTACATTTTCATATGTACAGTATTATGTTTTCATTTTAGTGATAGTTAAAATTTAAATTTTATTTAAAAAACTACAATTCACTTATTGAGTTTCATGCTCACTTCGTTGTACTATTTTTTTTTCTCACCCACATGAGATTGCAGGTACATTGGTTATCCTAGCAGCTATAGTTATTTTGAGTTTTTCTCACGTGATGGTGCTAAGAGCTATAGATTATATTATTACAACATTTTGATCATCTCATTGTGGATTATATAATTATGATAGGACTGTTATGGATATTTAATATATTAGCTATAATATTGTTTTGATGTTATTGGAAAAATTGGGTGGCATTTGAATGAGATTAATTAACTATAATATCTATAGTGATGTATGGAAGATTAGTTAGTGCCCTAAAAAATAATAGAAAGGTCATTTTTGACCCGTTTGAACCTTTCTACCCATCCTTTTTGTGAAATATCCTTAGTTAACCCTTTTGAGCCTTTAAAAAAAATTTATTATCTTTTTTTTTTGTTAACTTATCATCTTGACCCAACTCTAATATGAAATATTACTCAATATCGTACAAATTCTATCACCCATTCATATTTGAGAAAAATGTAAATAATTAGTTTGTTTAATAAAATTGTGCCTTAGTAAAAAAAAAATTCAAAATTTATATATTAGTTTCAAAAAACAAAAAAAAATGTACTCTTTAATCTTTTAAAAAAACTCATTTTTTTCTTTCAAACATGTATTTTGTTTTTCTTTCCCTATTTTTCCGTCTTTATTCGCCGTGTTCTTAGCCTACGTTACGTCCTAATAAAAGTCCTTCTTAATTTTAGGAAACTATAGTATGATGTAAAAACTAGTTACATAGACTATAAAGATATAGTGATGATAATGATGATGATGATGATGATGATGATGATAATAATAATAATAATAATAAAAATAAAAAAGAAACAAATATAAATAAATATATTAGTCTGACTCATATTTTGACTTGAGATTGAATTATTTCTAAGTTGTGGGCACATTTATTTCATCTTGGTGAGAGTGTGTAATATTACTTTAATATTTTCTCTCAATTTACCATTCATGAGAGTGACTATTGTTATTGGGTTTAATTTCTTTGTGAGAGTATCACTGCTAGTGAGATTTTGGGGTATTGACATGTCGTTGGTTACAATAGCTGTGCCAAAATCTACTGAATTGATTCATGTGGATGGTTGATTTGGAAATAATATTTCTTAAAGACAGGAGATAATGCTTATACTTTTATTTGATTTACATCATAAAATTTAATTAAATAAACATGATAGTTCAAAAAAAAAGTTTTGGATTTGAATTTGATTTTGCTTAATTTGCTAGGGACTAGCTATAAGCTGGTTGAAGGATGTGTTGAGTGCTAGAAAATGTATATTTATAAAGGAGAAAATCATTATTTTTCACTTCAAGTTCTACTAACTTCTTTACTTTTATGTATTCAAGTTTCTTGTGAATTTAATTATGCGTATTTTATTATAATTAAGTATTTTACGTATTTTAAGAGCATCATTGTCATTTCACAATAAACGAGACATCAGATGATAAAACAGACGGTAAATCTAAACTCAAAACGGTAAAAAACCTTAGGAGGAGTATAAAAGTAAAAATGTCACTGTTCACACGTACGATACTGTTTATGACACTGTTTATATGTACTGTACGATGACGTTGCATTGACCGATGATGTGGCACCAACCAATGACGTGGCAGCATTTGATTGGAGGAATGATGTGGCATTGACTGATTATGTGGCGTTAATTGATGACGTGGCTTGACTGATGAGGTGTCACAATCTTATTGGATAAAAATGTTCATACACTATTGATCGATGACGTGGCAGTATGTTAGTGGATCAGAAAAAATATACGTACAATATATGCATATACACGGAATAATAGCTCTAATGATGTTAATAGCCCTAATGATGTGTTCAAACCAATCAGAACTTGCCACGTGGCACAATTCTGTGCATCCAAATTGTTTTAATACGATGGCCATGATTTACTTGTTGTATCTATAAAAAGAGGGCTCCCTCTCTAATTTAACACCCCTGAGTTTATTTTTTAGCTCTATTTTCTGAAATTTCTTTTCTATCTTGTATTTTTCTTGTATTTTAGTAAAATTTCTTTTTTATCCCTATTTCAAATATGAGTAGTTAATTTTCTTTTAAGCTTGGCTTGAAGGTAAAATCTCAACATGTTTCATGGGCTTATTTTCCTCTCTAATTTCTGTGGATGTTTAGCATGATAAGCCCTTAGCACTATATTAATTAGAGCATAGTTTATGAGGAGTGGATTCCCCCTCATGATTTAATTGGCATTAATAAGGAATATTGAGCCCTACAACATATTAATGCAGATCCAGATATCGAAGTGCTTTATTATAACAGTTATTTTTGTAAAATTTATGATAAATTTACCATAATTTAACTACTCACTTAGAAAATTAATTCAACACAATTAAGATCCATCTCCTCGTGGGATCGATACTTATCACCATTAATCTATTCTACAATAGATTCGTACACTTGCGAGTTCAATAAGATTTGCACAACACTCTATAGAGAAGAAATGAGTTTGATTTGAATTTATATAGTTTTGACTAAAAAAATAACCGTTATAGGCAAATTCCATCGTCGAAGTGACTAGTCTCTACATTCTGGTGGTTAGTTACTTGCTATAATTAAGTTACCGTTAAATTTAAATTTTGCTATAGTAACACTGTTCACGAAATTATAATTTTACCATAATTTTTCATAATTATACTATGACCTAAAAACTCATAAAATCTTATAAATTGATCCATTTTTGACATAGTTTGAAGTTGCTCCAGTATCATTATTCACAAAATTATAATTTTATCTAAAATATTCTATAATTGTACTATAGCTCAAAATGTAAAAGTATTTATAAATAAGTCTAATTTCAGAATTTTTAAATAATACTTTTCATTCCCTTAACTTGACCAAAAATATTTTTAATTTTACAAATAAATCCAAATCTATAATTAACAATTCTTGTTAAAAATAAACATTATAAAACCATTTCATTTTAGTTCACTTTTTGAAAAATAATTAATTTAAATGAAATACTTGATTTATAATTGTAAAAATTTAAATTAATAAAAAACAATGATCAATATATTAAAAACTTGAGTATCCAAATGCGAAATCATGTATAAATTAAATCATTTTAGCTTTACAAGAATTTTGAAAATATTGAGTCCGTTGAGTTCGAAACTTCATTCTTGATCGAGCTGTTATCTGTTAAATGTCTTGAACTTAATTTCACTTGATTTAATTGTATAAATACTATCCTTCAAGAACTTAGTAAAAATATGAAATACATTAAAACAATTAAGACACATGCTTGTTATCATCAAAATTACATTATGTGTAGTCTTTTTGGCTAATAGCCATTTTAGTTAAAACCTTAGTAATGACTGTTGAGAAAGGTAAATTTTAAGTCAACTAGAGTCAAACTCTAAAAGAGTCCATGAAGTAAGTACTGGTTCACCCAACAGCATAGAGAGATCAAGGCCGTCATGACCCTACAGAAAGGAGAAGAAGTCGAAAACAAAGTAGAGATGCTAGTAACAAAACCAGAAGAGAAAGAAGAAACCAACCTACGAGAGTATGTTCCTAAAGCTCTATTTCCCTAGAGGTCAGCTAATGGAAAGAAAGAAAAATCCACAAGTGAGATTTTTGAAATCTTCAAACAGGTAAGTGTTAATATCCATTTGCTTAATGCTATTAAACAAGTGTCATCTTATGCCAAGTTTCTTAAAGATCTTTGTACTAAAAAGAAAAATATTCATGTTCAAAAGAAGACATTTTTAACAGAAAACATTAACTCTATACTCCAACATAAAATTCCTCTAAAATATAAAGACTTAGGCTCCCCCACAATCTCATATAGTATAGGGAACCATATAATTGAGAATGTTTTATTGGACTTAGGAGCTAGTATTAAACACTCATGTTCAAAGAAGGCATTTTTAACAGAAAACATTAACTTCATACTCCAACATAAAATTCCTCTAAAATGTAAAGACCTAGACTCCTCCACAATCTCATACAGTATAGGGAATCACACAATTGAGAATGTTTTATTGAACTTAGGAGTTAGTGTTAATCTGTTGCCTTACTCAGTGTTTGTAAAACTTGGATTGGGAGAATTACACCCAATTTCAGTGGTGTTACAACATGCAGATTGATCCACAAAAATACCTGGTATTGTGGAGGACATGTTTATCTAAGTAGATAAATTCTATTTTCCTATTGATTTCATTCTAATTGACACTCAAACAGTGCAGATTCAAGGAATCACATCCTTATTATCCTAGGTCTACCTTTGTTGGTAACTGCAAATGCTCACATTCAATGTAGGATTGAAAATATACAGTTGTCATTTGGCAATATGACTATTAATGAAAATTAAGATGCTGAAGGTGCTAACCAAATAATTCAAGTTAATGTTCCCAAATATTTTCAGGATCCATTGCAAGGAATTGGTGGTCCATTAACTAGGGCTAGGACAAAAAGGATGAAGGAAGCTTTACAAAACATGATTATGGAAGTGCATTACAAAGAGGCTGAGCTAGAAGATTAGTCTCTTTTTTTTCTTGGGATTATTTTAATTATTTTTATATAAGTTTTTTTTTAGATTTTCTATTATCACTCAAATAGTTTCAACATACATAATCTCATCTTGGAGGTCGGATATAATTTTATAAAACACATCCTATATTTAGAAGGATAACTCAGAGAAATTGAGAGAGGCATCTATGAAATTCAATTAGAGCTTGAGATAAATTTAATAAGAGCACGATTTTGACCTCAAGTGTTCTTTGTGTGTTTTCGTCTGTTACTTTAGTTAAGTGGTAGATAAAGGTACTTCATGACAATCAACGTCTGTTACTTTAGTTTTCCATAATAACTGATATTCTAAATTGAAGACATGGATAAAGATACGATTTTAGCAAAGCTGTACAAGCAATTTCCTTCACTTCCTCAGAATACCCTCTTCACTATCTATAAATCTCAGTCTGAATGCATGCGATTGCCTATAAAGAATAACATCCCTACCGACATTCGATGGATAATCAAAGCCAAGGTACGATTAGCAAGTAAGTTGCCTTCCAAATTGATGAGAACTATCAAGAGAATACCATTAAAGCTTCAAGTGATCCATTGCACATTCGTGAAGGCCCAATTACAAGAGCTAGAGGCAAATAGATACAAGTAGCTTTAAATGGATTAATTGAGAAAATATGGATTGACACTACAATTCAAGATGCAAGACATTATGAATTAGGCTTGAAGAGATGTCAAGGCATTGTGAGCTTTATTCAAGTTATTGGGCAGCCAATTACACAATTCGGATCAAATTCAGAAAGGTCAATTTCGAAATAAAACTGGTATTGATTGAGCTGGAATTAACTTGCAAACCATATACAGTTGGAAAGATAATTAAGATAGCTTTCCAAAGAATTTTACGGAGTTAGATTTGGAGTTCTTTAGAAGGAGTTATGACCAATTCATTACAGCATGCGCAGAATTGGAAATTTCAACGACTCCTTAACTAGTTAGGAGAACTACTCCTACTTGAACTAGGATTTAATCTTTTTCGGATTTTTTGGGTCTCTATTAGCCTATTTAAACTCAGCAATCTTGCTATGTAAGACAATTGAGAGATTAATGTTATTTGAATTTGAGAGAATTATTCTTTCTTTGGTTCTTTTTGAGAACTAGTGAACTTATCAAGAATTTGCATTCTCGTGGCGTTCCAAATCAAGACTTATCACTCACCTTCTCTTCTAAATCTTGAGTGTGGCGTCAATATCCTTCTCCATACCTTTGGTTCATGTTTGATTAAGCATTGGGTCAAGGTTTTGTGTGTCTTAAATCTGTTTAGAACTTTCTTGGGTAGTTAAAACTTCAAATTAAGTGTTCTCCTTAAAGTTTCAATGTGGGATTCGCATCACAAATTTATTGCATACATACCTGGTTGTGGTAAAGAAAATTACTCAAGAAAACGAAGAGCTCGAAAGCTCTCTAATTTTTGTCACAAGTGTGCTAGAATGAGATGCGATAGAAACCATGTTCTTTAGGAATGGTGTCTGATAATAGAGAAGACAAGACTCAATTCATCGGGGATGACTTAAATAAAGAGTCATTAGATGACATTCTTTTGACTCTTGAAACGTATCCTAGTGGATACGTAAAAAATGCAATACTTTAGTTATGGCCATTATTCCAAAAAGAATGTACACAATATAGTCTTGGGAATTTGACTATAAACGACCCTATTTGCCAGTTTATAAAAAAATTGGATGGGAAGCCTATCCTCGACCCATAAATGGCGTTCAAGCCATTTTTAGATGTAAAACTAGGAAAGATGTGAGCTATACTCGCAACTACTTGTAAATATCATCTTATTTTAATATTATTTGATCATTTATATTTTTGTCTGAATGATAAGCACCTTGTCCCACATCGGTTGAGATCTTGGTTAGGGTCAAATTTTCCCTTCGAGAGCTCTTTTGGGGCTGAGTTAGGCTTCGGCCCAAACTAGCTAGACTATACTGACTTTCTATTTCAGGATGCCCAAGACCCTTGGGAAGACTTCATGTCTCTTTCCCAACACCTTGATCAACTCTAGACACCACCAACAGAGAGCTCTTACCAAATGAAGCTAGCACAAGCAGCCATCCAACCAGCCAGTCAGCACAACCAACTAGCCAGCCAGCTAAAAGAAAATCAAGATCCTTGGCATTGAGTGAACAGCATTTCATGTTGAGATAATCTCGTTTGGCAGCTTTAAAAACTGCTGCGTTTGGCATTTAAACAAATTAGAGTTGTCTACAGGGACCAAGACTGTCAAACTAGTCTCACAAAGAACCTGTGAAATGAGTAACAAAAGGGGCAACAGAGAGTACGTGGCGTTGTTACACCAGAGTACTGCAGAATTTAACCTGCTACTTTGGGATCTGATCTGACTTAGAACAGATCAAGATCTTGCATGCTCGGGTTTCCAGCCTATATACCCAGATGTATCAAAACTCAAAACAAGTTTTCATAAGGTTATAAACCCAAAACCTGACACCTTTGTCATTAAACAGGGTACCAAAGGCAAGTGCAGAGCATACTTTCTCAAGTTTAAAAATGAACTAATAAAATTCCTTTTTAGATTTTATGAACATTAAGATTTCGTTGACAGAGAGGAGAGAGAGTTTTAGAGAGTCATGGTTTTCTAAGCACACTGTTTATTTCTTTGAAAATTTCAGTCTAATTACAAAGTGAGGAGTGTTTCTGTTAAATAAGAGAATGCCTCGATGAAAAGATAAGAACGGTCCCATTAGTGGGCCTACAAACATAATAATTAAAAGGATAAGACATGACCCTTATCCTTTTATCACACTTTTTACAAAAGTAAAGAAACAACAATACTTTTATAAAGCAAAAGCACACTAAAAGACAAGCACTCATAAAACACACTTATTATTTTGAGGACACGCCATAAGCTTATAAGGACATTGATAGGTTCATATAGTCATCATCTGATGAGCTATTTGTCTCATCTTTTGACAATAATTTTGTTAATGGTATTGGCTCTGCATGATCACAGTGTGGTCCACATGTTGGATTGGGACAACACTTATGTTTGGGCCATTGAGAAGGTGGACTTTTCTATCTTTCTGGCTGGCTGGCTGGTTTGTTGTGCTGACTGGCTGGCTGGCTAGTTGGATGGCTGCTTGTGCTGGCTTCATTTGGCAAGAGCTTTGTTGGTGGTGTCTGGAGTTGATCAAGGTGTTGGAAAAGTGACATGAAGTCTTCCCAAGGGTCTTGGGTATCCTAAAATAGAAAGTCAGTATAGTCTGGCTTGTCTTCTTTAAGAATGATACCTGAGGACTTTGGTGTGGAGATGGCTGAAGGAGTTGGAACCATTAGGATGTCGTGTTGAGGACCCAATGAGGTGTGGGAGATGTTCTTGTGTGGTTCTGGCTTATGGTTGAGTTGGCAAAGGAAATTATGCAGGTTCCTTTGAATGTCCTGATCTTGTTCCAGAAGGACTGGGTGTGGCATAGTGTACTATTCACGTGCCTGGTCAATAGTCTAAAAATTGTCAACATGGGGATGTTGAAAGTATGGCCTGTGAATTGTGAAAACAGACGTGAACATGTCTGCTTCTGTTTCTGGCATCCTCTTAAGGTTTTAGAGGGAGGATAGTTGTTGTAACTTCATTCTCCACCAAGGAATTGGTGAATACCATTCAAGCACGGTCCAGATGAGGAAAGTTGCTTTCTCTGGATCCATGAGATGTTTGTACAGGGGTCTAATTGGAAAGACCAATTTTGTGACATAAAGGACAATAAGGCACCAGATGTACCATAACTCATCTTCAGTGATTCCTTTGACTGGGTGGAGATACAGACCTATGAGGAACAGTTCTTCTGGATGAAAATCCAAGACAGGGATGGTGTCTATGAGTAGGTAGGGTTTGATGAAAAACCTAAAAACATATTTTCTGGCATAGTTTTGCATGGTAAAAGCTGAGTTGAGAGTTTTTCCAAGAGGAAAATATCTTTTGGTTAAGGCTTGTTTTGAAAGTGAGGTAGCCATGGCAATGAGAGGAAAATAGTACTGGGATGAGATGCAGTGTATGAGTTGTGGAGGTTTAGCAAGTCTGGATAGTAAGTCTGGGATGAAGTTCTGGGTTCCTTTTATATGCTTTACTAAAAAGTCGTATTTTGAGAACCAATCCTTTAACCTCAAGAGCATCTTCTCTGGAATATTCTTCCTTTTTGAATTCATAATGGATGGGAACGATGCACTGTCCATCCTGATAAGAAAGTGATAACCGATTAAATGATATTCAAACTTTTTAATACCATTTTTGACGACTAAGATTTCTTTGTAGATACTGTGGTAGTGGCACTGTGAATCAGAAAAGTGTCTACTAGCATATCCAATAAAGTTCTCTTTTCCTTCGCTCTCTTCAAGGAGTACAGCACCCCATGAATTATCACTTGCAACTCCCATCATATGAAAATGGTTTAATTACATCTGAAAACGACTTATAAATCTTATTATGACCATCCCTCATTGGCTGTCCACGGATTCCATTATCAAGAAGCGTATCCACGGCTTCTTGTACCAATTTCTCCTGACACATTACTAATTCCCTTGGCATAGATCTACTGGAGCAATTGCTATCCGAGAACAATTAGCCGATCTAGATTTGTGAATTATTCTAGATAATTCCTTGTTAGAATGGAAAGAATTGGGGGAAGAAGAGCCCGCCGGTAATGACTGGGAAGATCGAAAAATTAGACGAAGAAGGGATTTTTTGGTTAGACATATGGAATTAGCTAAGCATTTTTTTCGAACAAATATAGAACCGAATTGGATGGTTTTATGTCTATTACCTATTTTTCCTCCCGAGTTGAGGCCTATCATTGAGATAGATAGAGGCAAACTAATGAGTTCAAATATTAATGAACTCTATATAAGAGTTATCTATCAGAACAATACTCTTATCAATCTATTAACTTATCGAACAATACTCTTCAGGTTTTCTAAAAATGGGACTTTGAAGAGGATTTTGAATGCTTGAATTTTTTAGGATGCTTTCTTTTTTAGGGACTACAATCACATTTCTTTTTATCCTTGCATTTGATCTGTAAGGCTTTTGATTTCTTTTTATCTTTTACAAGCACTTTTGAAAGGCTCTCTGTCTTTGATTAGTTCTTTAAAGAACTATTTTTGCTTACAAAGTTTATCAAGGCATCCTTTGGCAATTTGAAAGATTTTTCCCAATAAAATGTTTTCAAGGTTGAGATTATAGATTGTGAGTTGTCTTTGTATTTCTGGTTGCAACTCTTCTGATAAGGAGGCAAGAAAGACATGCTTCAAAGTGGGATCATTAAACCCATTAAGTTCGTAGAACAAAATCAAGATCCTTTGGGTTGAGTGCACAGCACTTCATTTTGAGATAATCTCTTCTGGTAGCTTCAAAGACTGCTGCTGGTTCGCCAAGAAATTGTTTATGGAGAATGGCCAGAGCTGAAGAGACATTTGGTGTTTGTGTAAATTGAAGTTGTTTGTAAGGACCGAGACTGTCAAACCAATCTCGTAAAGAACTTGTAAAACGAGTGACAAGTTTTTTAAGAAAAAATTTCATAGTTGCATCTGCTCTGATCATTTGAAGATCTACCCAAGCTGATATCTCAGATAATTTATCTCAACATTTGTTGGTAGGTATATCTTTAAAGGTAAACTATGGACCATTGGTTGGTTTTAGAGCTTGAGGTTGAGGAAGAGGTGGAGCATATGTCGACTTAGCAGGGTCACCCACATTAGAGGGAATCTCAAAGTATGATTCAGGTTGAGATGTTTGTGTGTGTTCTGTTTCTTCTGGCTATGCCATCAAAAGTTTAGTGATGTCTACATATGATCATTCTAAATCAGATGTAGAGGCTGAGGAAGAGACTAAAGACCTCGAGTTAGATCTAGAAATAGATTTTGATGTGAAGACTGTGTGGAAGACTGATTATCAATTTCAGATCTCAAAGTGTGTGAAGCAAATGTGTCAACTTCTATTGAATCAGAAGTTTCGACATAATGAGAAGCATATTGGTGCATAAGTTCTTTGTCTTTTAACTAGGAAACATGTTGTGGTGGAATAGAGGTATATTCTGGGGACTGTTGCTTTTGGGTTATAGTCTGTAATGGTTGGTAGATTTTAAAAGGCCTAGACTAAGGCTTGGATTTAGTTTTGGGCTTTGGTGGCTGGAAGGTTGAGGTGTATTTTGGAATACTGTGTGTGTCATTCCAAATAATTTAGATGGGTCATAAGGCCTGACTGGGTCTAACATGGGTGTAAATAGATGATAGGTTGGTGGAGACTTAGTAAAGAGTGTGGGTCTTTGCTTCTCTAATTCAATGCGGTCTAGCTCTACTTTCAATTGTCTGATCTCTCTTTCTTTTTTATTAAACTTAGGACTCTAATATCTTTGCTGAAGCATGGCATGTAATTCAGAATCTAATTGAGCAACAAGGTTAAAGAGTCAACCTTGGTTTCTATCCAGTCAATTCACAAATTGATCTTATCAACCAGTAGGACTAATGGGTGAATGAATAAAAGGTTTTGACACTATCTTCCTTTGGGTGTCTGTTTGGGTTTCTAATGGTGGAAAGTTTGAAACATAATCCTTGGATGATGAGGAAAACATCATACAAGAGACTGGTTGGGCTTGAGGAATTGGACTTAGGACTGGTGATGGGACTTCTGACTTGCAATTTTTTGGAATCCATTTAAGGTCTTTTTGTTACAAGGGTAAAGGTACTGATAGAGGTGAAGAAGGGTTTTGTGGTTTTTTGTAGTGATGGTTACAAGGATAAAGATACTTCTTTTTTGGTCTCATTTTCTTTTTTGAATAAGAATCTTCGTTTTCCCCATTTTCCCAATAGGGATAATCTGGATCACATATTCAAAATCTAGGAGTATCCTATAAGAAATGTCTATTGAGCTTTGCAAGGTACATAGGATAACCCGCAGAGGTAAAGCCGGTGATTGGCAGCTTTTCTTGTCCAGTTTGCACAGTTGTAATCATGGAAGAGTATGTAAATGATAATCTTGGAGGCTATAGTAGAGTTGTTGGCAAAACAATTAGAGGAGGTTGAGAAGTTGATTAAAGAGGCTTGAATGTCATTTTAACAAATCAATCTTGTCTTTGTTTAAACATGCTTTCAGATGTCTGAATAGAAATATCATTTTGAAAGAAACTTCTCGTAATTAAAGATTTATTCTAAAGGCATTAGCTTTATAAGTTCATGTTATGGGATTTTGTCTAGGAATTTGGATAATGGTAGGAATTTGTCTGACTCAGCTAACACCATGAGAGCATCAGCATGGTTTTCTAGTGTTGCAAGATCTAAGACATGATTTTAAAGCCGATAGACCAATTAATGATAAAGTGTAGCAATCTTCACTGAGGAGATCTGTTCAGCTCCTTGGGTTTGAACTTGTACTTTTAAGGCAGTTGACAAGTTGGCATCTTGAAGGGATAAGTTAAAATTTGGATAGAAACTGAGGAGAACACTTCCTGCATGTCATGTAGTTAAAACAGTACCGATAACAGCATATTGATACTGTTTGAATTTGGTATCCAGCATGACAAGTCTTGTAACACCCCAAATCTAACACGTGCAGAGCACGTGAGAGAAGGAGGTTACTTGTAAAACATAATCTCTACTCATAAATACCAAACTGATATACCTCAAATTCTTATAAGAATAATCCACAAGTCACAAGTCACATAAAATAACAAAGTCTCAAAACCCAAATTATAAGTTCATGATCAAAATAAACAAAAAAAAACATAAGTCTATTCTTCTTCTTCTTATTCAAATAGGGAACAAAAATGAAAATCTCTAACTTCATGGCTAGGCACACCTCTCAAAGAAACTTAATCTGCAAAAAAATAATGACGAGGGGTGAGCCGTCAACTCGGTAAGTAAAACCATTCCTAACACACTAGGCCTATCGATACCCAAAAAAATATATTGCAAGCCTTCTTTGAACAAAGTATATTTCATAAATCCATAAGTTTCACAAAAACTATATTCCATGATGAAGTAACGTAGTTCAATTAGATAATGTAAATCCATAAGAATTTAGAATATCAAAAACAAAGTTACTTATTAAGGCAAATCATATTCACATGTACAGAAAATGAAACGTTAGCTCATGTCACATAGTGTCACCTATAGTCCCGATGATGACCCTACATCGAATCGAATCGAATATTGTGTGCACATTCAGAACTTATACCCGTACTGGTCCAGACAGATATATCGTGTATTACGATCAGAATCAGAATAACTATGGACAATGAGCCAAAACATTAAGAATCTTATAATCATCAATAACTGAAATCACACATGAGTACCAAACATTCGTATCAGATTTAGAAAAGTTCATAAAAATAATTTAGGCTTGCAAACTGATTTACAGATAAAATCATAATAAGAAGTCATGTCACCAAAATAATTTAAATATTGAAAGATATTTATAAAATATTTTATTAAAAGAATTTATATTTGAAAACATTCTCATAAACTGATTTTGCTACGAAAATCCTTTAATTTCTAAATAATATAAAATTCTTATAATAATATCAAAATACTTATACCTATCTAGTATACTAGGAATGAATTTACTTACCTCGATATATGAATCTTGAACTACACACCTCTAAGTCCCTAAGAGTCCTCAACACCTTAACAAATACAAAACATAATTATTAATAACTCGCTTTAAGAATCTGCCTTTCTAATTCATTCCTGTACAGGTCTGATCTCAGAATTTTAACTCTTAATCTAAACTTCAGAATGACATAATATTCTACAAAACTATTCTGGACATCCATGAGTATCTCATATAAAATTTTGAAGAGGATCCGAGATCAAAAACATTTTTAAAACTATTTATTTCTCAATAATTTCAAAACTGTTTTCTCATAACCTTAACCGAACAGAACCGTTTCTGAGAATTTTATAACATTAAATACTTATCAGAAAATTATGAAATTAAAACTGGAGGTACCATACACGTATCTTAACATCCATATAAAATTTCATAATTTGTCGAGTTCATTTGATAGTGAAAATAATTCTGTAAACCCGATCACACTGCTGGAATCGCAGTTTTCCAGTGCAGTGGTTTCTAATTCGAAAATACATATTAAATTGAAAATGAAATCAAATTTGATTAAATAAAATTTATTAAGGAGGCTCTATATGTCTATTTTCCATAATATGAATTTCCAATAAAATTTCATTCACAAAACATCAGTTTAAAAATCAAGATATCATGCTGTCCAGAATCATCCTATATTATGACAAGGGTTGATTAACCAAACTCCTAATTAATCAAAACGCTAAATAAAACCTAAACACATCATATGTCATGCATCAAGATCTATAAAAACAATCTAAAATCATGCCAAATATAAACCCTAAATAGAATGATTTACAAGAAATTCTTGAAGGGAATAAGAAGGGTAGACATACCGTTTGCTTTGATTGAATTCTAGGATTTGAGTGAAGAAAAATTATGAACAATTGATAAGAGAGGAAATAAGAATATCATAAGTTTTTAGGGTTATGAAAAAGGGAGATAAAAGATGAATTTATAGGGAATGGAATCTTGGAAAAATAACCTTTTATTCCAAAACTATCTTCTGAATAACCCTTATTAATAATTTAATACTCTTTTCTATCTTTTTCTAATAAAAAGGCCTCCATAAATCCTAGTGAAAGCCCAAATTCCATAAGGAGTTCTTTTTTTTTTTTTTGGCGTTACAAGTCTAGCTATGATAGGTAATCCTTTCCTTCCATAGAGGTGCGTATAGTCTTCTCTTTTCCAGTTGATAACTAACTCTAGAGGTATCTCTAGAGTGACATATTATTCAGCAGTGGTAGCTTAGAGGGTACACTAATCCAACCGAGAAGATTGGACATATTCTTTTGGAAGTGGTCTTTTGGTACTGATTAAGGATTTGATACTTCTAGTAAAGGAGGTTGATCCGTTGTACAGATGATAAGGGCAAATAATAGGGAAAGAAGATTCAGTGATTTGGACAGATTCAGGGATATAGGAATATTCTACAAGGTTTTCTATTTTACTGGTAGTATGCTTGGTACAAGATTTTGATAAAGATAAAGTAGAAGAAAGTGAAACAGTATTTGGAAGTTCAAAAGGTGAAGATGAAATTGAAGCCATGATAGGAAAGTTCTCTCTGTCTCTGAAACCTAGTGATATTTCAAAAACTTAAAAGACTCTTATCTTACCACTTTAAGAAATCAAAACATGTATCCAATGAACAGCGTTTATGGTGGCTTTGATACGAGGGAGAAGGCAACAAAGTACGTGGCATGAGAGTGTCTTAGATACCCTGTGGGGATGGTGAATCAAGGGCATGATTTTGGAGACAATATACCAACTGATGGTGTAAAGTAGCCATTTTTGCTGTGACTACTTGTTGAGCTCCTTGAAGTTGGATCTAAACCTTTAATGTTGCTGGCAGGTTAAGGTCTTCAAGAGAAAGATTGAAATTTGGATAACAGTTGAGGAGGACGCTCTTAGCATGAAGTGTTGTCAGGACTGTACTAATAACAACATGTTGGTATCCCTTGAATCTTGTGTCCATTAGAGTTATTCTGGCCATTACCGGCAAATGTTTTCTACTATGTAAAGTGAGAATAATATGAATTCCCCCAAGATGGAGGTGCATATAGCCTTCTTGTTTCCATTGAGTTACAATTTCTGTTGGGATTTCCAAAGTGATATATTGCTTTGCTTGAGTTGCTTGCAAAGCACACTGATCAAACGAGAGGAATGGATATTTTTTTTGGAGTTGGTCTTTTGGTGGAAATAAAGTTTTGAATAGTTTTGGTGAAAGAGTTGGGTCGTTGGTAGAGTTTATATGGACTGATCAGAGGTTAAGAGGATTCAGAAACCTGAGCAGAATCTAGAACATAAGAATACTCAACAAAATTTTTGATTTTTGAAGCTTGTACAAGATTTAAGAGGAGAAAAAGTATAAGAAAGAGATACAAGAGACTCAATAGATTGAGAATTTAAAGAGGAAGTCATGAGATTTAAATTTCTATTCTTCTATTTTAGGAATCACAAACCTTCTGCAATATACCACCATTTGTAGGAAGAACAATTAGGCTCTAATACCACTTGAGTAATGGAGTACGTGGCATTGTTATACCAAAGCAATAATGAATATAGTCATCCCTTGGACCAGTAGCCCATATGCTCAGGTTTTTAGCCTATATACCCAATACCAGAGAAGAAATCATAGCACATACTACCCAAAAGAAGAAATCATAGCACATACTACCCAAAAGAAGAAATCATAGCACATACTACCCAAAAGAAGAAATCATAGCACATACTACCCAAAATTAGAGCCACACTCTGGGCATAAATGAGGATGAATAGTGTCTAGGAAACTAAGACTGTTTTCTGGTATAAGGAAGACTTTCTGATACATAGGATTCTACAAGAGGTAAGTGTAGAGCATACTCATCGTTAGGCCAAGAGGATGAATAATCTAAGTTGATCTGTGATCCTTCCTAGAAGAGTAGAGAAAGAGGAGTTTAGCTAGCCATGTATAAATAGAGAATCTTTATTATCATCAGTTGATATATACACTTCAAAACCATGCTCTTAGCCTACCAACCCCCCAAACTTCTTCAGACACACTGATGATCTTAGCTAACAATGAAACTATATCTACAATTATCTAGATTCCTAAACATATCCAAAATAAGAGCTTATCAAACTCATCCCTCTTGAGTGGCTATCCAATTATGAAAAATTCCATTAGAATTCCACTAAGATTGGGCCTGTTAGGCCCTTCTATATTGAAAAAAGATTAGAGATAGTTCAAGGAAAGAAAAGACTGATCATTGATTATCCAAAGATCCAATTCTCTTTATCTATCTTCTATATGCAAAAGTCTTTTCAAAATTTGACCTTAAATCAGGATTCTAGCAAATTGGCATTCATTCTGATGATAGATGAAAAATAACTTTCTGTATTCCAAATGCCCATTACTAGTGGACAGTTATGCCATTTGGTTTAAAGGTTGCACGTTCCTTGTTTTAGAAAGCTATGGTAAAAATCTTTGAGCCTATACTTAAAAATGCTCTTATTAACAGTTCCTGACCCATTTTCTTCAAATCATCCAATCCTATAGAGTCATGTTGTAAAAAAAAAAAAAAAGAGTAGCATTTGGAATAATAATCAAAGATGGTCACTAGCATCCAGGGCCACACATTACTCAAGAACTAATCCATTTTCCAGATCAAAACCTTTCCAAAAAGCAAATCCAATAGTTTCTTGGGATTATCAATTATCTCAGAGACTTTTTTTCAAAATAGCCACTATACTTCCCAACTTATAAGAATGCTAAAGAAGTCAGCCCCACTTTGGGGACCTGAATAGATGACAACTGTCCAAAAACTAAAGTAATTGACTCGGCATCCACTACCATTGAGAATTTCCACTAGTGGACAACATATTCTACAGACAAATATCAGTGATGAGTACTGGAGAGTAGTAGTCGTAGAAAGCATTAATGGAAAAGAATCTTACTGTGCTCATGCCAGTTGTCAGTTCAAAGATGTCGAAAAACACTACCATGTGATCTACAAAGAAATCTTGGCATCCAAAAGATTGAATTCCACCTCATTGGTCATAACTTTATTGTCAAATTAGAGTTCAAAATCAGGGTACTACCTGATAAACATCACATTCACCATAAAACTTGGTTCTTCAGGTATGAGTTCTCAGTATAATACATCAAAGGAGATAAAAATCTAATCCTTGATCTTTTCTCTCGACCTCACAATCATATCACCCTCATAAACTCATCCAACTCTATTCCTATTATAGCAATGGCTTCTTCATCCAACTCAAGGTCTTCCTACCAGTGATGTCTCCCTTTCAAAGCTTTCATATAAAAATAGTTTCCTCCTGGTGCTACCTTTACCTCTGTCTCCTAACTTCGGGAATTTGCCAAGAAATTCTTGTTCCGATATTTCATGAAAATTTATTATGATTTTCCATTTGCTTTTCCATCTTTTTATCCTAAACACATGTTCCTCACTAGCCTCACTCTTGAACTCTTAAGAGATGTTACAGAAAATGAACTTTGGTACATGTGGCATCTCACCATACTATATGCTACCAAGCCATACTCCGTCATCTTTTGCACCTTAAAAATGTTTCATCTCTTTTATGGACACTTCTTGAATGGTCCAGCCCAGTCACTTGGTGGCGTAAACGATTACATAACATTTTGGCTTTTCATCAACTTTCCACATTATTAAGACAAGAACTAGAGACATTTACTTTTCAAACTTCTAACATACTATTTGAAAAAAGATCTAATGGTATAGTTAGAATGACTTTCTAGCCACCGAAAAAATAGCCTCCTCGAGTTTCTTTTTCCTAGACTTTAATGATAACAGCTGTTAAAACAGATTAGGAGGATCTCTTTATTCATGGCTTCACTTTCAAAGGGTATCCTGTGTATCCTGACAAGCTACAAAGACATTTTATATGGGATGTGCTAGAATCACACATGTGCAATCCTAATTGTCCTTACTTGGAAAAAGATGATTGTGATGACGATTAGGAATTCAACAGATGTCTCAAACATAAGAAAAAGAAAAGCCAAAGAAAGCCTAGGTATAAGAATCGACCTATCTTGCCTTGATATGATCTAGAAGAAAAATAAGAGAAACCTAAAGCCATCACCTATAGCTAAGAAATAAACACCAAACCTTTGCCTTAAACTCTTTAACAACCCTGTATGATGTTTTCTTCACCTAGCTCTTACCAAGAACAATTTTCTTCTCTGAAAAAGCAAGTAAATCTTGGGCCTCAGAGGTTTGGATAGGTTGGGAATTTTGGTGAAACTTTTCGTAGTTTGCTAACCACTCTAGTGGCATCAATTTGAAAAGCTCTTGTTTTTGGATTTGTTTAGGGATTTGGAAAATTGTGGGAACAGACTCATTATCAGCAAGGATCATGAGGGTGTCTAAGGTTATTTGAGGTGAAGGTAAGTCAAGGGACTTGTTCAGCTCCCTAGAGTTAGATCTGAACCTTTAAGGTTGTGGGTAGCTTTGGGTCTTTAAGAGAGAGGTTAAAATTTGGATAACAGGTGAGGAGGACGCTGCCAACATGAAGTATTGTCAGGATTGTACTAATAACAGCATGTTGGTACTCCTTGAATCTCGTGTCCATTAGAGCTATTCTGGCCGTCACCGACAAACCTTTTCTATCATGTAAAGTAAGGATAATACGGATCCCCTCAAGATGGAGGTGTGTATAGCCTTCTCTTTTCCATTGGGTTACAAGCTCTGTTGGGATCTCCAAAGTGACATATTGCTCTGCTTGGGTTGCTTGCAAAGCACACTGATCTAGACGAGAGGACTGGATATATTCTTTCAGAGCTGGCCTTTTTGTAGAAATAAGGGTAAGGATAGTTCTGGTGAAAGAGTTGGGTTGCTAATAGAGTTTATATGGGTTGATCAGAGGTATAGAAGATTTAGAGATCTGAGCAGAATCTAGAACATAAGAGTACTCAATAAGATTTTTTATTTTTGAAGTAAGATGTTTTGTGTAAGATTTAGAAAGAGAAAGAGTAGAAGAAAGAGATACAGGAGACTCAGTAGATTGAGAATTTGAAGTGGAAGCCATAAGATTTAGATTTCTATTCTTCTATTTCAGGAATTATAGATCTTCTATAATATACCACCCTTCACAGGAAGAATGATGGCTCTGTCAGGCCAACTTTTCAACCTCCAGAGTCCAACAAACAATAGTAAGCCTCCCAGACTATCATACACTGCTATGATTACAGTAGTAAAAACAGGACAAGAAAAACTACCCATTGAAGGATCCAATTTATCCTGCAAAAATCCGAGGACACTTCTTTTGGGATGCACCAGGAACTCACATGTGTGATCCAAACTGTCCTTGCCTTAAAGATGGGGAATTATATGACAACTGGTATGTTAACAGATGGCCCAAGAAGAAGAAACAACAAGATATTTGTAAAACTCCGTCAATCTGGATGCCTGAAGATGATGATGATCCAGATTATACTCCTTGGCCAGTTGAGACAACAACTGAAGTAACTGTCACCCCTCAACAGCCAACAACATATAGACAAGCAGCAAAAGATCCATTGTTGTCCTCATCCTACTCACAACCTTGTATGATGTTTTCATCCAGTTCATACCATGAGCATTTTCCTCTGGAAAACCAGAGAGATTTACAAACCAAAGTGGTCTCTAAACCATTCGTCCAGTCTCCTGTCACTCTTATTAGACAACTTAAAAAACCCAAGCAGTATGAAGCAGTACTCAATTGGCAAACTCAGAACACCATGGTTCAGAATACAGTCTTGAAATCTCTTGATACCAGGCTCAACAATGTTCAGGCTCAAGTTCAAAGTATAGAAACAAAGGTTGACAAGATAACAGCTCAACTAGAACAGCTGTATCTTAATCTGCACAATCAGATTGCCAGGCTGGATATTGAGCTCAGAACGATGATTCAAAACAAATATTGGGGTCCAGAGTTCAACCAAAAAGAAGCTGAAATCAAATAGCTTAAGAATGAGCTCGCAAGAATTGATGCTGAAAAGCAACAACCATCCCTTTTTAAAAAAACCCAGACTATACCTATATACACTTCTTCCTTTACCACATACCAATAGTTACGAACAACCTGTGGATTATGCAAAATTCTTTGGATTATCACACCTCTCCTAATGAGAACTATCAAGAGAATACCATTAAAGTTTCAAGTGATCCTTTGCACATTTATGAAGGCCCAATTACAAGAGCTAGAGCCAAAAAGATACAAGCTGCTTTAAACGGATTAATTGAGAAAATATGGATTGAAACTACAATTCAAGATGCAAGACATCATAAATTGGGCTTGAAGAGATGTCAAGGCATTATGGGCTTTATGCAAGCTATTGGCCAGCCAAATACACAATTCGGATCAAATGCAGAAAGGTCAATTTCGGAATAAAACTGGAATTGATTGAGCTGGAATTAACTTGCAAACCATATACCTTTGGAAAGATAATTAAGATAGCTTTCCAAAGAATTTAACAAAGTTAGATTTGGAGTTCTCTAGAAGGAGTTATGACCAATTCATTACAGCATGCGCAGAATTAGAAATTTCAACGACTCCTTAACTAGTTAGGAGAACTACTCCGACTTGAACTAGGATTTAATTTTTTTCGGATTTTTTGGGTCTCTATTGGCCTATTTAAACTCAGCAACCTTGCTATGTAAGACAATTGAGAGATTAATGTTATTTGAATTTGAGAGAATTATTCTTTCTTTGGTTCTTTTGAGAACTAGTGAACTTATCAAGAATTTGTATTCTTGTGGCGTTCCAAATCAAGACTTATACTCACCTTCTCATCTAAATCTTGAGTGTGGCGTCAATATCCTTCTCCATACCTTTGGTTCATGTTTGATTAAGCATTGGGTCAAGGTTTTGTTTGTCTTAAATCTGTTTAGAACTTTCTTGGGTAGTTGAAACTTCAAATTAAGTGTTCTCCTTAAAGTTTCAATATGGGATTCGCATCAATTTGTTATCAGAGCAAGTTTCTAATCAGGTTTGAATGTCTTATTTATTTTGATTATCAAAGAATTAAACGGAGTTAGATTTGGAGTTCTCTAGAAGGAGTTATGAACAATTCATTACAGCATGCGTAGAATTGGAAATTTCAACGACTCCTTAACTAGTTAGAAAAACCAGTCCGACTTGAACTAGGATTTAATCTTTTTCGGATTTTTTGGGTCTCTATTGGCCTATTTAAACTCAGCAACCTTGCTATGTAAGAATTGAGAGATTAATGTTATTTGAATCTGAGAGAATGATTCTTTCTTTGGTTCTTTTGAGAACTAATGAACTTATCAAGAATTTACATTCTTGTGGCGTTCCAAATCAAGACTTATCACTCACCTTCTCATCTAAATCTTGAGTGTGGCGTCAATATCCTTCTCCATACCTTTGGTTCATGTTTGATTAAGCATTGGGTCAAGGTTTGTGTGTCTTAAATCTGTTTATAACTTTCTTGGGTAGTTGGAACTTCAAATTAAGTGTTCTCCTTAAAGTTTCAATGTGGGATTCGCATCATCTCCATATCTCAACCAGTACTAAAACCAAAATCATCCACCAACCCTACAGCCTCTAAACCTTCTACCTCCAAACAGCAACCCACTTCTCCTCAGGCCACACCAGAACCCACTTACACACCAGTGAAAGACAAAAGACCTATGCATCAGCTCTTTACCCAAGAGCTTCACACTGGTTCTCTTTCCTCTAAAGCTAGTACTCCTGTAGCAACCTCAGAGTCTTCTTTCGATGAATCTCTCTCTTCAAGAGAGTCAGTCTCTATTCCAGATTAAGAAGAATATTATGTTGATCAACAGGTTCCAATGAACCTCCTTCTTCTGGAGAAGATGATCCCTCTACGTCAAAGGAACCTCATATAGTTAAAGATCTTGAAGATATTCCTACACATCAACACAATTCAACTCCCAAATCATCACATGGATCTTGGTTCACATTTGATGACGTACTAAAAGTTAAATGGTTCCAAAGATTTCAAGAGTTCTCTACATGGACAGATGTTCAGATGCTTAAAGTTGATGCCACTTTAGAATCTGTTCTTCGAGAATTCTATTAAAGATTCCTTAGTTCTCTAAGAGACTATTTTGAAAGTCTTGGCTAATACAGACAGCTTCAGCTTTATCAAGCCACAATCCCTTAAGTCCTAGGACTCACCTATGAACAGTTCCTAGGAGAACCAACGGTAGCTCAAGAAGTAGCCAAAAGGGAATTTCACCAAATAAAATGTTGCTCTCTAAAAATCAAAGATCATGTCTTCGTTGCATCTCTTCCTAAAGAGATCATTTTAGAATTACAAAGGCAACTACATCTTCATCAGCTCAATATTGATACCCTTTCACTTGGGAAAATATATCAATTTGCTGTTTCTTGCCTAGAAAAGCTCTATCAACAAAAATAGTTTTTCAAGAATCTCATGGAGCATAAAGAGCCCTTCAAAAGTGACTGCAAAAATCCTCACCTTGCTATCAAGTGCAAGGATGAAAAAAACTTGTTACTGTCCAACCAAGAAAAAATCCCATTTCTAGAAATACTCTCCACCCAAGCATTCAAAGAAACATAGTTTCAAAAAGCCTAAAAAGCCCTATAGGTTTTTTCAGAGAAAACCTTTCCAGTCCAAAAGACAAAAGGATGCACGATGTTTCATTTGTAAAAAAAAGGGTCATTTTGTAAAAACTTGTCCCAACAATCCAGCCAAATCGGCCCGACTGCTTAATCATCTTCAAAACAACAGAACTATGATGTTGAATTCATATTTTCAGAACAACAGAACTATGATGACGATACAGTTTTCATTCTTGCTAAACATAATTTTGATTCTGATTCTGAAAGTATCCCTACAATTCACAATGTTGACTCCATCAACCTAGTCCAAGAGACCAAACCTTCTGTAAAAATCAGCCTTCTTCCTTCAAAGTTTTCTAAATCAATTTTTTCATTGCTTTTATTGACACAGGGGCACAAAGGAGCATGATCAACCCTTTCATTCTTCCACTAGAGTATTGGGAACATCATACTGAGTACTTTAAAGCCACCAATGGGGAATTATTCCAAACATATCTTATCACCAAAAAATCCAGTTCTTTCCAGATTGCATTCTCTAGGTTAAAAAAGTAGAATCTTCCCTTCTGAATAAAGACCTAGTACTAGGATTTGATGTTCTCTAATTAGTTAAGAAGTTGAATATATCCTTTAATGGTATCTAGTACAAACAAATGTTCTTACCTTATACTGATACCTTAAAATTATACCTAATTTCTAATGCTCCTCCTTACAATGAAAACCTTAAACAACAATTCCTTCCTTTTTGTCTAGAAAACCATCTCCAGTTTTCTCATCCATTTCCTCTGTGAAAAAATTCCAAGTTCTTTGTTAAGTTACCATTCAAGCTTATTGAAGACATTAACCCAACCAAAGCCACTCATCCTGGAATGACTCCTTTAGATCTAAAATTAGCCCAAGCTGAATGCCAACAGCTTATGGCCCAAGGTCTCATTGAACCCACTCATTCTGATTGGGCTTGTCAAGCCTTTTAGATCAGAAATTGTTTGAGGTAAGAAAAGATTGGTGATTAATTATCAACCTCTCAATTGTTTTCTCAAAGATGACAATTTTCCTTTGCCCAAGATCCAATCCTTGTTTATTCATCTTCAAGGTGCAAAAGCTTTTTCTAAATTTGATCTTAAGTCAGGATTCTGGCAGATTGGCATCCATCCTGATGATCAGTCCAAAACGGCATTCTATATCCTTAATGCCCATTATCAATGGACCATTATGCCATTCGGTCTGAAAGTTGCACCATCCTTGTTTCAGAAAACCATAGTAAAAATCTTTGAGCCCATCATCAATAATGCTCTCATCTATATTGATAACATCCTACTTTTCTCAAAAAACCATGAATCTCAGTAGCAACTTTTGAGTCAATTCTTGTCCATTATTGAGTCACATGGCATCATGCTTTCTGAAAAGAAAAGTCAAACGGGCTAGGAATCCATTGAATTCCTGGGTATGATAATTAAAGATGGTCATTACCATCCAGGGCCCCACATTACACAAGAACTCTTATATTTTCCAGATCAACACTTATCTAGAAAGCAGATTTAATAATTTCTCAGGATAGTCAACTATCGCAAAGATTTCTTTCCTCATATAGTGGTCCACACTTCCCAATTGTCAAAAATGCTAAAGAAAAATGCCTCACCTTGAGGGCCAGAACAAACCACAACTGTCCAAAAGCTGAAACAGATAACTCAGCATCCTTTATCCCTGAGGATCCCATCAGTCGAACAACGCATATTACAGATAGATACCAGCGATGAATACTAGGGAGCCATTCTTTTAGAAAGAATTGATGGAAAAGACTTTTACTATGCTCACACCAGTGGACAGTTCAAAGAATCTGAAAAACACTACCACGTGATCAACAAGGAGATCCCAACAGTCAAATACGGGATCTAAAAATTTGAATTCCATCTCATCGGTCACAATTTTGTTGTCAGATTGGACAACTCATCTTTCTCGAGAATAATGGAATTTAAAAATAAAGTGCTACCAGACAAACACCTTCTCAATCTTAAAAATTTGTTCTCCCATTATAATTTCACAGTCCAACACATCAAGGGAGACAAAAATCTCATCCCTAACCTTCTCTCCAGACCCTCCAAACACATCTCACTCATAAATTCCTCTGGTCTAATTTCAGTCATAATCATGGTGTTTTCCCTACCTAAGCAAGCTCTTACCAAAAAATACTTTCCTTTACGAATGTCTTTCACTTCCCTTCATCAAATTCAGGATTTTGCCAGAAAGTTTCTTCTTAGATTTTTTCATAATATGTATTTACAGCGTTCATGCCATGAACCTATGGTCTTTCCAAGTTTTCATCCTGATCACTTGTTTCTCACAAGATTGCTGATTCTGCCTAACAAAGATGTCATTGAAGATGAACTCTGGTATCTCTGGTGTCTCACAATTTTGTATGCTACCAAGATAATTTTTCCTGTTTTGCCTATTCTTGACAGATTAAATAATTTAGACTGTGCAACCATCTTGACATGGACATTGTTCGAATGGTTCTCACCATTGCCATGGTGGCGTAAAAAGATGAAAAAACTTATAGATTTCCACAATCTCAAAGAGCTTCCTGGCCAAGAAGGCCGACAATTCACTACTGTTTTTATTGTCCACCACAATATTTCCAACATCCACAAACCCATGACTTCTGGACATAAGACATTGCCTATGAATGGATTAGGGTTCCATATGTCGCCCAACTGGAACAAGACAACAGCATCACAGAACCTCTCAGAAACTTCCTCATGGAATATAATCATATTTCCCAGATCCACTATCCATCCTCCATACATCTCTTGGACCAAAGCATGACATAGTTATGATTCTAATAGCTACCTCTTGTTCTTAACCAACTAACAGGGGACTCATGATCAAAGAAGAAAGGCCAAACTATACAGACTACCTGTTCTAAGACTCACAGGACCCTTATGAAGATTTCACCTCTACACCACCTCAAACTCTATATGAAATGAAGTAAATACAAGAGTGTTTTATAAGCTATGAATCTCTAAACTCTCTTTTCTCTCTCTGTTAACGAAGTCTTAGGATCTGAAAAGGTTTGAAAAAGATTTTTATCAGTTCATTTTTTGAAAATAAAACTTGAGATAGTATGCTCTGCACTTGCCTTGTTCAAGGACCCTGTGCATCAGAAAAACTCATGCTTGTTTCCTAGACGGTCTGGTACCCTGTTGAAAAGACCAGGAGTGTCTTAGTTTTGGGTTGTACGACTAGTGGAAACTGTTTTGAAGTTTTATGTTATACAGCAAACCTTGATATTATGGCGATCTTGTATTCCGCTGCCCTAGTCCCTCTTTGGTATCAGAGCCCTTTATCTCATTTTTGAGTGATAATATCATGTTTTGATTTTAAAGAAAAGTGGTATGATAAAAGCTTTTTCAGTTTTGAAAGAATCCTAGACTTTAGGACACAGAGAGAGAGATTGCAAAATCATGGCTTCTACATCTTCTTGTTCAGAAACTTCAAGTACTATTTCCCTTTCTTCAACCTTGTCTTTACCAAAATCTTGCACTAGGCATACTGCAAATAAGATAGAAAATCTTGTAGAATATTCTTATATTCCCGAATCTGCTCAAATTACTGAGTCTTCTTTTCCTCTTATTAGTCCTTATCATCTGTATAAACGTTCTACTTCCCTTACTCGTAGTATCAAATCCTTGATCAGTACAAAAAGACCTCTTCCTAAAGAATACATCCAGTCCTCTTGACTAGATCAGTGTACTCTCCAAGCTACCACTGCTGAACAATATGTTACACTTGAGATCCCTCCAGAACTCGTTACAAACTGGAAACGAGAAGGTTATACTCACCTCCATCTCAGCGGAGTGAGATTAATCTTGACTCTTCATGGAAGAAAAGGATTACCTGTCACTGCTCGAATTGCTATGCTCGACACCAGGTTCAAACAGTATCAACACGCTGTTATTGGTACAGTTTTGACTACCTTACATGCAGGTAGTGCTCTTCTCACCTTTTACCCAAATTTCAACTTGTCCCTACAAGACATCAACCTTTCCACCGCCTTGAAAGTCCAAGTTCAAATTCAAGGTGCTGAACAGATCTCCTCAGCAAAGATCGCTACCCTCCATCATTAATTGGTCTATAGGCTTCAAAATCATGCCTTAGATCTTCCAACTCCAGAAAGTCACTCTGATGCTCTTATGGTATTAGCTGAATCTGATCAAACTCCAACGATCATTCAGATTCCTAGACAAATTCCTCAACAGGAACTTGTAAAGCTCATGCCTTTAGAATGGATTTCCAACTATGAAAAGTTCCATCAGAATGATGCTCTAATTCAGACATCTAAAAGTATGTTTGAACGTAGACAAGATGGATCTGTCAAAATGACTTTCAAACCCCCTCAATCGGCTTCACAGACTCCTCTAACTGTTCTACCTACAGCTCCATCAGAGTCTCCAAGGCTATCATTCACATATTCCTCAATGATTGCCCTAGTCCAAACTGGCCAAGAGAAGCTACCAATCACTGGCTTCACCTCAGACGGCTATCCAATTTATCCTGCAAAAATTGGAAAACACTTCCTTTGGGATGCTCCTGGATCTGATATGTGTGATCCAGATTATCCATGTCACCAAAACGGAGAAGATGAAGATTTTGTTTCTAAAAGAAAACCTAAAAAGAAGTATCTTACTTCTTGTAAGGTTGACCACAAGAAACCACAAAACCCTCCTTCACCTCCATCTGCTCCATTACCCCTTTACCACAAGGAACTCAAATGGATTGCAAAACATTGCAAAACAGAAGTCCCTTCACCAGTCATACAACCACCTCCTCAAAGTCATCCAATCTCCTGTATGATGTTTTCCAGAGATTATTCTTCAAATTTTCCACCTCTTGAACCACAAACTGACACCCAGAGAAAATTTGTTTCAAAACCTTTTGTCCCTTCACCAATCCCCTCTGCTGGTCATCTTGAAGAACCAAAACCCTTTGAATCTATCCTAAACTGGCAAACCCAGAATGCCAAGGCTCAGAATGATGCTTTACAGCATATCCATCAACAAGTCGATCGAATCAGTTTACGAACTAACAAGATTGAAACTAAAGTTGATTCCATCACATCACGGATGCAGTAAATCCACCAGGATCTAAAAAACAGAGTTGCTCAATTAGATGCTGATTTACGAGAAATGCTCAGACACAGATACTATGGTCCTGAGTTTGATAGCAAAGAACGAGAAATCAGAAAGTTGCAAGCAGAACTGAACCGGATTGAATCTGAAAAACAGAGACCTACTCTCTTCACTCACACTCCACCAATACCTTCTATTGGTCCAACATACCATCCGTTCACTCCTTTACTAGCTCCAATCAAACCTTATGACCCTTCTAAGTTGTTTGGAATGACCCATACGTTATTCAAACAAACACCTCAACCTCAACCACCTTCAAAGCCAAAACCAAGGTCCAAACCTCAACCCAAACCTGTAAAATACATCAACCTGTTCCACCTGAACCTCAGGAACAACAATCACTAGAATACACTTCAGTGCCTCCTCAACCTCCACCTCATGTGTCTCAATCAAAGGATAAAGCACCCATGCATCAATATGCTTCTTATTCTCATCCTGTTGACACTTCCACAGATAACTCCACAGATGAAACTATTTCACCTTCAGAATCTGACACAGAACACAAATCTGCTGATTTATCACCTCAACCATCAGACTCAACCTCTGCAACCAGTTCAGAACCTTCACTCTCTTCGGTTTCTACAACCGATTCAGAAAAGTCTTATGCAGACATTACCAAACTTCTCATGGCTCAGCCAGAAGAAACAGAGCATGCACAGACTTCTCAGCAAGAATCTTACTTTGAGATTCCATCAGATGTTGATGATCCTACTGAATCCACATATGCACCTCCACCTCAACAACAACCTCCAAAATCATCAAATGGCCCATGGTTTACTTTTGATGATATTCTAACCAGTAAATGGCGAGATAAACTATCCGAGATTTCAGCTTGGGTAGACCTCCAAATGCTCAAACCAAGCGTAACAGTGGAATCAGTTCTTAAGGAACTAACCACCCGTTTCATTGGATCCCTCAGAGACTGGTTTGATAGCTTAGGCTCCTACAGACAACTCCAATTTGTCCAGTTACCTGATGTTTCCTCAGCCTTAGCTCTCCTACATGAACAGTTCATTGGCGAACCAGCAGCACACTTTGAAGCAGCCAGACGAGATTATCTCAACATGAAATGTTGTTCCCTCAAAGCCAAAGATCTTGACTTTCACTACAAAAGGATGTCAATCTTGTTATACAAATTGAATGGTTTCAATGATCCGACTCTCAAGCATGTTTTCCTTGCTTCACTACCTGATGAGTTGCAACCAGACGTTCAAAGACAACTTACTGTTTACAATCTCAGCCTTGAAAACATCTCTTTAGGCAAGATCTTCCATATTGCAAAGCTATGTCTTGACAAACTTTGTGAACAGAAACAATTCTTCAAAGAATTGATCAAAGACAAAGAACCATTCAGAAGTGCTTGTAAAAAGCCTTATCTGCAAATCAAGTGCAAAGACAAAAAGAAATGTGATTGCGGTCCTCACAAGAAGAAGCATTTTAGAAAGCTCACACAAAAATCTTCTTCCAAGCCTTATTTTCAGAAAGCTCGCAGACCATTCACATTCTACAGAAAAAAGTCTCCTTCCTCTAAGGAACGACAACGGCAAAAGTCCAGTAGATGCTTCATTTGCAAAAAGAAAGGACACTACTCCAGAGATTGTCCTAACAAGCGAGACAAAGCTGTTCGTCTCATCAAGCATTTACAGACTGTTATAGACTATTCTCCAGACAAATAAGAAGTTGAATCTTGTTTCTCAGAACAAGACGCACCAAATGAAGAAACAATGTTCGCACTGGAAAATTCATCTGATGATTCTGATACAGATGGATTCCTCGCTGTCTACAAACAACAATCTTTGTCCTTGGATTCCTCTATTCCAATTCCATCAGTCAAAATCCAGATTTTACCTTCAAAGTTTCAAAGACCAATCCCTGTCATTGGATTTCTTGACACAGGCGCTCAAAAGACCATGCTCAATCCAGATATCCTTCCATTACCCCACTGGAAGCCTCACACAGAACATTTCAAAGCAGCCGATGGAAAAATCTTCACAACAGATTTGATTACCAAACATCCCATTGGTATTCAGATTTTCCCCAATTGTGTTATTTGGACACATGTCATTGGATCGAACCTTCCTGACAAAGACATCTTATTAGGTTTCGATACCATCTCCAAAGTCCCACATCTCCAAATCCTTCCTACCGGTATCCGAGTCAAATCCATGTTCAAACCTTTCATCAATATTCTCAGACTCTACAGTCTTACCAATTCACCTTAGTCTTACCAGGACATCTCAGCCAAACTACTCCAGTTTTGCCCTGAGTCTCATGCTGAATTCACCCATCCAAGTCCATTATGGAAAAATAAATCCTTCTTCATTAAGCTCCCATTCAAGCTAAATGAAGATACCAATCCTACCAAAGCCACCCATCCGGGAATGAGCCCTTCTGACTTAGTCCTAGCCCAAAAAGAATGCTCTCAACTTTTGGCCCAAGGTCTTATTGAACCCACAAATTCTCAGTGGGCTTGTCCAGCTTTTTATGTGGAAAAACGATCTGAACTTGTCCGTGGAAAAAAGAGATTAGTCATCGATTATCAGCCTTTAAACATGTTTTTACAAGATGACAAATTTCCTCTTCCAAAAAGACAAAACATTTTCACATATTTAAAAGATGCCCGAATCTTTTCAAAATTTGATTTAAAATCAGGTTTTTGGCAATTAGGCATTGAACCCTCTGAAAGATACAAAATTGCTTTTTGCATTCCGAATGCTCATTACCAATGGACAGTTTTACCCTTTGGTTTAAAAACTGCTCCTTCCATTTTGCAAAAAGCAATGGTTCAAATCTTTCAACCGATTTTGCATCACGCATTGATTTACATTGACGATATTTTGTTGTTTTCAGAAACACATGCAGAACATCGCCAGCTGTTAAATCACTTTCTTGATATTGTTCAATCTCATGGAATAATGCTGTCACCCAAGAAAAGTACCATCGCTACAGACACTATTGAATTCCAGCCAGGAAAGCACATTGCTCAAGAACTGCTTCACTTTCCAGATCAACACTTATCCAGAAAGCAGATCCAGCAATTTCTTGGAATTATCAATTACATCCGTGATTTCATCCCACATGTAGACCAACATACGGCACAACTTTCGGCTTTATTGAAAAAGAAGCCTCCATAATGGAATGACACCCATACAACAGCTGTCACCAAACTTAAACAGATTGCACAAGATCCTCCACCATTAAAGCTCATTACAGATGGCAACCGGATCTTACAAACTGACGCAAGTGACACCTCATGGGGTGCTGTACTCCTCTAAGAAATCAATGGAAAAGAAAGCTTCATTGGATACGCTAGTGGACATTTCTCTGACTCACAATGCCACTACCACAGTATCTACAAAGAGATTTTAGCCGTGAAAAATGGTATTAAAAAATTTGAATATCATTTAATCGGTTATCATTTTCTTATCAGATTGGACAGCTCATCCTTCCCATCCATCCTGAACATGAAAGGAAAGCATATTCCAGAGAAGATGCTTTTGAAATTAAAAGATTGGTTCTCGAAATATGACTTCTCCGTGAAGCATATAAAAGGAACCCATAACCTCATCCCTGATCTTCTATCCAAACTTGCAAGACCTTCCAAACTCAGCAACTTTTCCAGTCAATTCTCAACCATAGCAATGGCTTCATCCTCCTCAAATAAAGTTTCAGACCAAGCCTTTGTTTCCTCATTACCAGAGGATCTCCGACACCTCATTTTCCAAAAGGTCATTGATCACAAATCTTTCTTGAAAAACCCAGAGCCTACAGACAGACTATGGTCTCTAATGGCCATGCAAGAGTTTCTCCCTCTAGAGAATGGGTTATCTCATAGACCTTTCAACCCACATCCTAATCCGGATCAAATGCACCATACAATCTTTAGACTTTCGACCATCTTCCATCCAGTAGTTGATAACTACACTGCTTGGGGTCACTATGTCATAAAGAACATCACTCTGCAAGCTTACTATGTTTTTTGGTACTGGTTAAACCTTTACCCAGTTGCTATCCTTTTCGACCCTAACCTAGTCCATACTAGCAGAAGATATAAAAAAGGTCAATGGTTTGACAGAATGCTTGCTCCTATCTTCAAGGATCCCTTGACCCTTAAACTCATCAATGGATTCCAGATCCAACAGACTGTCATCATCATCATTAAGCTTACAGACATTTGGGGAAGATTTTCTGATCCCCTTCTCAAAGTTATTGACCACACTCATCACTGTGAGTCCTTCAGTCCTATGTGGAACGAATGTCTCACAGCTAGGCTTGCCTTAGCTGAAGAATACGGAGTTCCTCCATCCTACAACACTCACAGCCCTTTGTCTCCGGATATTACTTCCACTCCTCAACTCTTCTACAAAGAGAGGCTCCACAACTATGCCCTCGATGGAGATCATGCCTTTGATCTCGAATGGCCTCAACCACACCATCCAGATCCCTTCATTCCGGACATAGGAGAATCATCCTCTACTTCTCTCCTACCTACTGTTCCAAATCAACCAGTTGATGAACCCTATTCAGATAACGATGACACTGACTCAGACACTGATGCCATCTCAATCTGAGACACATCAGCCTGCCGACACTTTATAATTTGTCTTGTTGTAATAATTATGTTTTGTTTAAGTGTGCTTATGCTTTTGCTTTTGCTTTACTTTATTAAAGTTGCTTTAGAAAAGAGATAGGGACGTGTCCTATCCTTTTAGCTTTTGCTTTTTATCCTGTCTCCTACTTTTTTAAAGTAGATGCTTTATTTTATTCTTGCTTTTGTAAAAGCAAGGGCCCTGTCCTGCTCAGCTCGCTTATATAAGGCAGCTCCCTCTTCATTGTAACATAAGCTTCGGATAAGCTTCATATAGGCTTCTGATAAGCTTCTTGAAGTAAATACAAGAGTGTTTTATAAGCTATGAATCTCTAAACTCTCTCTTCTCTCTCTGTTAATGAAGTCTTAGGATCTGAAAAGGTTTGTAAAAGATTTTTATCAGTTCATTTTTTGAAAATAAAACTTGAGATAGTATGCTCTGCACTTGCCTTGTTCAAGGACCCTTTGCATCAGAAAAATTCATGCTTGTTTCCTAGACGGTCTGGTACCCTGTTGAAAAGACCAGGAGTGTCTTAGTTTTGGGTTGTACGACCAGTGGAAACTGTTTTGAAGTTTTATGTTATACAGCAAACCTTGATATTATGGCGATCTTGTATTCCGCTGCCCTACTCCCTCTTTTCACCAGACATAAGAGGATCTTCTTCCAACTCAACCCTGCCATCTGGAACCACCAGAACCATTTCCAGCATATTCATCACAAGTTAAGACTCAACCACTACCAGATCCAACAGAAGAATTAAAAGCCCAACAATGCCCTTGGCCCTGTATTCCAGGCTGTACTCATCCAGAAAAGATTTTCTAAAGAGATGATGAGGATAAGACCGATTCATCTGCTGACACTCTTTAAGCTAAAGTTATTTGTCATAAGTGGTGTGCTTTACTTTATTGACTTTAGTGTGCTTTACTTTACTTGTGTCATAATCGAGTACTTTACTTTAAAAAAGAGATAGGGACATGTCCTATCCTGTTTTTATCTTTTATCTTTGTCATCCTACTTTTCAAAAGTAGAGACTTTAATCATGTTGAAAAAGGAGGGGTCCTGTCCCACCTTTAATTATAATGTTGAAAAAAGCAGACTTTAATCACTCGACTATTTGTTTAGTCTCTGGTAGCTTCCACTGGATAAATTAAGGATCTAAAACCATTTGATTGGCAAACTCAAAATGCCAGGGCATAAAACTTAGCCCTAGAATCCCTTGATACAAAACTCAACACAGTTGGAACTTGAGTCTAGAATGCGATAAGATTATAGCTTACCTAGAACAGTTGTATCTTAATCTTTATGAGCAAATCTCTCAATTGGACATAGGGTTTTATGTCATGATTCAAAACAGATACTAGGGACCAGAATTCAATCAAAGGAAGCAGAGATCAAATAACTTAAAGCTAAATTGGTAAGGATTGATGTAAAAAAACAACCATCATATTTGCACAAACCCAATCCTTACCCATGTACATTCTAACTTTTAATATATACTAGCCTTTTTACAGTCCTTCTACCTATGGAAAACCTGTGGATTATTTTAAGGTTTTTGGATTATCCCACCTTTCTATAACCTAAACTACACTAAAACCAAAGCCAGCTACTAAACCATCCACTAATAAGACTTTTTTAAAACCACAAACACAAACTACCTCAGGTGACACAACTCAACCACAATCATCTCCATCTACCTCAGAACACACAACTCAACAACATTCATCTTAATCTACTCTGAGCCATCACAAAAATCATTAAAAGACTTTTCAATGCATTAGCTCTTTTCTCAAATTGCTTATCCTGGTTATACCATATCTGAAGCCAATACTTTCTCAATAGAATTAGAATTTAATCCGTCTGATGGGTCATATTCATCCACAGAGTTAGTTGAATCATATTCTTTAACAAACACTAAAGAATATCTTGTGGAAATCTCTGATTTAAAGAAGCCCAATTAGATTCTTAACTGAATCTAATAATCCTCCTCGCTCTTTGTTCTGAGGTCCTAACTCAGCCTTAAGAGAGCTCTCAAGAGGTGAAGACTGCCCAACACTTATAAGCAACAGCAGGCACCCACAGTTACCCAATGTGGGATAGGTGCTTATTATTCACAACCCATATACTCCCACAGGTGAACTTAGGCTCTGATACCAACTTGGACTAAAGCCTAACTTAGCCTTAAAAGAGCTTTCTGTCTTTGATCAGTTCTTTAAAGAACTATTTTTGCTCATGAAGTTTGTCAAGGCATCCTTTGGCAATTTGGAAGATTTTCCCTAATGAAATGTTTTCAAGGTTAACGTTATAGATTGCGAGTTGCCTTTGTATCTCTGGTTGTAGTTCTTCTGGTAGGGAGGCAAGAAAGACATGCTTCAGAGTGGGATAATTGAATCTATTAAGTTTGTAGAACAAAATGGACATCTTCTTGTAATGGAAATCAAGATCTTCGGAGTTGAGTGAACAACACTTCATGTTGAGATAATCTCTTCTGGCAGCTTCAAACACTACTGCTGGTTCACCAATAAATTATTCATGGAGTAGACCGAGACTGTCAAACCAATCTCGTAAAGAACTTGTAAAACGAGTGACAAGTTCTTTAAGAACAAATTGTACAGTTGCTCCTGTTCTGATCATTTAGAGATTTGCCCAAGCTGATATCTCAAATAATTTATCTTGCCATTTATTGGTAGGTATATCATCAAAGGTAAATTATGGACCATTTATTGGTTTTGGAGCTTGAGGTTGAGGAGGAGGTGGAGCATGTGTGGACTCATCATGGTCATCCACATCAGAAGGAATCTCAAAGTATAATTTAGGTTGAGATACCTGTACATGTTCTGTTTCTTCTGGCTGTGCCATCAGAAGTTTGGTGATGTTTGCATATGATCATTCTGAATCAGATGTAGAGGATAATGAAGAGACTAAAGACCTCGAGCTAGATTCAGAAATAGATTTTAATGATTTTGAAGACTGTATGGCAGACTTGTTATCAGTTTCAGATCCTAAAGTGTGTGAAGCAGATGAGTCAACTTCTATTGAGTCAAGTGTCAACATAATGAGAAGCATATTGGTGCATAGGTTCTTTGTCTTTTGACTGAGATATATGTGGTGAAGGAATAGAGGTATTTTCTGGAGACTGTTGCTCGTAGGTTTTAGTTTGAGATGGTTGATAGATTTTTAAAGGCCTAGGCTGAGATTTAGATTTGGTAGCTGAGAAGGTTGAGGTGCATTTTGGAATAATGTGTGGGTCATTCCAAATAATTTGAACGGGTAATAGGGCCTGACTGAAGCTAACATGGGTGTGAAGGGATGATATGTTAGGCCAATTATTGGTATTGGTGCAGACTTAGTAAAGAGTATGAGTCTTTGCTTCTGTGATTCAATTTGGTCTAGCTCTACTTTCAATTGTCTAGTCTCTCTTTCTTTTTTATCAAATTCAGGACCATAATACCTTTATAACTTTAGAGTGTAAATTCTGATGGATTTATTGCATTTGCAAGGTTATAGAGTCAACCTTGGTTTCAATTCGGTCAGTTCGTAAACTGATTTTATCAACTTGTCGATGGATGTGTTGCAATGTATTATTTTGGGCTTTGGCATTTTGAGTTTGCCAATTCAAGACGAATTCAAAGGGCTTTAGTTCTTCAAAGTGACCAGTAAGAGTAATGAGTGAAGGAACAAAAGATTTTGACACTATCTTTCTTTGGGTGTCAGTTTGGGTTTGTAATGGTAGAAAGTTTGAAACATAACCCTTGGATGATGAAGAGAACATCATGCAAGAGATTGGTTGGCTACTTTGAGGAATTAGACTTAGGACTGGTGAAGGGACTTCTATCTTGTAATTTTTTGCAATCCATTTAAGTTCTTTTTGATATAAGGGCAAAAGTGCTGGTGGAGGTGAATGAGGGTTTTATGGTTTTCTGTGGTGATGGTTACTAGTGTGATTCCCACATTGAAACTTTAAGGAGAATACTTAATTTGAAGTTTCAACTACCCAAGAAAGTTCTAAACATATTTAATACATACAAAACCTTGACCCAATGCTTAAGCAAATATGAACCAAAGGTATGGAGAAGGATATTGACGCCATACTCAAGATTTAGATGAGAAGGTGAGTGATAAGTCTAGATTTGGAATGCCACAAGAATGCAAATTCTTGATAAGTTCACTAATTCTCAAAAGAACCAAAGAAAGAATAATTCTCTCAAATTCAAATAACATTAATCTCTAATTGTCTTACATAGCAAGGTTGCTGAGTTTAAATAGGCCAATAGAGACCCAAAAATCCGAAAAAGATTAAATTCTAGTTCAAGCTAACAAGTTCTCCTAATTAGTTAAGGAGCCATTGAAATTCCCAAGTCTGAACATGCTATCATTCCTAATAGACCCGCTTATAGAAGTAACCCCGAAGAGACAAAGGAGCTTCAAAGGCAGGATGAAGAACTCTTGGCAAAGGGGTATATGAAGGAGAGCATGAGTCCTTGTGCTGTACCAGTTCTACTAGTGCCCAAAAAAGATGGAACATAGAGGATGTGTGTTGATTGTCGTGCGATTAATAAAATCATTGTAAAGTATCGACATCCTATTCCTAGACTTGATGACATGCTTGATGAATTGTATAGTTCTTGTGTGTTTAGCAAAATAGATCTTAAAAGTGGATATCATCAAATTAGGATTAGAGAGGGAGATGAGTGGAAAACTGCTTTTAAAACAAAATATGGTTTATATGAGTGGTTAGTAATGCCATTTGGATTATCTAATGCACCCAGCACTTTTATGAGGTTAATGAACCATGTTTTGCGTGCTTTTCTTGGTAAGTTTGTAGTTGTCTACTTTGATGATATTTTGATCTATAGTAAAAGTCTAGAAGAACACGTTGAGCATTTGCAAAGTGTATTGACTGTTTTAAGGAAGGAAAAGTTGTATGCTAATTTGAAGAAGTGTGCTTTTTGTACAAATCAGATTGTTTTTCTTGGTTATGTTATAAGTGCTAAAGGAATTGAGGTTGATGAAGAGAAGATAAAGGCTATTAAGGAATGGCCTACACCTAAAAGCATAAGTGAGGTAAGAAGTTTTCATGGTTTGGCTAGTTTTTATAGAAGATTTGTGAAAGATTTTAGCACCCTTGCTGCACCTTTAACTGAAATTATTAAGAAACACGTGGGATTTAAGTGGGGTAGTGAACAAGAAAGTGCATTTAATCTAATCAAGGAGAAATTGGTTTCTGCACCACTACTTACTTTACCCGATTTTGCTAAAACTTTTGAAATTGAGTGTGATGCCTCAGGTATAGGTATTGGAGCTGTTTTGATGCAAGAGGGGCGTCCAATTGCTTATTTTAGTGAGAAATTGAGTGGCGCAGCCCTAAACTATCCTACTTATGACAAGGAGATGTATGCATTGGTGAGAGTGTTGGAAACTTGGCAACATTATCTTCTACCTAAAGAGTTTGTCATACACACTGATCATGAGTCCTTAAAGCATTTGAAAGGGCAAGGTAAGTTGCATAAGAGACATGCCAAATGGGTTGAATTCATTGAGCCATTTCCTTATGTGATCAAATACAAACAAGGTAAGGAGAATGTGGTGGCTGATGCATTATCGAGAAGGTATGCACTTATCTCTACATTAAATACAAAGTTATTAGGATTTGAGTACATTAAAGAATTATATGTTAATGATCCTGATTTTGCTAATGTGTTTAATGCTTGTGAGAAAGCTGCATTTGGAAAGTTCTATAGGCACGATGGGTTCTTATTTAGAGAGAATAAATTGTGTGTGCCATATAGTTCTTTGCGTGAATTGCTTGTGCGTGAAGCTCATGGGGGAGGTTTAATGGGACATTTCGGCATTGCAAAGACTTTAGATGTTTTAAAAGAACATTTTTTTTGGCCACATATGAAACGTGATGTTGAAAGAATATGTGAGAAGTGTATCACTTGTAAACATGCTAAGTCTAAAGTTTTACCCCATGGATTGTATAAACCTTTACCTATACCTAGCGAATCTTGGGTTGATATTTCTATGGACTTTGTTTTGGGTTTACCTAGGTCAAAAAGGGGAAAGGATTCTGTTTTTGTTATTGTTGATAGGTTTTCAAAGATGGCACATTTCATTCCATGTCATAAAACTGATGATGCAACAAACATAGCTAATTTGTTTTTCAAGGAAATAGTCAAATTGCATGGAGTACCAAGGAGCATAGTTTCAGATCGAGATGCTAAGTTCTTAAGCCACTTTTGGAAAACTTTGTGGGGTAAGTTGGGTACTAAACTTTTGTTTTCTACTACTTGTCATCCACAAACTGATGGACAAACTGAGGTTGTAAATAGAACATTGTCCACGATGTTGCGTGTCATTATTCAAAAGAATTTGAAAACTTGGGAAGAATGTTTGCCACATGTTGAATTTGCTTACAATAGAACTGTCCATTCAGCTACTAAATTTTCACCATTTGAGATTGTATATGGTTTTAATCTATTAACTCCTTTGGATTTATTGCTGTTACCTATTGATGAGCGTGCTAGTTTGGATGGTAAAAAGAAAGCTGAATTTGTTAAGCAATTGCATGAGAAAGTGCGGCACAACATAGAAAAGAGGACTGAACAATATGCTACTCAAGCAAACAAAGGACGAAAGGAAGTGGTTTTTCAGCCTGAAGATTGGGTTTGGGTGCATATGAGAAAGGAGAGATTCCCAGCACAAAGGCGTTCAAAGTTGCTTCCAAGGGGAGATGGTCCATTTCAAGTGGTTGCACGAATCAATGACAATGCCTACAAATTGGACCTTCCTGGTGAGTATAATGTGAGTGCTACTTTTAATGTTTCTGATCTTTCTCCTTTTGATGTAGGTGAAGATTCGAGGACGAATCCTTTTCAGGAGAGGGGGAATGATGAGAACTATCAAGAGAATACCATTAAAGCTTCAAGTGATCCTTTGCACATTCATGAAGGCCCAATTACAAGAGCTAGAGCCAAAAAGATACAAGCTGCTTTAAATGGATTAATTGAGAAAATATGGATTGAAACTACAATTCAAGATGCAAGACATCATGAATTGGGCTTGAAGAGATGTCAAGGCATTGTGGGCTTTATTCAAGCTATTGGGCAGCCAAATACACAATTCGGATCAAATGCAGAAAGGTCAACTTCGGAATAAAACTGGTATTGATTGAACTGGAATTAACTTGCAAGCCATATACCGTTGGAAAGATAATTAAGATAGCTTTCCAATGAATGTTACGGAGTTAAATTTGGAGTTCTCTAGAAGGAGTTATGACCAATTTATTACAACATGCGCAGAATTGGAAATTTCAACGACTCCTTAACTAGTTAGGAGAACTACTCCGACTTGAACTAGGATTTAATCTTTTTTGGATTTTTTGGGTCTCTATTGGCCTATTTAAACTCAGCAACCTTGCTATGTAAGACAATAGAGAGATTAATGTTATTTGAATTTGAGAGAATTATTCTTTCTTTGGTTCTTTTGAGAACTAGTGAACTTATCAAGAATTTGTATTCTTGTGGCGTTCCAAATCAAGACTTATCACTCACCTTCTCATCTAAATCTTGAGTGTGGCGTCAATATCCTTCTCCATACCTTTGGTTCATGTTTGATTAAGCATTGGGTCAAGGTTTTGTGTGTCTTAAATCTGTTTAGAACTTTCTTGGGTAGTTGAAACTTCAAATTAAGTGTTCTCCTTAAAGTTTCAATGTGGGATTCGCATCAATGGTAAAGGCAAATGGTTTGACAGAATGATAGCACCTATCTTCAAGGATCCTTTGACCCTTGAACTCATTACAGGATACCAGATCCAGCAACCTGTCATCATAATCATCAAGCTTACAGATATCTGGGGAAGATATTCTGATCCCCTTGTCAGAGTTGTTGATCACTCTCATCACTGTGAGTCTTTCTGCACCATGTGGAATGAGTGCCTTACAGCCAAAAAAGCTTTGGATGAAGAATACGGAGTCCCTCTCTCGTATAACACTCACAATCTTCTATCTCTTGATGTCACCTCAACCCTTGAGCTTTTTTACAAAGAACGGATCCATAAATATGCTCTTGATAGAGATCACTCATTTGATATGTGGCAAGATCCGGATTGGCCTCAACCACATCATCCAGAATCTTCTACCTCTGTTCCACCAGACATAGGAGAATCATCCTCTACTTCACTCTTGCCTGCTATTCCAGACCAGCAATATTCAGCACAGCCATCAGAGATTTTCCCACCATATTGCTCACAGATTCGGACTCAACCTTCACTAGATCTAGAAGAAGAAAGAAGAGCTCGATTTTGCCCTTGGCCCTGTGTGCCAGGCTGTACTCATCCAGAAAAGATCTTCAAAAGAGATTATGAGGATGAAACCGATTTAGATGCTGACACGATCTCACTTGGATAAGATCAATCAGCTTGCCGACACTCTCCAAAGTTAAAGTAATTTGTCATGTTGTAATAATTGTGTTTGTTGTGTGTGCTTTACTTTACTTTACTTTACTTTATTAAAGTTTGCTTTATAAAAGAGATAGGGACATGTCCTATCCTTTTCTCTTTATCTTTAGCTTTTTATCTTGTCGATCTACTTTTTCAAAAGTAGATGCTTTACTTTAATCATGTTGTTTGACAAAAGTAAGGGTCGTGTCCTGCTTTTCTCGCCTATATAAGGCAGCTCTCCCTCCATTGTAAGATAAGCTTGGCTTGATAAGTTTCAAGTTTCGATAAGCTCATTTGGAACATTAATTAGAAGCTGGTTCAATCTTTAGATTTGGGAAATAAAGAGTGTTTTCTAAATATCCATGATTAGCTAAGTTCTTTCTCTCTATTCTTCTATTAAGGATAACAGATCGTCTTAAGATTGTTCACCTATCCTTTGGCCTTTCGATAAGTATGCTCTACACTTGCCTCTTATAGAGGATCCTGTGTATCAGAAAGTCTTCAATACACTTGTTTTAGACTAAATCCAGATCTTAGGGTATTTCGATATATCAAATCCCAGAATCGGTCTCTAAAAACACTGTTCACCCTCGTTAATGCCCAAGAAGTGGCTCTAGTTTTGGGTGGTATGTGTTTAGGTTACTACTCTGGTATTGAGTATATAGGTCAGAAACCCTATTGTTCAGAGCTTGTGTAGCTTTGAGACAAAACTTGTGTAGTTCTGTGGGAACTTGTGTAGTTTGCCCCCGCCTTGTGAGCAAAATGGGGGCGAACTACACAAGTTCCCACAGAACTACACAAGTTCTGTCTCAAAGCTACACAAGCTCTGAACAACAGGGTTTCTGACCTAGACACATAACACCCAAAATTGGAACCACTCACTGGGCATTAATGAGGGTAAACAGTATTTTTGGAGACTAATTTTGGGACTTGATATACCAGAATACCCTAAGATTTGGATTTAGATCTGAAACTAGTGTATTGAAGACTTTCTGATACATAGGATCCTTTATAAGAGGCAAGTGTAGAGCATACTTGTCGAAAGCCAAAGGATAGGTGAACAATCTTAAGATGATTTGTTATCCTTAATAAAAGAATAGAGAGAAAGAACTTAGCTAATCATGGATATTTAGAAAACACACTTTATTTCCCAAATCTAAAGATTGAACCAGCTTCTCATTAATGCTCCAAATGAGCTTATCGAAACTTGAAACTTTCGAGGGAGGGAGAGCTGCCTTATATAGGTGAGTAAAGCAGGACAGGACCCCTGCTTTTTACAAATAGCATGATTAAAGTAAAGCATCTACTTTTGAAAAAGTAAAGCGACAAGACAAAAGTAAAGTCAAAGATAAAGATAAAAGGATAGGACAGGTCCCTATCTCTTTTATAAAAAAAAATTTAATAAAGTAAAGCACTCTGAAAAAGTAAAAGCACACTCAACAAACACAATTATTATAACATGACAAACTATTTTAACTTTGGAGAGTGTCGGCAAGCTGATTGATCTTATCTAAGTGAGATCGTGTCAGCATCTGAATCGGTTTCATCCTCATCAACTCTTTTAAAGATCTTATCGGGATGAGTATAGCCTGGCACACAGGGCCAAGGGTAAAATCGGGCTCTTTGTTCTTCTGGATCAGGTGAAGGTTGAGTTCGAACCTGTGAACAATATGGTGGGAAAATCTCTGATGGCTGTATTGAATGCTGCTGGTCAGCTGACTGGTGGCTAGTGCTGGCTCCATTGAGTGATGGAGGTGTTTGGAGTTGTTCAAGGTGCTGGGATAGTGAAATAAAGTCTTCCCAAGGGTCTTGGGCATCTTGGAACAGAAAGTTAGTATAATCTGACTTTTCTTCATTGAGAATGATACGTGAAGACTTTGGATTAGAAATGGCAGATGGAGTTGGAACCATTAAGATTTTATGTTGAGGGCCTAGGGAGGTTTGAAAGATGTTTTTGTAGAGCTCTGGTTTGTGATTAAGCTGACAAAAGAAACTATGCAAATTCTTTTGAATGTCTTGGTCTTGTTCTAGAAGGGCTAGATGTGGCATTGTTCTCTATTCTCGAGCTTGGTCAATAGTCTAAAAGTTATCAGTGTGTGGATGTTGAAAATAAGGCCTGTGAATTGTGAAAACAGAAGTGAACATGTCTGCTTCTGTGTCTGGCATTTTTTTGAGATTATGAAGGGAGATCAATTGTTGTAGCTTCATTCTCCACCAAGGAAGTGGTGAATACCATTCAAGAACGGTCCAAATAAGAGAGGTTGCCTTTTCTGGATTCATGAGATGTTTGTATATCGGTCGAATAGGAAAAACTAATTTTGTGACATTAAGAACAGTTAGGCACCAAATGTACAATAACTCATCTTCGGTAATTCCTTTGAGTGGGTGGAGATATAGACCTGTGAGGAATAGGTCTTCTGGGTGGAAGTCAAGAACAGGAATAGTTTCTGTGATTAGGTAGACTCTCATGAAATATCAAAAAATATATTTTCTGGCATATTCTTGGATGGCAAAGGCTGAAGTGAAGGTTTTTCCAAGAGGAAAATACCTTTTGTTTAGTGCTTGTTTTGGTAAAGATAATGCCATTGTTATGACTGGAACTTGTCTAAAAGAGTTGATGACTGAAATATTCTTGGAAGGTCTGGAGAGGAGGTCAGGGATAAGATTCTTATCTCCCTTAATGTGTTGGACTGAGAAATCATATCGGGAGAACCAGTTTTTAAGCGGAGGAGGTGCTTGTCTGGTAGCACTCTGTTTTTGAAATCCATTATTCTCGGGAAAGATGAATTGTCTAATCTGACAATAAAGTTGTGGCCGATGAGGTGGAATTCAAATTTCTGGATGGCGAATTTTACCGCTAAGATTTCTTTGTAGATCACATGATAATGCTTTTCAGCATCTTTGAACTGTCCACTGGCATGAGCACAGTAGTGATCTTTTCTATTGATATTTTCTAAGAGCACTGCTCCCAGAATTCATCGTTGGCATCTGTCTGGAGAATGCACTATCCATTAGCTGGAATCCTTAATGTAGTGGATACTGTGTTATCTGTTTTAACACCTGGACGGCTGTGGTCTGCTCTGGTCCCCATGGTGGGGCATTCTTTTTCAACATCTTTGACAGCTATGATGTGTGCACCGTAATATGTGGGAAAAAGTCTCTGAGATAATTGACTATCCCGAGAAACTGTTGAGGTGCTGATCTGGAAAGTACAATAATTCTTGTGCAATGTGTGCTCCAGGATAGTAACAACTGTCTTTAATGATCATTCCAAGAAATTCAATGGAATCTTGACCCATCTGACTTTTCTTTTCTGAAAGTATAATCCCATGTGAGTCAATAATGGAGAGGAATTGACTTAAAAGTTACTGGTGGGACCCATGGTCTTTGGAGAAGAGTAGAATATCATCAATATAGATGAGAGCACTATTGATGATGGGCTCGAAGATCTTTACCATGGTCTTCTGGAACAGTGATGGTGCAACTTTCAAACCAAAAGGCATGACTGTCCATTGGTAATGGGCATTAGGAATGCAGAACGCTGTCTTGGGTCGGTCATCAGGATGGATGCCAATTTGCCAAAATCCTGATTTAAGATCAAATTTAGAGAATACCTTTGCAGCCTGAGATGGATAAACAGGGATTGAATCTTGGGCAAAGGAAACTTGTCATCTTTCAAGAAACAGTTAAGGGGCTGATAATCAATTACCAATCTTTTCTTACCCCGTACTATTTCTGATCTTTTTCAACATAAAAGGCCTGGGCTAGCTTAAGATCCGAAGGAGTCATTCCCGGATGTGTGGCTTTTGTTGGGTTGATGTCTTCATTAAGTTTGAATGGTAACTTAACAAAGAACTTGGAATTTTTCCACAGAGGTGATGGATGGGAAAATTGGATATGACTTTCCGGACAGAAAGGAAGGAACTGGTGTTTGAGGTTTCATATAGAGGAGGAGCATTAGAAAGTGAATATAGCTTTAAGGTATCCGTATAAGGTAGAAACCTTTGTTTGTACCGAATACCATTAAAAGATATATGCAATTTCTTGATCAACTAAAGAACATCAAAACCTAATAGTAAATCCTTATCTGGAAGAGAAGAACCTACTATTTTTACCCAGAGAATGCAATCTGGAAAGAATTGAATACCGATGGGTTTTTTGGTGATGTGGTTTGTCTGAAATAATTCCCCATTGGCTGCTTTGAAATACTTAGTGTGATGTTCCCAAACCTCAAGAGGTAGAATGGAAGGATTGAGCATAGTTTTTTATGCTCCTGTGTCAATGAAAGCAATGACAGAGATAAGTTTAGAAAACCTGGAAGGAAGAACACTGATTTTGACTGAGGGTATGGTTTCCTGGACAAGGTTGATGGAATCAACATGATGAATTGCAGGAATTCCCTCAGAATCTGAATCTGAATCAGAACTTTGGTTAGCAAGGATAAAAATAGTATCATCATCGTACTCTTGCTGTTCTGAGAATACAGACTAGACATCCTCATTGTCAGAGAGAGGAGAGACTTATTTAAGGTGTTCAAGCAGTCTGGTTAATTTAGTAGGATTGTTGGGATAGGACTTTGCAAAATGGCCTTTCTTCTTGCAAATGAAACATCGGGCATCCTTCTGCCTTCTGATTGGAAAGGGTTTTTTGTGAAAATACCTGTAAGGCTGTTTAGGCTTTGTGGAACTGTGTTTCTTGGACTGCCTGGATGGATAATACTTCTGGAAGTGAGATTTTTTCTTGATAGGGCAATGACAGGATTTTTCATCCGGCATTTGATAGCAAGATGAGGCTTTTTGCATGCACTTTTGAAAGGTTCCTTGTGTTTGATAAGATCTTTGAAGAACTCTTTCTGTTCACAAAGCTTTTCAAGGCAGGAGACAGCTAGCTGGTAGATCTTCCTTAAGGAAAGGGTATCAATATTAAGTTGATAAGCATGGAGCTATCTTTGTATCTCTAGCAAGATCTCTTTAGGAAGAGATTGAACGAAAACATGCTTGAGAGAAGCATCGTTGAAGCCATTGAGTTTGTAGTATAAAGCTGTCTCAGAGAACAACATTTCATCTGGCGAAATTCCTTTCTCGCTGCTTCTTGAGCAACTATTGGTCCCCCTAGGAACTGTTCATAGATGAGTCCTAGGACTTGAGGAATAGTGGCCTGATACAATTGGAGTTGTCTGTACTGGCCAAGACTTTCGAACCAATCTCTTAGAGAACCAAGAAATCTAGAACAGAATTCTCTAATGATGGAATCTGAATCAGCATCTGGTTTGAGCATTTGAACATCTATCCATGCTGAAAACTCTTGAAATCTCTGGAACCATTTGAACTTTGGAACATCATTAAATGTAAACCATAGTCCATGAGACGTTTTTGGAATAGAGTTGTTATGATGCAGAGGAATATCATCTGGATCCTTAATGATAGGAGGTCCTCGTGAGGTAGAAGGCTCATCTTCTGTTGGAGACTGAGGTTCATTGGAACCTGTTGATGGCTGAGCCATGAGAAGATCAGGAATATCAACATAGTTTTCTTCTGAATCTGTAATAGATATTGATTCTGTTGAAGAGTGAGATTCTTCAGAAGAAGAAGACTCCGAGCTTGCTATAGGAGTACTGGTTTTAAGAGAAGGAAAACTAGTGTCATATTCTTGGGAATAGAGTTGATGCATGGGTGCCTTATCATTTGCTAGAGTTTGAGTGGGTTCTGGTGTAGCCTGTGGTGAAGTAAGTTACTGTATGGAAGTTGTAGGCTGCTGTGTGGAAGTTGATTGTTTAAAAGTTGTAAGCTTAGCAGTTGGTTTGTGTTTTAGTGCTGGTTTAGGTATAGAGAGATATGATAACCCAAAGAATTTGCATAATCCACGGGTTGTTGACTAGTTGATCTGTAGAAAGGTTGGTATGTGTTGAAAGAAAGTGTGTATGCAGGCAAGGTTTGTGTTTGACCAAACAAGGAGGGTTGTTGTTGTTGTTTCTCAGCATCAATTCTGGCGAGTTCACTTTTGAGTTGTCTGATCTCAACTTCTTTTTGGTTCAACTCTGGACCCCAATATCTGTTATGAATCATTGTTTTGAGCTCTACATCCAGTTTTGCAATCTGACGGTGCAGATTAAGATACAGCTTTTCAGCCGAGCTGAAATACTATCAACTTTCTTGTCTGTGCTTCGGACTTGAGCTTGAACATTGGTGAGCCTGGTATCAAGAGATTCCAGGACTGAATTCTGAGCTCTGGCATTATGAGTTTGCCAGTTAAGAACTGCTTCGTATTGCTTTGGTTCCTTGAGCTGTCCAGTAGGAGTAACAAGAGACTGGACATATGGTTTTGAAACCATATTTGTTTGTGGATTCGTCTGTTTTTCCAAAGGAGGAAACTGTTCATGATAAGAGCTGGAGGAGAACATCATGCAAGGTTGTGAGCATGGTGAGGTCAGCAATGGATCTTTTTTTTCTTGTCTGCATGTGGTTGGCTGTTGAGGAGGAATAGTTATTTCCTCAGCTGGCCAAGGAGTGTATTCTAGTTCGTCATCATCATCATCGAACATTCAGATTGTTGGAGCTTTACATACTTCTAGTTGTTTCTTCTTTTTGGGCTTTCTGTTGACATACCAGTCGTCATCTAATTCTCTATCTTCAAGACAAAGGCAATTGTCATCACACATGTGTGATCTTGGTGCATCCCATAGGAAGTGTCCTTGGATTTTTGCTGGATAGATGGGATATCCATCAGAATTAAATCTTTCAATGGGTAACTTTTCTTGTCCTGTTTTTACTGCTGTAATCATAGCAGTATATGAGAGCCTGGGAGGGTGATGCTGTTGATTGGATTCTGGAGGCTGGAAAGTCAGCCTGATAATGCCATCGGGACTTTTCTTGAACTGAGCATCAGAGGTTTGGATAGGCTGGGAATTTTAGTGGAATTTCTCATAATTGGATAACCATTCAAGTGGCATGAGCTTGAGAAGTTCCTGTTTTTGGATCTGTTTAGGGATTTGGACAATTGTGGGAACAGACTCATTATCCACGAGGATCATGAGTGTATCTGAGGTTGTTTGTGGTGAGGGTAGGTCAAGAGCATGGTTTTGAAGTCGGTAAACCAGTTGGTGATGTAAAGTAGCCATTTTTGCTGTGACTACTTGTTCAGCTCCTTGGAGTTGGATCTGAACCTTCAAGGTTGTGGGTAGGTTAAGATCTTCAAGAGAAAGGTTGAAGTTTGGGTAACAGGTGAGAAGATTGCTCCCAGCGTGAAAAGTTGTCAGGACAGTACCAATTACAGCATGTTGGTACTCCTTGAACCTTGTATCCATTAGGGCTATTCTGGCGGTGACAGGTAGACCTTTTCTGCCATGTAGAGTAAGAATTATACGTATACCCCCAAGATGGAGGTGCGTATATTCTTTCCGTTTCCATTGGGTCACGAGCTCTGTTGGAATTTCTAAGGTTACATACTGCTCTGCTTGAGTTGCTTGTAATGCACACTGATCTAGTCTGGAAGACTGAATATATTCTTTTGGAGCAAGTCTTTTTGTGGAGATGAGAGTACGGATTGTACGGGTGAAAGAGCTAGGTCTATGGTAGAGTTTGTACGGACTAATTAAAGGTAAGGAAGACTCAGAGATTTGTACAGAATCTGGGACATAAGAGTATTCTACAAGATTTTCTATCTTAGAAGCTAAATGTTTTTGTACAAGACTTAGAAAGAGATAGAGTAGAGGAAAGAGATACTGGAGATTCAATAGACTGGGAAGTAGAAGTGGAAGCCATGATTTTTAAGTTTCTCTTCTTCTATTTTAGGAATCACATATCCATCTATCAATATACCCAACTTATCCCACAAAATTTTTCAAAAGTGGCTCAAGAACTTAGCATCTCGATCTGAAACTATGCTCCTTGGTACTCCATGCAATCTGACTATTTTCTTGAAAAACAAAGTAGTTATGTTTGTTGCATCATTAGTTTTGTGACATGGAATGAAATGTGCCATCTTTGAAAACCTATCAACAATAACAAAAACAACATCCTTTCCCTTTTTGACCTAGGTAAACCCAAAACAAAGTCCATAGAAATATCAACCCAAGGTTCGCTAGGTATAGGTCAAGGGTTATACAATCCATAGGGCAAATGATGAGAACTATCAAGAGAATACCATTAAAGCTTCAAGTGATCCTTTGCACATTCATGAAGGCCCAATTACAAGAGCTAGAGCCAAAAAGATACAAGCTGCTTTAAACGAATTAATTGAGAAAATATGGATTGAAACTACAATTCAAGATGCAAGAAATCATGAATTGGGCTTGAAGAGATGTCAAGGCATTGTGGGCTTTATTCAAGCTATTGGGCAGCCAAATACACAATTTGGATCAAATGCAGAAAGGTCAATTTCGGAATAAAACTGGTATTGATTGAGCTGGAATTAACTTGCAAGCCATATACCTTTGGAAAGATAGTTAAGATAGCTTTCCAAAGAATTTTACGGAGTTAGATTTGGAGTTCTCTAGAATGAGTTATGACCAATTCATTACAGCATGCGCAGAATTGGAAATTTCAACGACTCCTTAACTAGTTAGGAGAACTACTCCGACTTGAACTAGGATTTAATTTTTTTCAGATTTTTTGGGTCTCTATTGGCCTATTTAAACTCAGCAACCTTGCTATGTAAGACAATTCAGAGATTAATGTTATTTGAATTTGAGAGAATTATTCTTTCTTTGGTTCTTTTGAGAACTAGTGAACTTATCAAGAATTTGCATTCTTGTGGCGTTCCAAATCAAGACTCATCACTCACCTTCTTATCTAACTCTTGAGTGTGGCATCAATATCCTTCTCCATACCTTTGGTTCATGTTTGATTAAGCATGGTGTCAAGGTTTTGTGTGTCTTAAATCTGTTTAGAACTTTCTTGGGTAGTTGAAACTTCAAATTAAGTGTTCTCCTTAAAGTTTCAATATGGGATTCGCATCAATTTGGTATCAGAGCAAGTTTCTAATCAGGTTTGAATGTCTTATTTATTTTGATTATCAAAAAAAAAAACAAACAGCAAAAAAAAAAACTTACAGCAAAAAAAAAAAAAAAGATTGCAAAAGGATTCAAGTATTTCTACTTTCATCAATATCAATTGTGTCCTTTACTTGCTTGTTTTCCTTTCTTCAATTTCTTTTTTGTTCTTTGTGTTCTCTTAATTCTTTATTAGTGTGCTGGAATAGCATATTTGGTGTGTCACTTGTTTTGTTTTTCTTGGTTTTGTTTTTAGTTCAATAAAGAACTGAAAGAGAGAATTAAGTGTGGTAAAAGGCAATAGTTTGTGAGATCATTAGAGGGAAAAAGCCAATTTATGTGTTAAACACTAGAGTTAAGTGAATCAAATTGAGTGAAACACGTGAGGGAGTGTTGTGAGGTTTTTTTTTTGCTAACTTTAATTTTTCAGATCACAAAATATGTCAAAAGAACAAGAAGCTATAGATCAATCGATCATGCACAAAGCCATGTAGCAACAATTTAAGCGCATGAATATGATGTTTGGAGAGATCCGTGACCAATTGGAAAGGCAAGACACTGCCATAGCCAATCTACAAAAGGGGCAACAACCAATAGCTCCTAATGTAAGAGATAATCAATGGCGTGCAGCCATGGGAGATCAGGGTGGTGATGACCTAGATAATTTTGATGACCAGGCCACCGTTCACATGCATGGAAGAGATGATAGAAGGGTAAGACGCATAGATCGTGATTTGGGGAGTATCAAACTGAAAATTCCTTCTTTTCAAGGTAAAAATGTTCCGGAAGCTTATTTGGAGTGGGAAAAAAAGGTAGAGCTAGTATTTGATTGCCATAATTACTCCGAGGAGAAAAAGGTAAAACTAGCTGCTGTTGATTTTACTGATTATGCTATTATTTGGTGGGATCAACTTGTTTTGAGTAGGAGAAGAAATCGTGAAAGGCCTATAAACACTTGGGAGGAGATGAAGGCCATCATCAGGAAAAGATTTGTTCCTAGTCATTATTATAGGGAGCTACATCAAAGGCTTCAAAGTCTTACACAAGGCTCCAGAAGTGTGGAAGACTACCACAAGGAGATGGAAATAATCATGATTCGAGCCAACATTGAAGAAGAACGAGAGGCCACTATGGCTAGATTTTTACATGGTTTAAATCAAGATATTGCTAATGTGGTTGACTTGCAGCATTATGTTGAATTGGAAGACATGGTTCACATGGCCATAAAAGTGGAACGACAACTAAAAAGAAAGGGTTCCACTAGACTCAACTTAGGTTCACCTTCCTCATGGAAGTGAAAATAGAGCAAAGATGAAAAGGTTGTTTCAAAGCCTAAGATTGAGCCAATCAAGGATCATAAAGAGGGAGGCAGCCAAAGCAAAGGTAAATCTGATTCCCAACACTCTAGAAATAGAGATATTAAGTGTTTTAAATATTTGGGGACAGGTCATATTGCATCTCAATGCCCAAATAAGAGAGTAATGATCTTGAGGGAAGATGGTGATGTTGAAACCGAGAGTGAATCAGATGATGATCCTATGCCACCTTTGGAGGATGCTAATGATGGTGTAGAGTATCCTGTTGATGGTAAATTGATGAATGTTAGACGTGCTCTTAACATGCAAGTAAAAGAGGATGTGGAGGTACAACGTGATAACATATTTCATACTAGATGCCACATCAAAGATAAGGTATGTAGTATGATAAATGATGGTGGATGTTGTACTAATGTAGCTAGCACTAGTTTGGTTGAAAAATTGAACTTGAAAACTCTAAAACATCCTAGGCCATATAAGTTACAATGGCTGAATGATTATAGGGAGGTTAAAGTAAATAAACAAGTGCTGGTTTCATTCTCTATTGGGAGATATAAGGATGAGGTTGTATGTGATGTAGTACCCATGCATGCTGGACACATTCTTTTGGGGCGACCTTAGCAATATGATAGGCGAGTGACACATGATGGTTACTTAAATAGATATTCTTTTGTAATGAATAAAAGGCAAATCACTCTTGTACCCTTAACACCTAGGCAAGTGTATAAGGATCAAATGACAATACAAAAAAAGAAAATGAGAGCACAAAAGAAAGTGGAAAGATAGAAAAAAATATTATTGAGAGAAAAGAGAGGCAACATGTAAACTTGTTTGCAAAAGAGAGAGAGGTTAAGAGGGCATTCTTTTCAAAACAGCCTATCATTGTACTTTTGTGCAAAGAGGCTTGTTTGCATACTAATGAGCTTAACTCTTTTTTGCCTAGTGTTATTGTGACTCTTTTGCAGGACTTTGATGATGTGTTTCTAAATGAAGTCCCTAATGGTTTGCCACCTATTAGGGGAATTGAGCATCAAATGGACTTTCTTCCTGGAGCTACCATTCCTAATAGACCCGCTTATAGAAGTAACCCCGAAGAGACAAAGGAGCTTCAAAGGCAGGTTGAAGAACTCTTGGCGAAGGGATATGTGAAGGAGAGCATGAGTCTATGTGTGGTACCAGTTCTACTAGTGCCCAAAAAGGATGGAACATGGAGGATGTGTGTTGATTGTCGTGCGATTAATAAAATCACTGTAAAGTATCGACATCCTATTCCTAGACTTGATGACATGCTTGACGAATTATATAGTTCTTATGTGTTTAGCAAAATAGATCTTAAAAGTGGATATCATCAAATTAGGATTAGAGAGGGAGATGAGTGGAAAACTGCTTTTAAAACAAAATATGGTTTATATGAGTGGTTAGTAATGCCATTTGGATTATCTAATGCACCCAGCACTTTTATAAGTTAATGAACCATGTTTTGCGTGCTTTTCATGGTAAGTTTGTAGTTGTCTACTTTGATGATATTTTGATCTATAGCAAAAGTCTAGAAGAACATGTTGAGCATTTGCAAAGTGTATTGACTGTTTTAAGAAAGGAAAAGTTGTATGCTAATTTGAAGAAGTGTACTTTTTGTACAAATCAGATTATTTTTCTTAGTTATGTTATAAGTGCTAAAGGAATTGAGGTTGATGAAGAGAAGATAAAGGCTATTAAGGAATGGCCTATACCTAAAAGCATAAGTGAGGTAAGAAGTTTTCATGGTTTTGCTAGTTTTTATAGAAGATTTGTGAAAGATTTTAGCACCCTTGCTGCACCATTAAACCTCCCCCATGAGCTTCACGCACAAGCAATTCATGCAAAGAACTATATGGCACACACAATTTATTCTCTCTAAATAAGAACCTATCGTGCCTATAGAACTTTCCAAATGCAGCTTTCTCACAAGCATTAAACACATTAGCAAAATCAGAATCATTAACATATAATTCTTTAATGTACTCAAATCCTAACAACTTTGTATTTAATGCAGAGATAAGTGCATACCTTCTCGATAATGCATCAGCCACCACATTCTCCTTACCTTGTTTGTATTTGATCACATAAGGAAATGGCTCAATGAATTCAACCTATTTGGTATGTCTCTTATGCAACTTACCTTGTCCTTTCAAATCCTTTAAGGACTCATGATCAGTGTGTATGACAAACTCTTTAGGTAGAAGATAATGTTGCCAAGTTTCCAATGCTCTCACCAATGCATACATCTCTTTGTCATAAGTAGGATAGTTTAGGGCTACGCCACTCAATTTTTCACTAAAATAAGCAATTGAACGCCCCTCTTGCATCAAAATAGCTCCAATACCTATACCTGAGGCATCACACTCAATTTCGTAAGTTCTAGCAAAATCGGGTAAAGTAAGTAGTGGTGCAGAAATCAATTTCTCCTTGATTAGATTAAATGCCCTTTCTTGTTCACTACCCCACTTAAATCCCACTTGTTTCTTAACAATTTCAGTTAAAGGTGCAGCAAGGGTGCTAAAATCTTTGACAAATCTTTTATAAAAACTAGCCAAACCATGAAAACTTCTTACCTCACTTACGCTTTTAAGTGTAGGCCATTCCTTAATAGCCTTTACCTTCTCTTCATCAACCTCAATTCCTTTAGCACTTACAACATAACTAAGAAAAACAATCTGATTTGTACAAAAAACACACTTCTTCAAATTAGCATATAACTTTTCCTTCCTTAAAACAATCAATACACTTTGCAAATGCTCAACGTGTTCTTCTAGATTTTTTCTATAGATCAAAATATCATCAAAGTAGACAACTACAAACTTACCAAGAAAAGCACGCAAAACATGGTTCATTAACCTCATAAAAGTGCTGGGAGCATTAGATAACCCAAATGGCATTACTAACCACTCATATAAACCATATTTTGTTTTAAAAGCAGTTTTCCACTCATCTCCCTCTCTAATCCTAATTTGATGATATCCACTTTTAAGATCTATTTTGCTAAACACATAAGAACTATATAATTCGTCAAGCACTTCATCAAGTCTAGGAATAAGATGTCTGGTGCGAATCCCACATTGAAACTTTAAGGAGAACACTTAATTTTAAAGTTTTAACTGCCCAAGAAAGTTCTAAACAGATTTAACACAAAATCTTGACCCAATGCTTAAGCAAACATGAACCAAAGGTATGGAGAAGGATATTGACGCCACACTCAATATTTGATGAGAAGGTGAGTGATAAGTCTCGATTTGGAATGCCACAAGAATGCAAATTCTTGATAAGTCCACTAGTTCTCAAAAGAACCAAAGAAAGAATAATTCTCTCAAATTCAAATAACATTAATCTCTAAATTGTCTTACATAGCAAGGTTGCTGAGTTTAAATAGGTTAATAGAGACCCCAAAAATCCAAAAAAGATTAAATTCTAGTTCAAGTCGAACTAGTTCTCCTAACTAGTTAAGGAGTCGTTGCAATTCCCAACTCTGCGCATGCTGTAATGAATTGGTCATAACTCCTTCTAGAGAACTCCAAATCTAACTCTGTAAAAATTCTTTGGAAAGCTATCTTAATTATCTTTCCAACGGTATATGGCTTACAAGTTAATTCCAGCTCAATCAATACCAGTTTTATTTTGAAATTGACCTTTCTGCATTTGATCCTAATTGTGTATTTGGCTGCCCAATAGCTTGAATAAAGCCCACAATGCCTTGACATCTCTTCAGGCCCAATTTATGATGTCTTGCATCTTAAATTGTAGTTTCAATCCATATTTTCTCAATTAATCCATTTAAAGCAACTTGTATCTTTTTGGCTCTAGCTCTTGTAATTGGGTCTTCATGAATGTGTAAAGGGTCACTTGAAGCTTTAATGGTATTCTCTTGATAGTTCTCATCAATGTCAATACTTTACAATGATTTTATTAATCGCACGACAATCAACACACATCCTCAATGTTCCATCCTTTTTGGGCACTAATAGAACTAGTACCGCGCATGGACTCATGCTCTCCCTCACATATCCCTTTGCCAAGAGTTCTTCAACCTGCTTTTGAAGCTCCTTTGTCTCCTCGGGGTTACTTCTATAAGCTGGTCTATGAGGAATGGTAGCTCCAGGAAGAAAGTCTATTTGATGCTTATTAGGGACTTCATTTAGAAACACATCATCAAAGTCCTGCAAAAGAGTCACAATAACACTAGACAAAAAAGAGTTAAGCTCATTAGTATACAAACAAGCCTCTTTGCACAAAAGTAAAATGATAGGCTGTTTTGACAAGAAGGCCCTCTTAACCTTTTTCTCTTTTGTAAACAAGTTTACATGTTGCCTCTCTTTTCTCTCAACAATATTTTTTTCTATCTTTCCACTTCCTTTTCTCTCATTCTCTCCTATCATATTGGGTACTGCATCACATACAACCTTATCCTTATATCTCCCAATAGAGAATGAAACTAGCACTTGTTTATTTACTTTAACCTCCCCACAATTATTCAACCATTGTAACTTATATGGCCTAGGATGTTTCAGAGTTTTCAAATTCAATTTTTCAACCAAACTGGTACTAGCTACATTAGTACAACTTCCACCATCAATTATCATACTACATACTTTATCTTTGATGTGGCATCAAGTATGAAATATGTTATCACGATGTACCTCCGCATCCTCTTTTACTTGCATGTTAAGAGCACGTCTAACAACCATCAATTTACCATCAACAGGATACTCTACACCATCATTAGCATCCTCCAAAGGTGGCAAAGGATCATCGTCTGATTCATTCTGTTTCAACATCACCATCATCCCTCAAGATCATTACTCTGTTATTTGGGCATTAAGATGCAATATTACCTGTCCCCAGACATTTAAAACACTTAATATCTCTATTTCTAGAGTGTTGGGAATTAGATTTACCTTTGCTTTGGTTGTCTCCATCTTTATGATCCTTAATTGGCTCAATCTTAGGCTTTGAAACAACCTTTTCATCTTTGCTCTATTTTGACTTCCATGAGGAAGATGAACCTAAATTGGGTCTAGTGGAATATCTTGATTTAAACCATGTAAAAATCTAGCCATATTGGCCTCTCGTTCTTCTTCAATGCTGGCTCGAATCATGATTATTTCCATCTCTTTGTGATAGGCTTCTACACTTCTGAAGCCTTGTATAAGACTTTGAAGCCTTTGGTGTAGCTCCCTATAATAATGATTAGGAACAAATCTCCTCCTCATGATGGCCTTCATCTCCTCCCAAGTGTTTATAGGCCTTTCACGGTTTTTTCTTCTACTCAAAACAAGTTGATCCTACCAAATAATAGCATAATCAGTAAATTCAACAGTAGCTAGTTTTACCTTTTTCTCCTCGGAGTAATTATGGCAATCAAATACTAGCTCCACCTTTTTTTTCCATTCCAAATAAGCTTCCAGATCATTTTTACCTTGAAAAAAAGGAATTTTCAGTTTGATACTCCCCAAATCACGATCTATGCGTCTTGTCCTTCTATCATCTCTTCCATGCATGTCAACGGTGGCCTGGTCATCAAAATTATCTAGGACATCACCATCTTGATCTCCCATGGCAGCACGCCATTGATTATCTCTTACATTAGCAGCTATTGGTTGTTGCCCCTTTTGTAGATTGGCTATAGCAGTGTCTTGCCGTTCCAATTGGTCACAGATTTCTCCAAACATCAGATTCATACGCTCAAATTGTTGCTGCATGGCTTTGAGCATGATCGATTGATCTATAGCTTCTTGTTCTTTTGACATATTTTGTGATCTACAAATTAAAGTTAGCAAAAAAAAATGACCTTACAACACTTCTTCACGTGTTTCACTTAATTTGATTCAATTAACTCTCGTGTTTGACACACAAATTGGCTTTTTTCCCTCTAATGATCTCAAAAACTATTGCCTTTCAGTTCTTTATTGAACTAAAAAAAATCAAGAAAAACAAAACAAGTGGCACACCAAATATGCTATTCCAGCACACTAACAAAGAAAAGGAATTAAGAGGACACAAAGAACAAAAAAGAAATTGAAGGAAGGAAAACAAGCAAGTAAAGGAACACAATTGATATTGATGAAAGTAGCTCATTTGTATCAAACAAATTCAGTCCCAAAATCATCCCATAGGCCTTGGTTCACATTTGACGATGTGCCAAAAGTCAAATGGTTCCAAAGATTTTAAGAGTTCTCTTCATGGACAGATGTTCAGATGCTTAAACCTAATGCTACCTCAGAATCTGTTCTTAGAGAATTCTATTCAAGATTCCTTGGTTCTCTGAGAGACTGGTTTGAAAGTCTTGGCCAGTACAAACAGCTTCAGCTCTATCAGGCCACTATTTCTCAAGTCCTAGGACTTATCTATGAACAATTCCTAGAAGAACCGACGATAGCTCAAGAAGTAGCCAGAAGGGAATTTCATCAAATGAAATATTGTTCTCTAAAAATCAAGGATCTAGACTACCACTACAAGAGAATGATAGTCTTGTATTACAAACTCAATAGCTTCAATAATGCTTCTCTTAAGCATGTCTTCATTGCATCTCTTCCTAAAGAGATCTTTCTAGAGTTACAAAGGCAACTACATTTTCATCAGCTCAATATTGATACCCTCTCACTTGGAAAAATATATCAATTGGCTGTCTCTTACCTAGAAAAGCTCTGTGAGCAAAAAGAGTTTTTTAAGAATCTTATGGAGCATAAAGAGCCCTTCAAAAGTGCCTGCAAAAAACCTCACTTTGCTATCAAATGCAAGAATGAAAAAACCTATTACTGCCCAATCAAGAAAAAATCCCATTTTCAGAAATACTTTCCATCCAAGCATTCAAAGAAACATAGTTTCAGAAAGCCTAAAAAGCCCTATAGGTTTTTCCAGAGAGAGCCTCTCCAGTCCAAAAGACAAAAGGATGCTCGATGCTTAATTTACAAAAAGAAGGGCCATTTTGCAAAATCTTGTCCAAACAATCCAGCCAAGTCGGTTAGATTGCTTGAGCACCTTCAAAAGGTCTCACCTCTCTCAGACAGTGAAGATGTTGAATCTATATTTTCAAAACAACAGAACTATGATGATGATACAGTGTTCATTCTTGCTGAACAAAGTTCTGATTCTGACTCAAGAGTATCCCTGCAATTCACAATGTTGACTCCATCAACCTAGTCCAAGAAACCAGACCCTCTGTAAAAATCAGCCTTTTTCCTTTAAAGTTTTCTAAACCAATTTCTATCATTACTTTCATTGACACAGGGGCACAAAGGAGCATGATCAATACTTCCATTCTTCCACTAGAGTATTGGGAACATCGTACTGAGTACTTTAAAACCGCCAATAGGGAATTATTCCAAACAGATCTTATCACCAAAAAAACCCATAGGTATTCAGTTCTTTCTAGATTGCATTCTCTGGGTCAAAATAGTAGGATCTTCCCTTCCTGATAAAGACCTACTACTAGGTTCGATGTTCTCCAATTAGTCAAGAAGTTGAATATATCCTTTAATGGTATTCGATACAAGCAAAGGTTCCTACCTTATACTGATACCTTAAAATTATACTCAATTTCAAATGCTCCTTCTCACTATGAAACTCTTAAACAAAAATTCCTTCCTTTCTGTCCAGAAAGCCACCTTTAGTTTTCTCATCCATCTTCTCTGTGGAAAAATTCCAAGTTCTTTGTTAAGTTACCATTCAAGCTTAATGAAGACAATAACCCAACCAAAGCCACTCATCCTAGAATGACTCCTTCATATATAAAATTAGCCCAAGTTGAACGCCAACAGCTTATGGCCCAAGGTCTCATTGAGCCTACTCATTCTGATTGGGCTTGTCAAGCCTTTTATGTTGAGAAAAGATCAGAAATTATTCGGGGTAAGAAAAGATTGGTGATTAATTATCAACCCCTCAATTGTTTCCTTAAAGATGACAAATTTCCTTGACCCAAGATCCAATCCCTATTCATTCATCTTCAGGGTGCAAAAGTTTTTTTTCAAGTTTGAACTTAAATCAGGATTTTGGCAAATTGGCATCCATCTTGATGATCAGTCCAAAACGGCATTCTGTATCCCTAATGCCCATTATCAATAAACCGTTATGCCATTCAGTCTGAAAGTTGCTCCATCCTTGTTCTAGAAAATCATGGTAAAGATTTTTGAGCTTATCATCAATAATGCTCTCATCTATATTGATGACATCCTACTTTTCTCAAAAGACCATGAGTCCCACCAGCAACTTTTAAGCCAGTTCCTATCCATTGTTGAGTCACATGACATCATGCTTTCTGAAAAGAAAAGTCAGATGGGCCAAGAATTCATTGAATTATTAGGCATGATCATTAAAAATGGTCATTACCATCTAGGGCCCCATATTGCACAAGAACTCATGTATTTTCCAGATCAACACTTATTCAGAAAGTAGATTCAGTAATTTCTCGAGATAGTAAATTATCTCAGAGATTTCTTTCCTCATATAGTGGTCCATACTTCACATTTGTCAAATATGCTAAAGAAGAATGCCTCACCTTGAGGGCTACAACAAACCATAGCTGTCCAAAAGCTGAAACAAATAACTCAGCATCCTGTATCTCTAAGGATCCCATCAATCAAACAACGCATACTACAGACAGATGCCAGTGATGAATACTAGGGAGCAATTCTTTTAGAAAGAATTGATGGCAAAGACTTCTACTGTGCTCACGGTAGTGGACAGTTCAAAGAATCTAAAAAGTACTATCATGTGATCTACAAAGAGATCCTAACAGTTAAATATGGGATCTAAAAATTTGAATTTCATCTCATCAGTCACAATTTTGTTGTCAGATTGGACAACTCATCTTTTTCGAGAATCATGGAATTTAAGAATAAAGTGCTACCAGACAAGCACTTTCTCTACCTTAAAAACTAGTTCTCCCATTATGATTTCACAATCCAACACATCAAGGGAGATAAAAATCTCATCCTTGACCTTCTCTCTAGACCCTCTAAAAACATCCTACTATAGCCATGGTGTCTTCCCTACCAAACCAGACTTTTACTAAAAAATATTTTCCATTAAGAATGTCTCTCACTTCCCTTTACCAAATTTAAGATTTTGTCAGAAAGTTTCTTTTTAGATTTTTTTCATAATATATATTTGCATCGTTCACGTCATGAACTTATGGTCTTTCCGAGTTTTCATCCTGATCACTTGTTTCTCACAGGATTACAGATTCTGCCCAATAAATATGTCATTGAAAATGAGCTCTAGTATCTCTGGTGTCTTACAGTTTTGTATGCCACCAAGATAAATTTTCTTATTTTGCTTATTCTTGACAGGTTAAATAATCTAGACTGTGCAACCACCTTAACATAGACATTGTTCGAATGGTTCTCACCATTGCCATGGTGGCGTAGAAAGCTGAAACAACTTGTAAATTTCCACAACCTCAGAGAGCTTCCTGACCAAGAAGGCCGACAATTCACTATTGTTTTTATTATCCACTGTCCATATTTCCAACATCCACAAACCAATGACTTTTGGACACAAGACAGTGCCTACAAATAGATTATGGTTCTACATGTTGCCCAATTAGAGCAAGAAAACAACATCAAAGAACCTCTCAAAAACTTCCTCATGGAATATAATCACATTCTTCCAGATCCACCTTCCATCCTCCACACATCTCTTGGACCAAAGCATGACATAGTTATAATTCCAACACCTTCATTTCGTTCTCAACCAACCAACAGGGGAATCATGATTAAAGAAGAAAGGCCATACTACCTCCAACTCCATATGAAATGGGTTTATGTTCCACCTCAGTTCCACTAGATATGGGAGGATCTTCTTCTAGCTCACTCCTGCCAATTATTCCAGATGAACCACCAAAACCATTTTTAGCTTATTCATCACAAGTTCGGACTTAACCACCACTAGATCTAACAGAAGAATTAAAAGCCCAACAATACCCTTGGCCCTGTGTTCCAGGCTGTACTCATCCAGAAAAGATTTTCAAAAGAGATGATAAGGATGAGACTGACTCATCTATCGACACTATGTCACTTGGATAAAGCCAATTCGTCTGCTAACACTCTTTAAGCTAAAGTTATTTGTCATAAGTGGTGTGCTTTACTTTTTTGACTTTAGTGTGCTTTACTTTACTTGTGTCATAATTGAGTGCTTCGCTTTAACCAAGAGATAGGGACATGTCTTATCCTGTTTTTATCCTTTTTTTTGTCCTACTTTTCAAAAGTAAAGACTTTAATCATGTTGAAAAAGAAGGGGTCTTGTCCCACCTTTAATTATTGAAAAAAGCAGGGGTCTTGTCCTGCTTTTGAATGAGGTTCTCACCTATATAAGGCATACCTCCTCACTTTTGTAAGATAAGCTGGTTTTCAGAAATAAAGAAGTATTTTCCATTTATACATAGCTAGCTAAACTCTCTCTCTCTCTATTCTTTTATTAAGGGTTACAGGTCATCTTAGGTTGTTCATTCTTCTTTTGGCCTAACGACGAGTATGCTTTACACTTGCCTCTTAAAGAGGATCCTGTGTATCAGAAAGTCTTCCTTACACTAGATCTAAGTCTCAGCTTTCTTTCCTATGTATCAAATTCTAAAGTCAGTTTCCAAAAACACTGTTCATCTTTGTTTATACCCAGAGTGTGGCTTCAGTTTTGGGTGGTATATGTGATGCGAATCCCACATTGAAACTTTAAGGAGAACACTTAATTTGAAGTTTCAACTACCCAAGAAAGTTCTAAACAGATTTAAGACACACAAAACCTTGACCCAATGCTTAATCAAACATGAACCAAAGGTATGGAGAAGGATATTGACGCCACACTCAAGATTTAGATGAGAAGGTGAGTGATAAGTCTTGATTTGGAACGCCACAAGAATGCAAATTCTTGATAAGTTCACTAGTACTCAAAAGAACCAAAGAAAGAATAATTCTCTCAAATTTAAATAACATTAATCTCTCCATTGTCTTACATAGCAAGGTTGCTAAGTTTAAATAGGCCAATAGAGACCCAAAAAATCCGAAAAAAATTAAATCTTAGTTCATGTCGGAGTAGTTCTCCTAACTAGTTAAGGAGTCGTTGAAATTTCCAATTCTGCGCATGCTGTAATGAATTGGTCATAACTCATTCTAGAGAACTCCAAATCTAACTCCATAAAATTCTTTGGAAAGCTATCTTAATTATCTTTCCAACGGTATATGGCTTGCAAGTTAATTCCAGCTTAATCAATACCAGTTTTATTCCGAAATTGACCTTTCTATATTTGATCCGAATTGTGTATTTGGCTGCCCAATAGCTTGAATAAAGCCCACAATGCCTTGACATCTCTTCAAGCCCAGTTCATGATGTCTTACATCTTGAATTGTAGTTTCAATCCATATTTTCTCAATTAATCCATTTAAAGCAGCTTGTATCTTTTTGACTCTAGCTCTTGTAATTGGGCCTTCATGAATGTGCAAAGGATCACTTGAAACTTTAATGGTATTCTCTTGATAGTTCTCATCAGGATGTGTGTTGATTGTTGTGTGATTAATAAAATCACTGTAAAGTATCGACATCCTATTCCTAAACTTGATGACATGCTTGATGAATTGTATGGTTCTTGTGTGTTTAGCAAAATAGATCTTAAAAGTGAATATCATCAAATTAGGATTAGAGAGGGAGATGAGTGGAAAACTGCTTTTAAAACAAAATATGGTTTATATGAGTGGTTAGTAATGCCATTTGGGTTATCTAATGCACCCAGCACTTTTATGAGGTTAATGAACCATGTTTTGCGTGCTTTTCTTGGTAAGTTTGTAGTTGTCTACTTTGATGATATTTTGATCTATAGGAAAAGTCTAGAAGAACACATTGAGCATTTGTAAAGTGTATTGACTGTTTTAAGGAAGGAAAAGTTGTATGCTAATTTGAAGAAGTGTGCTTTTTGTATAAATCAGATTATTTTTCTTGGTTATGTTATAAGTGCTAAAGGAATTGAGGTTGATGAAGAGAAGGTAAAGGCTATTAAGGAATGGCCTACACCTAAAAGCGTAAGTGAGGTAAGAAGTTTTCATGGTTTGGCTAGTTTTTATAAAAGATTTGTGAAAGATTTTAGCACCCTTGCTGCACCTTTAACTGAAATTATTAAGAAACACATGGGATTTAAGTGGGTAGTGAACAAGAAAGGGCATTTAATCTAATCAAGGAGAAATTGGTTTCTGCACCATTACTTACGTTACCCGATTTTGCTAAAACTTTTGAAATTGAGTGTGATGCCTCAGATATAGGTATTGGAGCTATTTTGATGCAAGAGGGGCGTCCAATTGCTTATTTTAGTGAGAAATTGAGTGGTGCAGCCCTAAACTATCCTACTTATGACAAGGAGATGTATGCATTGGAAACTTGGCAACATTATCTTCTACCTAAAGAGTTTGTCATACACACTGATCATGAGTCCTTAAGCATTTGAAAGGGCAAGGTAAGTTGCATAAGAGACATGCCAAATGGGTTGAATTCATTGAGCCATTTCCTTATGTGATCAAATACAAACAAGGTAAGGAGAATGTGGTGGCTGATGCATTATCGAGAAGGTATGCACTTATCTCTGCATTAAATGCAAAGTTATTAGGATTTGAGTACATTAAAGAATTATATGTTAATGATCCTGATTTTGCTAATGTGTTTAATGCTTGTGAGAAAGCTGCATTTAGAAAGTTCTATAGGCACGATGGGTTCTTATTTAGAGAGAATAAATTGTCTGTGCCATATAGTTCTTTGCCTGAATTGCTTGTGCGTGAAGCTCATGGGGGAGGTTTAATGGGACATTTCAGCATTGCAAAGACTTTAGATGTTTTAAAAGAACATTTTTTTTTGGCCACATATAAAACGTGATGTTGAAAGAATATGTGAGAAGTGTATCACTTGTAAACATGCTAAGTCTAGAGCTTTACCCTATGGATTGTATAAACCTTTACCTATACCTAGCGAACCTTGGGTTGATATTTGTATGGACTTTGTTTTGGGATTACCTAGGTCAAAAAGGGGAAAGCATTCTGTTTTTGTTATTGTTGATAGGTTTTCAAAGATGGCACATTTCATTCCATGTCACAAAACTGATGATGCAACACATATAGCTAATTTGTTTTTCTAGGAAATAGTCAGATTGCATGGAGTACCAAGGAGCATAGTTTCAGATCGAGATGCTAAGTTCTTGAGCCACTTTTGGAAAACTTTGTGGGGTAAGTTGGGTACTAAACTTTTGTTTTCTACTACTTGTCATCGACAAACTGATGGACAAACTGAAATTGTAAATAGAACATTGTCGACGATGTTGCGTGCCATTATTCAAAAGAATTTGAAAACTTGGGAAGAATGTTTGCCACATGTTGAATTTGCTTACAATAGAACTATCCATTTAGCTACTAAATTTTCACCATTTGAGATTGTATATGGTTTTAATCCATTAACTCCTTTGGATTTATTGCCGTTACCTGTTGATGAGCGTGCTAGTTTGGATGGTAAAAAGAAAGCTGAATTTGTTAAGCAATTGCATGAGAAAGTGCGGCACAACATAGAAAAGAGGACTGAACAATATGCTACTCAAGCCAACAAAGGATGAAAGGAAGTGGTTTTTCAGCCTGGAGATTGGGTTTGGGTGCATATGAGAAAGGAGAGATTCCCAGCACAAAGGCGTTCAAAGTTGCTTCCAAGGGGAGATGGTCAATTTCAAGTGGTTGCACGAATCAATGACAATGCCTACAAATTGAACCTTCTTGATGAGTATAATGTGAGTGCTACTTTTAATGTTTCTGATCTTTCTCCTTTTGATGTAGGTGAAGATTCGAGGACGAATCCATTAAAGCTTCAAGTGATCTTTTGCACATTCATGAAGGCCCAATTACAAGAGCTAGAGCCAAAAAGATACAAGCTGCTTTAAATAGATTAATTGAGAAAATATAGATTGAAACTACAATTCAAGATGCAAGACATCATGAATTGGGCTTGAAGAGATGTCAAGGCATTGTGGGCTTTATTCAAGCTATTGGGCAGCCAAATACACAATTCGGATCAAATACAGAAAGGTCAATTTCGGAATAAAACTGGTATTGATTGAGCTGGAATTAACTTGCAAGCCATATACCTTGGAAAGATAATTAAGATAGCTTTCCAAAGAATTTTACGGAGTTAGATTTGGAGTTCTCTAGAAGGAGTTATGACCAATTCATTACAGCATGCGCAGAATTAGAAATTTCAACGACTCCTTAATTAGTTAGGAGAACTACTCCGACTTGAACTAGGATTTAATCTTTTTTGGATTTTTTGGGTCTCTATTGGCCTATTTAAACTCAGTAACCTTGCTATGTAAGACAATTGAGAGATTAATGTTATTTGAATTTGAGAGAATTATTCTTTCTTTGGTTCTTTCGAGAACTAGTGAACTTATCAAGAATTTGCATTCTTGTGGCGTTCCAAATCTAGACTTATCACTCACCTTCTCATCTAAATCTTGAGTGTGGCGTCAATATCCTTCTCCATACCTTTGGTTCATGTTTGCTTAAGCATTGGTTCAAGGTTTTGTGTGTCTTAAATCTATTTAGAACTTTCTTGGGTAGTTGAAACTTCAAAATTAAGTGTCCTCCTAAAAGTTTCAATGTGGGATTCATACCAACTTTCATAATCAAGCTTTGTAAAGATTCGTTCATCCTCATTGTCCTTGCCCTAATTAATGGACCACCAATTCCTTACAATAGATCTTGAGAATATTTAGGAACGTTAACTTGAGTTATTGATGAAAAACTGTCAATCTTGTAGTTTAGCGCACCGAAGGCCCTAACATGGTTCATGTTTCTTTTAAAGACTTAATGTTTGTCAAATCATGCATGTGCATAGTAATTGATACATGCATGGCATTATCTTAATAGTATTAGTTTATGTAGTCCTTACATTATAGGAAATGATATGTAGGGTAAGCTGACGCTAAGTCCCAACCAAGGTGAAGTGCATATGGGCTAACGGACCTTGGGTGTACAATGGGCTCAGTTGTGTTTCTATTCAAAAATAAATATTATAAGTTTATTTAACTACAGAGTTGGTTTTAATGAAATTTTTATGAATAAAATTTTTTATGTTCTATATTTATATAAAGCTTTCATGTTTAAAATTTATGTCTATACTGAAAGTGCTGAATGTTCTATATTTTTTTTTAAGTAAACTATAAACATGGCATGTTACAATTGGGTCACAGTTTCATTCAATTTAGGTTTAGTAAGCAATGTCTGACTATGGCTCGTATCATTAGTAAAAGTTGTCAACTTAACCATGAAGATAGCAAATCAAGGAAAGAAAAATGCCTATATGAGTTTACAATTATTGGGTCCTTTCATTTAATGCAATTTAATTTTCTTGCCTTAATCATGTTTTCTACTGTCAGCATAGTGAAAAAACAATTTAGGTTAAATGTAGGGCAAGAACAATGTACCTATGAACATATGGTAATGACAGAGAGAAAAGAGTGAGTTTAGAGAATCATGGTTTTCAAAGCACACTTTTATTTCTTCAAACTTCTCTGAATACAAGGCGAGGAGTGAATCCTTTATAAATCCTTGAGACTAGATAAGATCGGATCCACTTAAAGTAAAAGACATAATAATTAAAGGATAAAACAGGACCCTTATCCTTTCATTACACCTTTTGCAAAAGTAAAAGAAACGACAACCTTTACTTTAAAAGCAAAATAAAGACAAGCCATTCATAAAGCACACTAATTATTGTGGGGACACGCCATAAAGTTATGGGGATGACAGATTCATGTAATCTTCGTCTAATGAGCTGTCGGTATCTTGTTTTAAAAAGATTTTTGCTAAAGGTAAAGGCTCTGAATGATCACAGTGTGGTCCACATGTTGGATTTAGACAATATTCGTTTCTGGGCCATTGCTGAGGTGGATCTTTTTAGTTGTTTGGCTAACTGGCTGGGATTGGCTAGTTGGCTAGTTGGTCGTGCTGAGGTGGATTAGTACTAGTGCTGGCCTCATTTAGTGAGAGTTCTATGGGAGGTGTCTGGAGTTGATCAAGGTGTTGGGATAGTGACATGAAATCTTCCCAAGGGTCTTGAGCATCCTGAATTAAAAAGTTAGTGTAATATAGCTTTCTTCTTTGAGGATGATTCCTAAGGACTTTGGTTTGGAAATGGCTGAAGGAGTTGGAACCATTAGAATGTCATGATGAAGGCCTAAGGAGGTGTGGTAGATGTTCTTGTGTGGTTCTAGTTTATGGTTAAGCTGGCAAAGGAAATTATGCAAATTCCTTTGAATATCCTGGTCTTGTTCAAGAATGGCTGGATGTAGCATGGTCTACCATTCTCTTGCCTGGTCTATAGTTAAAAAACTATCAGTGTGAGGGTGTTGAAAATATGGCCTGTGGATTGTAAAAACAGATAGTTGTTCTTGTTTCATTCTCCACCAAGGAATTGGTGAGTACCATTCAAGTAGAGTAAAGATTAGGGAAGTTGACTTATCTAGATCCATGAGATGCTTTTACAGTGGTCTTACTGGGAAAACCAATTTTATAACATAGAGAATAGTTGAGCACCAGATATACCATAACTCGTCTTCTGTAATTCCTTTGATTGGATAGAGGTATAAACCTATGCGGAAAAGTTCTTCTGATTGAAATCTAGGACAGGAATTGAGTGTGAGAGTAAATATGCCTTCATGAAATACCTAAAAACATATTTTTTTTACAAAGTCTTGGATGGCAAAAGCTGAGGTAAATTTTTTTAAGGAGGGAAATACCTTTTGGTTATGGCTTGCTTTGGCAGTGAAGTAGCCGTGGAGATTATAGGAAAATGATATTTTGAAAAGATGTAGTGTATGGGCTATGCTAGTTTGGTAAGTCTTGAGAGTAAGTTTAGGATAAGATTCTGGGTTCCTTTTATATATTTCACTGAGAAGTCATATTTTGAGAACCAATCTTTTAGTCTTAAGAGCATTTTTTTTGGAATATTCTTCCTTTTTGAATTCATAATGCCTGGGAAAGACGAGTTGTCCATCCTGATAAGAAAATGATAGCCAATTAAGTTTGAGATCAGAAGACGTCATACTTGGATGGGTTGCTTTGGTTGGGTTGATAAAGAATCTGAAATTTTTCCACAGACGAGACAGATGGGAAAATTAAGGGTGACTTTTTGGACAAAAGGAAAGGAATTTGTGTTTCAAAACTTCATAAAGAGGAGGAGCATTAGAAATTGAATATAACTTTAAAGTATTAATATAAGGTAAAAACCTTTGTTTATACCGAATACCATTAGAAGATATGTTCAACTTCTTGATAAGCTGAAAAATATCAAATCCTAATAGTAGGTCTTTATTAGGAAAGGAAGATCCTACTATTCTAACCTAAAGAACACATCTGAAAAAAAACTAAATACCTATGTGAGGTACACTCTTCTTACTTGAATATAATATAATTAACCTAACAAACTCCCTTAACTCCCTTAAACATTTATTATAAGAATAATAATGATAATAATGTATAATAATATAGTGACATAAATAATGTTGTAGAGAAATTAGAAAATCCAAAAATTTCTAAAGATATTTATGAAAGGATAAATTAATAATTAAAGTTAATAATTAGATGACATAAGTGATGATACAACAAGAAATGTTGTAGAGATATTAGGAATTCTAAAAATTACTAAGATATTTATGGAAAGATAAATTAATAATTTAAAGGTAATGATAACGTAAGTAATGACATATGTGATGATGTAATAAGAAATATTGTAGAGATTCTAGAAATTACTAAGATATTTATAAAGAGATAAATCTTTACCATTAATTAAGTGCTAGGTGGAAAAATTTTAGCATTCTAGAAATCACTAGATATTTATGGAGAAATAAATCTCCACCATTAATCAAATGATATGGTGGTAAAATCCTAGCCACACATGGGCCTTAGGAAACTCTATAAATACCCCTTAGCATTCTAGAAATCACCAAATATCTATGGAGAAATAAATCTCCACCGTTAATCAAATGATATGGTGGTAAAATCCTAGCCACATATGAGCCTTAGGAAACACTATAAATACCCCTTAGCTCTTGCATTTTCCATAAACCCTAGAAATCCCATCTTTTTCCATTCTAAGCCAAAGCATCCCTAGTGAAGAAATTCTCAAGTTTAGGAAGGAAGGTTTAGAGGAATCAAAGAAAAACAGGTAAATAACACTTCACTTCAACTGTAATGTAAGGACAATATGTTAAATTAGCTTTAAGTAATAATTCTCTTATGTTAGGTTTAGTTCTAAATAATCTCTTGTCTTATAATGATTATTATGGTAGCGTGATTTATTATTATTAAATCCCAAATGGCTGGCTATGCCGCCTACATCATGAAATCATCCTCATATGGCCGGCTATGCCGCCTAGGATGTTATGCTTAATACTTACTTGATTAGATGGTCGGCTATGCCGCCTAATATGTGATACTCTTATTTTATCATACCATGGTCGGCACTACTATCTAAATTCTGATGTTGGTACAACCCTCTACATGGTCGGCGTTGCCGCCTAAAATATAATGTTGTTGTTATGACTCTTTATATAGTCGACACTGCCGCCTATGTTAGATGTTGTTATCTTAAAGTAGTTTAATGTTATGTTTTATTATAAATTTAGAGAATTTACATGCTGTGGTATAAGTTGCATTGGTCTCATGCATTTCACGAGTGATTTGTTAAATAGGTATTTTAATGATTTTAAAGGAAAGAGGGTTGCTGTACTACTAGGTGGCAAGCATTCATAAAGAGGGCAAGTCCTCTAAGCTAAGAAAAGAGATCCTTTGGGGACAGCGATATGTAATCCCAACGGATCAATTAATTGAAGCCTAAGGGCATGTTATAGAATGCTAGCCTTATAGTACAACAAACCTAAGGCCCTCACATCGTTCTTTATATTTTAAAGTTTCATGTAAAAGATTTAGCACTTATTTCATAAAGTCATCCATATGCATGATAGGTAATACATGCATCAAGTGTTTATTTATTGGGCGTTAGCTTACATAGTCCTTACATTGTAGCAACTGAGTAGGAAAAGCTGATGCCAAGTCCCAACCGAGCTGAGGTGCATATGGACATAACAGAGCTTGGGTTGCACAACGGGCTCAACTATATTCCTACCTAAGCATAAATACAACAAGCTTGTTTATGGAATTGGTTGTGACTTTTGTAACAAAGTTTTTGGTGTGACAAACCCTTTTATATAGTTTATGTAACAAACCTTTTGTTCAATCTTTATAAAATACTTATTTTGAAATAGTTTCTTCAAATACTTAATGTTATGCTTATTTTGAAATCGTTTCTACAAATACTTAATGTTACTTTAGTTACAAACATAAAAGTGGAGTATTACAATTTGGTATCAGAGCCCAATGTTTAAAGCGATTCTGTAGACTGTCCATATGCACTGGCCAAGGGAGAGGACACAACTCAGCTCTTAGTAAGAATTCGGAACTAAGATAATTAAATATCTTACATTTAATTTGTTTGACCCATAGAAGCTTGTTAAAAAATTGTAGAGATGTCAAGTTTTAGGAGTAATAGAGGCAGAAGAGTGGGAGGAACTTCAAGAGACTAATCCTCTGTAATTGATCGACTTACAGACATTGTCACACGACTCTTAGAAAGGGAAGTCAGAAGGGATGAATGTGCTCAAGCAACAATTAATGCTGCGGCTAAATTTAGAAAATTAAACCCACCTATATTTAAAGGCGGCGCAAATCCTATGGCAGCAGACCAGTGGTTGCGAACTATGGAAAGAATGACTGAAGTAGCCAAGGTGCCAAAAGAGGAAAAGGTCACTTGTGTTTCCTTTATGCTAAGGGCAGTAGCTGAATATGGTGGGATTCCATTAGACGATGCCACAACGAAACAACAATGCGATGGAAGGAATTTAAAGAACACTTTTACAATAAGTATTTTTTAGAGACGGTGAGGTCTACCAAAAGAAGAGAATTTGTTTATTTGCAACAAGGAAAAATGACAGTATTAGAGTACATTCGAAAATTTGATGAGCTTTCTCGTTATACCTCACACTTGGTTGCCACAGAAGACTTGAAAAGGGATCATTTTATGCAAGGATTGTGTAAAGATTTAGCAAAAGACTTAAAGGTTGCTGGAATTCGAAATGCTTCCTTCAACGAGCTCATGGATCGAGCCTTAGTGATTGAGCAAGTAGATGAAGAAAAGAAGGAAGAAAAATGAAGGAATAAAGGAAGCGTAGATCAAGGGAATTATATAGCTAATCACGGAAGACAACTGCCAAATAATATGAGAAGGAAAGCACCAACTACTCAGGAGTAAGACAAGAACAAGTGTACAAGGAATCACCAAAAAGAGATCCTACCAAGGCCTAAATGCAATCAATGTGGTAGAACTCACCCTAGGAAATACCGAGCCAAAACTAAAACATGTTTCAAATGTGGAAAAGAAGGACACTTCATCAAAGACTGCCTAGAGAATGGTACGCGGCGAGAAAGGACTAACGCACGAGTGTTGGCACTTACCAAGGTAGATGCAGAGGTAAACCCCTCAGTAATATCAGGTGAACTATCTATCTCTCAAACTCTTGCATATGTATTGATAGACTCAAGAGCTACACATTCATTTATCTCACCAGCATTTATTAGAAAAATCAAAGGGGCCCTTAACATAATAAGTAAACCTTATAGTGTCATGCTTCTATCTGGTGAAGTATTAAACTTAGGACAACTAGTAAGAGCATGCGAAGTCAACATTAGTGATCGTACACTATGTGTTGACTTGATAATTCTTGTGATGCACGACTATGATATGATTCTTGGTATGGATTAATTATCAAAGTACCATGCCAAGATAGATTGTCACCACAAAAGGAATCATTTATATTCAAGGAGGGATGTAAGAGGAATAAAATACCTATCATTTCCGCCTTAAAAGAGGCTAGACTATTAAAGAGAAGATGTGAGGGATACTTGGCAAGCATCATCAAGATTGAAGAGCAAACGCCAAAGCTGGAATAAATTCCAGTGGGAACGAATTTCCTGAGGTCTTTCCTGATGAACTCCCTGGATTACCACCAGATCGAGAAGTTGAATTCAAGATTGACTTGTTACCAAGAACGGCCCCAATCTCAAAAGTACCCTACAGGATGGCCCCATTATAATTAAAGGAGTTGAAGAATCAACTACAAGAACTATTAGACAAAGACTATATATGTCTAAGCCATTCACCTTGGGGAGCACCAGTGTTGTTCGTGAAGAAAAAGGATGGATCTATACAGATGTGCGTAGACTATCGAGAACTAAATAAAGTCACCATCAAGAGTCACCATCAAGAATAAGTATCCACTTCCATGAATGGAGGATCTATTTGATCAACTACAAGGAGCAGCAGTATTTTAAAAGATTGATCTACAGTCAGGATATCACCAGCTAAAAGTCAGAGAGGAGGATATTCTAAAGACTGCAATCAGAACACGTTATAGACACTATGAATTTGTTGTCATGCCATTTAGTCTAACTAATGTCCCAGTAGCCTTCATGGATCTCATGAACAGAGTATTTAAAGACTATTTCGACAAATTCATAGTGGTATTCATCTTCAAACTTTAAAGGAGAAGCAACTTTATGCAAAATGCAAGAAGTGTGAATTTTGGTTGGAAAGCGTTATATTCCTAGGGCACGTTGTGTTTAAGGATGGAATATCAGTCGATCCCTTAAAGGTGGAAGCAGTCAGCCAATGGACTAGGCTAACTAATGTTAAAGAAGTTAGAAGCTTCTTGGGATTAGCAGACTATTACCAAAGATTTGTGGAAGGCTTCTCCAAGATCGCAATGCCATTAACCCAATTAACAAAGAAAAACACCAAGTTTGTATGGACGCCAGAAAGTGAGAAAAGCTTCGAAGAGCTAAAACGACGGTTGGTCACTACCCCAATCTTAGCCATTCCCAATAGCTCTGAGGAGTTCATCATATACAGCGATGCCTCTAAAAATGACATAGGATGCGTTCTTATGCAGAATGGAAAGGTCATTGCATATGCTTCCAGACAATTAAAGGAATACGAGAAGAACTATCCCACACATGACTTAGAGTTGGCTGCAGTGGTGCATGCATTGAAAATATGGCATCACTACTTAATGGGAGCACATTGTAAGATCTATATGGATCACAAGAGCCTCAAATATTTTTTTACACAAAAGGAACTGAACATGCGACAACGCCGCTAGCTGGAACTCATCAAGGACTACGATTGTGAAATAAACTATCACCCTGCAAAAGCAAATGTGGTAGCAGATGCGCTAAGTCGAAAGTCGAGCTTGTCAGCTTTAAAGATGCTGCCCAAGCCATTACAAGATGAGATATGCAAGGCAAAGTTAGAGCTCGGGATAGGAAAACTAGCTTACATGACACTTTGCTCAACTCTGTTAGAGGATTAAGGAAGGGCAGGAAGCCGATTCGTACTTAAAGAATTTAAAAATAGATATTAATTTAAAGAAAGAGATGGCATTTAAGAAGTTAGAGAAAGGAATCATTTTATTTAGAGATAGGATAGCTGTACTAGATAATGAAGATCTAAAGAAAGAAATTCTACTCGAAACTCATACAACCCCATATTCGCTTCATCCTGGCACAACAAAAATGTATAAAGATTTAAAGAGGTACTATTAGTAGCCTGGGATGAAGAAGGATATAGTTAAGTTCATGGCTCAATGTCTCACCTGTCAACAAATCAAGGTAGAACATCAGAGACTGGCGGGACTTTTAAAACCTAATCAAATCCCCCAATGGAAGTGGGAAGAAATCATAATGGACTTCGTTGTTGGCCTCCCAAGGACTACAAAAATGCATGATGCTATTTGGGTGATAGTTGATCGACTCACAAAATCTGCCCACTTCTTGCCCATTCGGATGACGTACACTATGGTGTACTTGTCTCTATCATTTTTTATCGAGATACAAGGTTCACCTCGACGTTCTGGGAGAAGCTACACAAGGCTATGGGGACAAGACTAAAATTCAGCACAACATTTTACCCCCAAACAGATGGCCAATCAGAGAGGACAATTGAAACACTCGAAGATATGTTACGAGGATGTGCCATCGACTTTTAAGGATCATGGAGCAAATATTTAGCATTGGTGAAATTCGCCTATAATAATAGTTACCAAGCAACAATCGGCATGGCACCATACGAAGCTTTATATGGTAGGAAATGTTGGTCACCTATTCATTGGGATGAAATGGGTGAGCGAAGATACCTCGGACCAGACTTAGTTGCAGCCTCATCTGAAGCAATCAAGAAAATACAATAAAGAATGCAAGCAGCCCAAAGTCGACAGAAAAGTTATGCAGATAAAAGACGAAGACCGTAGGATCGATGAGATTTGAAAACAAGGGAAAATTAAGTCCAATGTTCATTGGGACATTTGAAGTACTCGAATGAATTAAGTCCAATGTTCATTGGGACATTTCAAGAATACATAATGTCTTTCATGTTTCCATGTTAAAAAAATATGTTCCAGACCCTTCTCATGTGCTAGAATATGAGCCTTTTCAACTCGAGGAAGACTTAACCTACGAAAAAAGCCCAGTTCAAGTACTCAATAGAAGAATAAAAGAGTTAAGGCACAAGAAAATCGCTCTAGTTAAGATACTGTGGCAGAACAACTCAGTAGAGGAGACAACATGGGAGCACGAGGAAGAAATGAAGAATAAGTATCCCGAGCTATTGAATAAGTAAATTTCGAGGACGAAATTTTTAAAAGGGGAGGAGATTGTGAGGTACACTCTTCTTACTTGAATATAATATAATTAACCTAACAAACTCTCTTAACTCCCTTAAGCATTTATTATAAGAATAATAACGATAATAATGTATAATAATATAATGATATAAATAATGTTGTAGAGAAATTAGAAAATCCAAAAATTTCTAAAGATATTTATGAAAGGATAAATTAATAATTAAAGCTAATGATGACATAAGTGATGATGCAACAAGAAATGTTGTAGAGATATTAGGAATTCTAGAAATTACTAAGATATTTATGGAAAGATAAATTAATAATTTAGAGGTAATGATGACATAAGCAATGACATAAGTGATGATGTAATAAGAAATGTTATAGAGATTCTAGAAATTACTAAGATATTTATAAAGAGATAAATCTTTACCATTAATTAAGTGCTAGGTGGCAAAATCTTAGCATTCTAGAAATCACCAGATATTTATGGAGAAATAAATCTCCACCATTAATCAAATGATATGGTGGTAAAATCCTAACCACACATGGGCCTTAGGAAACTCTATAAATACCACTTAACTCTTGCATTTTCCATAAACCTAGAAATCCCATCTTTTTTCATTCTAAGCCAAAGTATCCCTAGTGAAGAAATTCTTAAGTCTAGGAAGAAAGGTTTAGAGGAATCAAAGAAAAATAGGTAAGTAACACTTCACTTCAACTGCAATGTAAGGACAATATGTTAAATTAGCTTTAAGTAATAATTCTCTTATGTTCGGTTTAGTTCTAAATAATCTCTTGTCTTATAATGATTATTATGGTGGTGTGATTTATTATTATTAAATCCCACATGGCTGGCTATGCCACTTATATCATGAAATCATCCTCATATGGCCGGCTATGCTGCCTAATATATGGTACTCTAATTTTATCATGCCATGGTCGGCACTGCAGTCTAAATTATGATGTTGGTATAACTCTCTACATAGTCGGCGTTGCCGCCTAAAATATAATGTTGTTGTTATGACTCTTTACATAGTCGGCATGCCGCCTATAATATAATTCTATTTATTTAATATCAGTATGGACGGCACTGCCGCCTATGTCAGATGTTGTTATCTTAGAGTAGTTTCATGTTATGTTTTATTATATATTTAGAGAATTTACATGCTGTGGCATAAGTGGCATTGGTCTTATGCATTTCACGAGTGATTTGTTAAATAGGCATTTTAATGAAAAGCATTTATAAAGAGGGCAAGCCCTCTAAGCTAAGAAAAGAGATCCTTTGGGGACGGCGATATGTAACGCCTAACGGATCAATTAATTTAAGCCCAAGGGCATGTTACAGAATGCTGGCCTTGTAGTACAACAAACCTAAGGCCCTCACATCATTTTTTATATTTTAAAGTTTCATGTAAAAGATTTAGCACTTATTTCATAAAGTCATCCACGTGCATGATAGGTAATACATGCATTAAGTGTTTACTTACTGAGCATTAGCTCACGTTGTCCTTACATTGCAGGAATTGAGTAGGAAACGCTGACACCAAGTCCCAACCAAGCTGAGGTGCATATGGACATAACAGAGCTTGGGTTGCACAACGGGCTCAACTGTGTTCCTACCTAAGCATAAATACAACAAGCTTGTTTATGGAATTGGTTGTGACTTTTGTAACAAAGTTTTTGGTGTGACAAACCCTTTTATATAGTTTATGTAACAAACCAAAATACTTATTTTGAAATCGTTTCTTCAAATACTTAATGTTATGCTTATTTTGAAATCGTTTCTACAAATACTTAATGTTACTTTAGTTACAAACATAAAAGTAGAGTGTTACAACCTATGGGTTTTTTAATAATAAGATCTGTTTGACAAAGTTCCCTATTGGTTGCTTTGAAGTATTCAATATGGTGTTCCCAAAACTCTGGTGGTAAAATTGAAGGATTTATCATGCTTCTTTGTGCTCCTATATCTATGAAACCTATAACAGGATAGGTTTGGCAAACTTTGAAAAAAGGAGACTTATTTTGACTGAGTCAATTGAATGTTGTGGATGGTAGGGATTTCCTTTAGTAAGGATAAAAATTGTGTCATTATCATAGTTCGTTGTTATAAGAATATGGACTCAACATCCTCATCATCTGAAAAAGGGGGACCTTATGAAGGTGTTCTAGCAGTCTGGCTAATTTTGCTGGATTATTTGGATAAGATTTTGTAAAGTGGCCCTTCTTGTTACAAATGAAACAACGGACTTTTTTTTGGCTTTTGACTGAGAGGACTTTCTTCGGAAGAACCTATAGGGTTTTTTAAGTTTCCTAAAGTTATTTTTCTAGAGCCTCTGGATTGGGAATATATTTGAAAATGGGATTTTTTTCTTGGTAAGACAATAGCAAGTCTTTTCATCTTTGCATTTGATAGCAAGGTGAGGCTTTTACAGGCACTTTTAAAGGGTTCTCTGTGTTCCATGAGATCTTTGAAAAACTCTTTTTATTCACAGAGCTTTTCTAGATAATCAATGTTGTACAAAGACATGTTTAAGAGAAGCATCATTGAACCCATTGAGTTTGTAATACACAACACTTTATTTGATGGTATTCTCTTCTGGCAGCTTCTTGTGCTACAGTTAGTTCTCCTAAGAATAGCTCATAAATGAGTCCTAAGACTTGAGGAATTATTGCTTGGTAAAGGTGTAATCGTCTATACTGGCCAAGACTTTCAAACCAGTCACAAAGTGAGCCAAGGAATCTGGAACAAAATTCTCAAAGGACAGACTATGAGGTGGCATAAGTTTTAAGCATCTAAACATCAGTCCAAGCAGAGAATTCTTGGAATCTTTGGAACCATTTGACTTTTGAAACATCATCAAATGTGAACCATGGCCCATTAAAGGTTTTAGGAATTAGATCAGGTTGAGGAGGAGGAATATCTTTAGGGTCCTCAACTATAGGAGGTCCTCTTGAAGAGAATGCATGATGATCTTCTTCTTCAGCAGGTAAGGGAAGAGCATGAGATTCTGTTGATGGCTGAACCATGAGTAAGGAAAAGATTCATCAGAAGACGAATCTGAATCTGCCACAGAAGTATTGGCCTCAAAAGAGGGAAAAATAGTATGAATTTCTTGAGAAAAGAGTTGATGCATGGGTCCTTTGTCTTTTGATGGTATCTGAGTGCATTTTGGTGTGGATTGAGAAGACAAAAGCTGGCCTAGATCAACAAAAGTAGGTTGTGGTTTTGAGGTTGAGGGTTTTATGGACGGTTTTGGCCTTAGTTTTGATCGAGTTATGGAAAGATGGGATAACCCAAAGAACTTTGCTTAATCCACAGGTTTTTCATGATTGGTAGGTTTGTAAAAAGGTTGATATGTAGTGAATGAGGGAGTGTATGCAAGTATGGTTTGAGTTTTTGTAAATAAGAATGGTTATTATTTCTCAGCATCAATTCTTGCAAGCTCATCTTTAAACTGTCTAATCTCAGCTTCTTTTTGGTTGAACTCTAGACCCCAATATTTGTTTTGGATCATCGTTCTGAGTTGGATGTTCAACTTGACAATTTGATTATGGAGGTTAATGTACAGCTGCTCCAATCAGGCTGTTATTTTGTCAACCTTTTTGTCTGTATTCTGAACTTGAATTTGAACATTGTTGAGCCTGGTATCAAGAGATTTTAGGACTATATTTTAGACTCTAGCACTTTAGGTCTGCCAGTTAAGAATTGCCTCATATTATTTGGGCTCTTCAAGCTATCTAGAAGGAGTAACAAAATATTAGACAAATGGCTTAAAGACCACTTTAGTTTATGGGTCCGTCTGCTTTTTTAAAGGAGAAAAATGCTCATGGCAAAAGCTAGATAAGAACATCATACAGGGTTATGGACGAGGTTGAGTCAGCAATGGGTTGTTGATTTCCTGTTTGCATATTGTAGGTTTCTGTGGGCTGAAAGCAACTTTACTTGTTGTTTCCATCGACCAAGGAATGTAGTCTGAATCATCATTAGACATCCATAATAGATAGAGATTTGCAGCCACTTTTTTCTTTTTTCCTTTTGGGACGTCTGTTAACTTGCTAGTCATAATTAAAGTCACCATCTTCTAGGCAGGGGTGATTTGGATTACATATATGTGAGCATGGAGCATCCCAGATAAAATATCCTCTTATCCTAGTAGGATATATAGGATAACCATCATAATCAAAGCCATAAATAAGAAGCTTTTCTTATCCTGTCTGAACTGCTGTGATCACAGCAATGTATGAGAGTCTGAAGGGGTTTTTGTTGATTGGATTTTGGAGACTGAAAAGTTAGTCTAACAATACCATCTGGCCTTTTTTCAAACTGAGCATCTAAAGTTTGAATAGGTTAGGAATTTTGGTGGAGTTTCTCATAGTTTGATAACTATTCTAACGACATCAACTTGAGGAGTTCTTGCTTTTGGATCTGTTTAGGTATTTGGACAATTGTAGGAACAAACTTATTGTTAGAAAGGATCATAAGTGTGTCTGAGGTAGTTTAAGGTGAAGGTAGGTCAAGAGCATGGTTTTGAAGATGATATACTAGCTGATGGTGTAAAGTAGCCATTTTTGCAGTGACTACTTGTTCTACTCACTGTAGCTGGATCTAGACTTTTAAGGTTGTGGGAAGAGAAAGGTTAAAATTTAGATAGCAGGTAAGAAGGACACTACCCGTATGAAGTGTTGTCAGGACAGTACTAATGACAGCATGTTGGTACTCCTTGAATTTGGCATCTATTAAAGCTATTCTTGTCGTGTCTGGCGGGCCTTTTCTGCCATGTAAAGTAAGGATAATATGAATTCCCCCAAGATAGAGGTGTGTATAACCTTCCCGTTTCCATTGAGTAAGAAGCTCTGTAGGAATTTCCAGAGTGACATATTGCTCTACCTGAGTTGCTTGTAAAGCACACTGATCCAATCTAGAATACTGGATATATTCTTTTAGAGTGGGTCGTTTAGTAGAGATAAGGGTCCAAATAGTTCACGTAAAAGAGTTGGGACATTGGTAAAGTTTATATAGAGACTGGTAAGGAGGATTCAGAAATTTGAGCAGAATCTAGGACATGCGAATACTCAACAAGATTTTCTATTTCAGAAGCAAGATGTTTTGTATAAGATTTTGGAAGGGAAAGAGTAGAGGAAAGAGAAGTACGAGATTCAGTAGCAAGCCATAAGATTCAATGTTTCTACTTTTTTTTTTTCAGGAATCACAGGCCTTCTACAATATACCACCCTCTGAAGGAAAACGACATTGGCTTTGATACCACTCTAAATTTTTCGACCATTTTGAGTTAAAAAATACCATATGTTTCGTCATTTGACTTCTTGTTAGTTATGAAATGGTCAAAATATTCCTAAAATATATAAAATATAATAAAACACACATAATACACATAAAATGAAAGTTACATAGATTTGGAGCATAAAATGACAATTTTACCTTCTGAATACTGAACAATACGTATACTTTTTTCTTGTTATATATTTTCCATGCTTAACCTTTAGACAATGATTTTCCTTGGTAGTTGCATAGCTTTGGCCTGATGTCTCTTCAATTGGCATTCTTCTTTTGTTGCACTTACACTTGTCACTTTTGAGGAAACTAAATTGCCTAAATGACTATTGCATGTTTGGTGGCATAAATAAATGGTTATTGCATCTGGAATATGTTCTGCAACACACTTTTTGCATAGCATCAATGTATGACCATTTGAGGTGGCTTATAGGCCTATTCTTCTGGAGAGGTGGAATTTATCCATCTAAACATGCACAGGTGGCAATCTTTCATGCTAGGATTCACGTTTGCACATATAGCAATTATATGTGCTTGAATGTAATTTGTTCTATTGTTGATTACTCATGCTTCATGCTTCAACTACATTTTGTTTTGATGCTTTGTGCTTCATCTTCGTGTTATTCTGATGGCAATAATTAATGCCTCATTTTGTTCTGGTATGAGCAATTCATGTTACTAAAAAATAAGTTTAGGTTGGAGTAAAAAGATAATCTTCCCATTTCTACTCTAACTCACGATTATTTGCATGTTGGCTGGACGATAGTAACTGTGGTTGGGGTGATTATGGTCTATGTATCCTTACATTCTGCTTGAAGGGTAGAATTGTTCGCACCCATAAGATAGCATAATTTGTACTACTCAGAGGGTAGTGTAGTTCGTGCCTCAAAGGGAAATAATCTGTGATCACCTACACATCATTCAAAGGGTAATAATCTATGCTTTTTTACGTTTCTACACAAATGGCAATGATTTATATATGTGAACGTCTTCCACAAATGGTAGTAATTGGCTAGACGATAAGAACTTGTGATTTTTCCCACTCCTACTTAGACGGTAGTATAATTTATGCCTCAGAGGAAAAAGTGATGAGAACTATCAAGAGAATACCATTAAAGCTTCAAGTGATCCTTTGCACATTCATGAAGGCCCAATTACAAGAGCTAGAGCCAAAAAGATACAAGCTGATTTAAATGGATTAATTGAGAAAATATGGATTGAAACTACAATTCAAGATGCAAGACATCATGAATTGGGCTTGAAGAGATGTCAAGGCATTGTGGGCTTTATTCAAGCTATTGGGCAGCCAAATACACAATTCGGATCAAATGCAGAAAGGTCAATTTCGGAATAAAACTGGTATTGATTGAGCTGGAATTAACTTGCAAGCCATATACATTGGAAAGATAATTAAGATAGCTTTCCAAAGAATTTTACGGAGTTAGATTTGGAGTTCTCTAGAAGGAGTTATGACCAATTCATTACAGCATGCGCAGAATTAGAAATTTCAACGACTCCTTAATTAGTTAGGAGAACTACTCCGACTTGAACTAGGATTTAATCTTTTTTGGATTTTTTGGGTCTCTATTGGCCTATTTAAACTCAGCAACCTTGCTATGTAAGACAATTGAGAGATTAATGTTATTTGAATTTGAGAGAATTATTCTTTCTTTGGTTCTTTCGAGAACTAGTGAACTTATCAAGAATTTGCATTCTTGTGGCGTTCCAAATCAAGACTTATCACTTACCTTCTCATCTAAATCTTGAGTGTGGCATCAATATCCTTCTCCATACCTTTGGTTCATGTTTGATTAAGCATTGGGTCAAGATTTTGTGTGTCTTAAATCTGTTTAGAACTTTCTTGGGTAGTTAAAACTTCAAATTAAGTGTTCTCCTTAAAGTTTCAATGTGGGATTCGCATCAAAAAGTAGTTTCATTCATTGCTCAAAGGGTAATTTCATTCGTGCCTTATGGGGTAATTACGTTTGTGCTGCTAAAGGTAGTTTTATTCGTTCCTTAATGGGCAATTTCTTTTGAACCTCAATGTGCAATTTTATTCATGCCTTATAAGAAAATTTCATTTGTGCCTCTCAAGGCAATTTTATTCTTGCCTTCAAGGGCAATTTAATTCATGCTCATTTGCAATTGCATTTGCTCATAAGGCTACTATAATTCATGCCTCAATGGGTTATGTATTTGTGCCTGAGGGGTAGAATATTTTGTGCCTTGTAAAGTTGTCTAATTCATGTCTTGTAAAGTTGTTTCAAGTCATGTCTCAATGGGCCATGTAATTTGTGCATGAGGTAGTATAATTCGCACCTTGTAAGGCTGCATAATTCGTGCCTTGTAAGGTCGTTCATATGAAATTCCTTTAAGGAATTTTATCCATTCATTTTAAATCCAAGAAAGTATGTTTTGCACTTGCCTTGAACAAGGATCCTATGCATCAGAAAACTCTTGATAGTGTTTCTTTCGGGTTTGGTACCCTGTTTAATGACAAAAGGTGTCAAGTTTTGGATTATATAACTTTATGAAAAATTGTTTTGAGTTTTGATGCATCTGGGTATATAGGCTGGAAACCCAAGCATGCGGGCTATTGGTCTAAAAGATGAAATTGTTTCATTATTGCTCTGGTGTAACAATGCCACGTACTCAATTGCCTCTCCCTGGTATCAAAGCCCACATTAAATATTGTTCACTGGTAAATTTGTTTTGATTTCTTAAAGTGGTAAGATAAAAGTCTTTTAAGTTTTGGAAAATCACTAGGTTTTAGAAACAAAGAGAGCTTTTCTATCATGGCTTCAACCTTATCTTCATCTTTTGAACCTTCAAATACTGTTTCCCTTTCTTTTACGTTGTCTTAACCTTGTTGAATATTCCTATATTCCTGAATCTGCCCAGCTCACTGAATCTTCTTTCCCTCTCATTAGCCCTTATCATTTGTACAAAAGATCAACCTCCTTTACTAGAAGTATCAAATCCTTGATTAGCACCAAAAGACCACTTCTAAAAGAACATATCCAATCTTCTCAGTTGGATCAGTGTCCCTCCAAGCTACCACTGCTGAATAATATGTCACTCTAGAGATACCTTCAGAGTTAGTTGCCAACTGGAAAAGACAAGACTATACTTACCTTTACTTGGAAGGAGTGAGATTAATCCTAACCTTACATGGAAGGAAAGGATTACTTGTCACAGCCAAAATTGCCATGCTGGACACCATATTCAAATAGTATCAACATGCTATCATCGGTACTTTTTTTACCACACTGCATGCAGAAAGTCTCCTCCTTACTTTCTATCCAAATTTCATCCTATCCCTTCAAGATGCCAACTTATCAAAAGCCTTAAAAGTCCAGGTTCAAATCCAAGGAGCTGAGTAGATCTCCTCAGAAAATGATAGCCAATTAAATGATATTTAAATTTTTTAATACTATTTTTTACGGCTAGAATTTCTTTATAGCCAATCAATGAAGTTTTGTCTTCTATTGATTTCTTCGAGGAGAACAGCACCCCATGAGATATGTCTGGCTTTATGATCTTGTTCCATCTATCTGTATGATCCTATTGCCATCTGTGATGAGTTTTAATGGTGGAGGATCTTGTGCAATCTTTTTTGAAGTGCTGACAGCTAAAGTGTGATCATTGCTCCATTTCGGTGGCTTTTTTTTCAATAAAATCGAGAGCTGTCTCGTGTATTGGTCCACTTGAGGGATAAAGTCACGAATGTAATTAACAATTCTGAGAAATTACTAGATTTACTTTTTGGTGAGATGATGATCTGGAAAGTGAAGCAGTTCCTAGGCAATGTGTTTTCCTGGCTGGTAATGTCCTTCTTTGATGACCATTCTAAAAAACTCAATGTTATCTATGGTAATAGTGCTTTTCTTTGCCGACAGCATTATCCCATGTGATTGGATAAGATCAAAAAATTAATTTAATTGTTGGCGATAACAAAATATCGTCAATGTAAATCAATGCATGATGTAGTATGGGCTGAAAGATTTTAACCATTACTTTTTGGAAGATGGAAGGGGCAGTTTTTAAACCAAAAGGTAAAATTGTTCATTGGTAATGAGCATTAGGAATGCAAAAAGCTATTTTATATCTTTCAGATGGTTCTATGCCGAGTTACCAAAAACTTGATTTTAAATCAAATTTTAAGAAAATGTGGGCATTTTCAGATATGTGAAAATGTTTTGTCGTATAGAAAGTGGAAATTTGTTATCTTGTAAAAACATGTTTGAAGGTTGGTAATCAATGACTAATCTCTTTTTTCCTCGGACAAGCTTGAACGTTTTTCCACACAAAATGCCTGACAAGCCCATTGAGAATTTGTGGGCTCAATAAGGCCTTGAGCCAAGAGTTGAGAACATTCCTTTTGGGCTAGGGTTAAGTCAGATGGACTCATTCTTGAATAGGTTGCCTTAGTAGGATTTGTGTCTTCATTTAACTTGAAGGGCAGTTTGACAAAGAAAGACTCATTCTTCCATAATGGACTTGGATGGGTAAACTCAGCATGAGACTCGGGACAATAATGAAGAATTTTGGTTGAAATGTCTTGGTAAGATTATGGAGAATTAGTGAGACTGTAAAGCCTGAGGATGTTGATGAATGGTTTGAACATGGACTTGACATGAATTCCAGTGGGAATGATTTGAAGGTGATTGATCTGGTGGATGATATCAAAACCTAATAAGATGTCCTTATCAGGGAGTTTTGATGCAATGATTTTGGTTTAGATAACACAATTTAGGAAAATTTAAATATCAATGGGATTTTTAGTAATCAAATCTATGGTGAAGATCTTTCCATCTGCTGTTTTGAAATATTCTATATGAGGTTTCCAGTTTTAAGGTGGAAGAATGTCTGGGTTCAACATTATTTTCTAGGCACCTATATCAAGAAAACCAATGGCAGGGATTGGTCTTTGGAATTTTGATGGTAAAATCTAGACCATAGCGTCGTTCCTCTTGAGAGAGGTGGTATATTGATAGATGATTTGTGATTCCTAAAAAAGAAGAATAGAGAAACTTGAAAATCATGGCTTCCACTTCTACTTCCTAGTCTACTGAGTCTCCAGTATCTCTTTCCTCTACTCTGTCTCTTCCTAAGTCTTGTACAAAACATTTAGCTTCTAAAATAGAAAATCTTGTAGAATATTCTTATATTCCAAATTCTGTACTAATTTCTGAGTCTTCTTTACCTCTTATTAGTCCGTACAAACTCTATCATAGACCCAACTCTTTCACCCGTACAATCCGTACCCTCATCTCCACAAAAAGACCTGCTCCAAAAGAATATATTTAGTCTTCCAGACTAGATCAGTGTGCTTTGCAAGCAACTCAAGCAGAGCAGTATGTAACCTTAGAGATTCCAACAGAGCTCGTGACCCAATGGAAACGGGAAGGATATACGCACCTCCATCTTGGGGGTATACGTATAATTCTCACCCTAAATGGCAGAAAAGGTCTATCAGTGACCGCCAGAATAGCCCTAATAGATATTGTTGTGCAAATTTTATTGAACTCGCAAGCGCACGAATCTATTGTAGAATAGATTAATGGTGACGAGTGTTGATCCCACGAGGAGGTTGATTTTAATTATGTGTAGAATTAATTTTCTTTTAATGGGAACAATTAAATTATGGTAACTTTATCCTAAATTGTGAATTAAAATGACGGGAATAATTGAGAATGAAACTTGTTATAATAAAGCACTTGGGTATCCAGATCCGCATCAACATGCTCCATGTGCTAAATATTTCATATTAATATCAATTAAATCATAAGGGGGGATTCCACACCTCATGAACCACTCTCCAATAAGTATGGTGCCAAGGGCTTATCGTGCCAAATAATAATAACCTTGTACTAGGGTGCCGGTTTAACTAGAGCTGTATCTAAACAAGACTATTATTATTTGTCGACGAAAAGTCAAAACAACCACAAATATTGGAGGGGAAGAGAAAGTAAATTTACTAAATTAAGCTCATGGAACATGTTGAGACTTCACCTTCAACCCAAGCTCAAAAAGAAATTAGCTACTCATATTTTAACTAAGGATAAAAAAGGAAATTTTATTAAAATACAAAGAAACTACAAGAAGAAGAAGGAATTTTAGAAATCTAAGCTTAAAAATGAATTCAGGGGTATCAAATTAGGGGGGGAGAGCCCCCTTTTTATAGATACATTGAGTGAATCGTGACCATGGGATTAAAAACAGTTCGAATGCTCTGGATTACGCCACGTCATCAGTCAACAGTCAACATTTGTACAGTAACTCCGAATAGGAAATAATCCCATGTATGCGCATGTACTGTACACATAATTTTTGCTCCACTGAAATACTGCCACGTCATCGATTTACAGTACATAAGAAATTTGGCCCAATAAGATTGTGACACATCATCAGTCAAGGCCACGTCATCGGTCAATGCCACGTAAGCAGTCAATTCCACATAATTCGTTCAATCAGATACTGCCATGTCATAGATAGTTACCACATCATAGGTCCATATATACAAACAGTGTCGCGAACAGTACCATGAACAATATCCGTGAACAGTACAGTGCGTATGAACAGTACTGTATATATAAACAGTAACTTTTTCCTTTAATGCTCGTTTTAAGGTTTTCGACCGTCCTGAGTTCAATTATGACGTCTGTTTTGCTGTCTGATCACTCGTTCATTGTGAAACGATTATGATGCCCCTAAAATACATAAAATACATAATTATAATAAAACACATATAATTAAATAACAAAACACTTAAATAAATAAAAGTAGCAATGTTAGTGAGATTTAAAGTATAAAATGACGATTTTCTCCTTTATAAATATACACTTTCTAACACTCAACAGATACAAGGTTCAAGGAGTACCAACATGCTGTAATTGGTACTGTCCTGACAACTCTTCACACTGGGAGCGTTCTTCTCACCTGTTACTCGAATTTCAACTTATCCCTTGAAGATCCTAACCTACCCACAACCTTGAAGGTTCAAATCCAACTCCAAGGAGCTGAACAAGTAGTCACAGCAAAGATGGCTACTTTACACCACCAATTGGTTTACCGACTTCAAAACCATGCTCTTGACTTACCCTCACCACAAACAACCTTAGATACGCTCATGACCCTCGCGGATAATGAGTCTGTACCCACAATTGTCCAAATCCCTAAACAAATCCAAAAACAGGAACTTCTCAAGCTCATGCCTTTAGAATGGTTATCCAATTATGAGAAATTCCACCAAAATTCCCAGCCTATCCAAACCTCTGATGCTCAATTCGAAAAAAGACCAGATGGCACTGTCAAGCTGACATTCCAGCCTCCAGCGTCCAATCAACAGCATCAGCCTCCCAGGCTTTCATATACTGCTATGATCACTGCAGTAAAAATAGGACAAGAAAAGTTGCCTATTGAAGGATTTGATTCTGATGGATATCCCATCTATCTAGGAAAAATCCAAGGACACTTCCTATAGGATACACCAGGATCACACATGTGTGATGACAATTGCCCTTGTCTTGAAGATAGAGAATTGGATGACGATTTGTATGTCAATAGAAAGCCCAAAAAGAAAAAAGAACCAGAAGTCTGTAAAGCTCCAACAATCTGGATGTTCGATGACGATGATGACGAACCAGATTACACTCCTTGGCCAGCTGATGAAATACCTATTCTTCCTCTAAAGCCAACCACATGCAGACAACAAGCAAAAGATCCGTTGCTGACCTCACCAAGCCCACAGCCTTGTATGATGTTTTCCTCCGGTTCTTATCATGAACAATTTCCACCTTTAGAGAAACAAACGAATCCACAAACCAGTGTGGTTTCAAAACCATATGTCCAGTCTTTTGTTACTCCTACTGGACAACTCGAAGGACCAAAGCAGTATGAAGCAGTCCTTAACTGGCAAACTCAGAATGCCAGAGATCAGAATTCAGTCATGGAATCTATTGATACCAGGCTCACTAATGTTCAAGCTCAAGTCGAAAGCACAGACAAGAAAGTTGATAGCATTTCAGCTCAGCTGGAACAGCTATATCTTAATCTACACCATCAGATTGTAAAACTGGATGTAGAGCTTAGAACAATGATTCAGAACAGATATTGGGGTTCAGAGTTCAACCAAAAAGAAGCTGAGATCAGACAATTCAAAAGTGAACTCGCTAGAATTGATGCTGAGAAACAACAACAAACCTCCTTGTTTGGTCCAACACAAACCTTACCTGCATACACACCTTCATTCAACACATACCAACCTTTCTATAGACCAACGAGTCAACAACCCGTGGATTATGCAAAATTCTTTGGGTTATCACACCTCTCCATACCTAAACTAGCACTAAAACCCAAACCAGCTGCTAGACCTTCAACCTTTAAATCATCATCAACTTCCACACAGCAGTCTTTTACCTCCACACAACAACCCACTTCACCACAGGCTACACCTGAACCCACTCAAACTCCAGCAAAAGACAAAGCACCTATGCATCAACTCTATTCCCATGAATATGAGACTGGTTTTCCTTCTCTTGAAACCAATATCTTAGAAGAAGATTCTGAAGCTTCCAACTCTTCTGAAGAATCTCACTCTTCAACAGAATCACTATCTATTACAGATTCTGAAGAGAACTATATTGATATTCCTAATCTTCTCATGGCTCAACCATCAATAGATTCTAATGAACCTCAATCTCCAATAGAAGATGAGCTCTCTACTTCACGAGGACCTCCTATAGTTGAGGATCCAGATGATATCCCTCCGCATCAGAACAACTCTGTTCCAAAATCATCTCATGGACCGTGGTTTACATTTGATGATGTTTCAAAATTCAAATGGTTCTAGAGATTTCAAGAGTTTTCAGCATGGACAGATGTTCAAATGCTCAAACCTGATGCTGATTCAGATTCCATCCTTAGAGAATTCTGTTCCAGATTTCTTGGTTCTCTAAGAGATTGGTTTGAGAGTCTTAGCCAGTACAGACAACTCCAATTGTATCAGGCCACTATTCCTCAAGTCCTAGGACTCATCTATGAGCACTTCCTAGGGGAACCAACAGTTGCTTAAGAAGCAGCAAGAAAGGAATTTCACCAGATAAAATGTTGTTCTCTGAAGATCAAAGATCTAGATTTCCACTACAAGAGAATGACAGCCTTGTACTACAAACTCAATGGCTTCAAAGATGCTTCTCTCAAGCATGTTTTCGTTCAATCTCTTCCCAAAGAGATCTTTCCAGAAATACAAAGACAGCTTCATGCTCATCAGCTCAATATTGATACCCTTTCTTTAGGGAAGATTTATCAATTAGCTGTCTCCTGCCTTGAAAAGCTTTGTGAACAGAAAGAGTTCTTCAAAGACCTTATCAAACACAAAGAACCTTTCAAAAGCGCATGCAAAAAGCCTCATCTTGCTATAAAATGCAGAGATGAAAGAACCTTTCACTGCCCTGTCAAGAAAAAATCTCACTTCCAGAAGTTTTATCCATCCAGGCAGTCCAAGAAATACAGTTCCACAAAGCCTAAACAGCCTTACAGGTATTTTCGTAAAAAACCCTTTCCAACCAGAAGGCAGAAAGATGCCTGATGTTTCATTTGTAAGAAGAAAGGTCATTTTGCAAAGTCCTGTCCCAACAATCCTGCTGAATCAGCCGGACTACTTGAACACCTTCAACAAGTCTCTCCTCTCTTTGACAATGGGGATGTCGAGTCTGTATTCTCAGAACAGCAAGAGTATGATGATGACACTGTTTTTATCCGTGCTAACCAAAGTTCTGATTCATATTCAGATTCTGAGGGAATTCCTACAATCCATCATGTTGATTCCATCAACCTTGTCCAGGAAACCAGACCCTCAGTCAAAATCAATGTTCATCCTTCCAGGTTTTCTAAACCTATCTCTGTTATAGCTTTCATTAACACAGGAGCACAAAGAACTATGCTCAATCCTTCCATTCTTCCTCCTGAGTATTGGGAACATCACATTGAGTACTTCAAAGCAGCCAATGGAGAATTGTTTCAGACAAACCTCATCACCAAAAAACCCATCGGTATTCAATTCTTTCCAGATTGCATTCTCTAGGTAAAAATAGTAGGTTCTTCTCTTCCGGATAAGGATTTACTATTAGGTTTTGATGTTCTCCAGTTGATCAAGAAATTGCATTTATCTTTTAACGGTATTCGGTACAAACAAAGGTTTCTACCTTATACGGATACCTTAAAGCTATATTCACTTTCTAATGCTCCTCCACCATATGAAAACCTCAAACACCAGTTCCTTCCTTTCTGTCCTGAAAGTCATATCCAATTTTCCCATCCATCACCATTGTGGAAAAATTCCAAGTTCTTTGTTAAGTTACCATTTAAACTTAATGAAGACATCAACCCAACAAAAGCCACACATTCAGGAATGACTCCTTCAGATCTCCTGTTAGCCCAAGCTGAGTGCCAACAGCTTATGGCCCAAGGTCTCATTGAGCCCACGAATTCTGAAAGGGCATGCCAGGCCTTTTATGTTGAAAAAAGATCAGAAATAGTTCAGGGTAAGAAAAGATTAGTAATTGATTATCAGCCCTTTAACTGTTTCCTGAAAGATGACAAGTTTCCTTTGCCCAAGATTCAGTCCCTGTTTATCCATCTCCACGGAGCAAAAGTATTCTCTAAATTTGATCTCAAATCAGGATTTTGGCAAATCGGCATACATCCTGATGATCGGCCCAAAACAGCATTCTGTATTCTTAATACCTATTACTAATGGACAGTCGTGCCCTTTGGTTTGAAAGTTGCACCATCACTGTTCCAGAAAACCATGGTAAAGATCTTCGAGCCCATCATCAATTGTGCTCTCATCTATATTGATGATATTTTACTCTTCTTCAAAGACCATGAGTCCCACCAGTAACTTTTGAGTTAGTTTCTCTCCATTATTGACTCACATGGGATTATGCTTTCAGAAAAGAAAAGTCAGATGGGTCAAGATTCCATTGAATTTCTTGGAATGATCATTAAAGACAGTTGTTACTATCTTGGAGCACACATTGCTCAAGAATTATTACACTTTCCAGATCAGCACCTATCTAGAAAGCAGATTCAACAGTTTCTCAGGATAATCAATTATCTCAGAGACTTTTTCCCGCATATTACGGTGCACACATCACAGCTGTCAAAGATGTTGAAAAAGAATGCCCCACCATGGGGACAAGAGCAAATTACAGCCATCCAGGTGTTAAAACAGATAACTTTGAATCCACTACCATTGAGGATTCCAGCTAGTGGACAACGTATTCTCCAAACAGATGTCATTGATGAATTCTGGGGAGCAGTGCTCTTAAAAAATATCAATGGAAAAGATCACTACTGTGCTCATGCCAGAAATTTGAATTCCACCTCATCGGCCACAATTTTATTGTCAGATTAGACAATTCATCTTTCCCGAAGATAATGGATTTCAAAAATAAAGTATTACCAGACAAGCATCTCCTCCGCCTTAAAACCTAGTTCTCCCGATATGATTTCTCAGTCCAACACATTAAGGGTGATAAGAATCTTATCCCTGACCTCCTCTCCAGACCTTCCAAACATATTGCGCTCATCAACTCCTTCAGACAAGTCCCAGTCATAACAATGGCATCATCCTTACCAAAACAAGCCCTAAACAAAAGGTATTTTCCTTCTGGAAAAACCTTCAATTCAGCTTTTGCCATCCAAGATTATGCCAGAAAATACGTTTTTCAGTATTTCATCAAGGCCTACCTTCTCACCGAGACTATTCCTGTTCTTAACTTCTACCCAGAAAACCTATTCTTCACAGGTCTGTCTTTCCATCCACTCAAAGGAATTACCGAAGATGAGTGATGGTACATTTGGTGCCTAACTATTCTTTATGTCACAAAATTGGTTTTTCCTGTCCGACCCATCTGCACATATTTTATGAATCCAGAAAAGGCAACCTTTCTTATCTGGACCGTTCTTGAATGGTATTCACCACTTCCTTGGTGGAGAATGAAGCTACAACAATTGATCTCTCTTTGCAACCTCGACAAGATACCAGGCACAGAAGCAGACATGTTCACTTCTGTTTTCACAATTCATAGGCCTTATTTTCAACATCCATATACTGATAACTTTTGGACTATTGACCAAGCTCGAGAATGAAGTACAATGCCATATCCAACCCTTCTAGAACAAGACCAAGACATTCAAAGGAATTTGCACAATTTCCTTTGTCAGCTCAGTCACAAACCAGAACCTTATAAAAACATCCTTCATACCTCCCTAGGCCCTCAACATGAAATCTTAATGGTTCTAACTCCATCCGCCATTTCTAATCCAAAGTCTTTAGGTATCATTCCCAAAGAAGAAAAGCCAGATTATACTGAATTTTTATTTCAAGATGCCCAAGACCCATGGGAAGACTTTATGTCACTATCCCAGCACCTTGAACAACTCCAAACACCTCCATCTCTCAATGGAACCAGCACTACCAACCAGCCAGCTGATCAACAACATTCAGCACAGCCATCAGAGATTTTCCCACCTTATTGCTCACAGGTTCGGACTCAACCTTCACTTGATCCAGAAGAAGAACAAAGAGCCTAATTTTGCCCTTAGCCCTGTGTGCCAGGCTGTACTCATCCTGATAAGATCTTTAAAAGAGATGATAAGGATGAAACTGATTCAGATGCTAACACGATTTCACTTGGATAAGATCAATCAGCTTGCCGACACTCTCCAAAGTTCAAGTAGTTTGTCATGTTGTAATAATTGTGTTTGTTGAGTGTGCTTTTACTTTTTCAGAGTGATTTACTTTATTAAAGTTTGCTTTATAAAAGAGATAGGGACCTGTCCTATCCTTTTATCTTTATCTTTAGCTTTTGTCTTGTCACTCTACTTTTTCAAAAGTAGATATTTTACTTTAATCATGTTGTTTGTAAAAAAGCAAAGGTCCTGTCCTGCTTTACTCGCCTATATAAGGTAGCTCTCCCTCCATTGTAAGAAAGGCTCATTTGGGAGCATTAATCAGAAGTCTTTTTCCTACCTAAAAGAAAAGAAAAAAAAAGCTCAATTTGGAGCATTAATCAGAAGTTGGGGAAATAAAGAGTGTTTTCTTAAAAAAAAAGAAAAAAAAAGCTCAATTTGGAGCATTAATCAGAAGTGTTTTTCCTACCTATCCATGATCAGTTAAGTTCTTTTTCTCTATTCTTCTAATAAGGATAACAGATCGTCTTAAGATTGTTCACCTATCCTTTGGCCTATCGACAAGTATGCTCTACACTTGCCTCTTATAGAGGATCTTGTGTATCAGAAAGTCTTCAATACACTAGTTTCAGATCTATATCTAGATCTTAGGGTATTTTAGTATATTAAGTCCTAGAATCGATCTCTAAAAACACTGTTTACCCTTGTTAATGCCTAGGGAGTTGCTCCAATTTTGGGTGGTATATGTCTCGGTTACTACTCTGGTATTGAGTATACTGGTCAAAAACCTTGTTGTTCAGAGCTTGTGTAGCTTTGAGACAGAACTTGTGTAGTTCGCCCCTGCCTTGGTATCAGAGCCATAGCGTCGTTCCTCTTGAGAGTGATAGTATATTGATAGATGATCTATGATTCCTGAAAAAGAAGAATAGAGAAACTTGAAAATTATAGCTTCCACTTCTACTTCCCAGTCTACTGAGTCTCCAGTATGTCTTTCCTCTACTCTGTCTCTTCCTAAGTCTTGTACAAAACATTTAGCTTCTAAAATAGAAAATCTTATAGAATATTCTTATATTCCAGATTCTATACAAATTTCTAAGTCTTCCTTACCTCTTATTAGTCCATACAAACTCAACCATAGACCCAACTCTTTCACCCATACAATCCGTACCCTCATCTCCACAAAAAGACCTACTCCAAAAGAATATATTCAGTCTTCAGACTGGATCAGTGTGCTTTGCAAGCAACTCAAGCAGAGCAGTATGTAACCTTAGAGATTCCAACAGAGCTCATGACCCAATGGAATCAGGAAGGATATATGCAGCTCCATCTTGGGGGTATACGTATAATTCTCACCCTACATGGCAGAAAAGGTCTACCAGTGACCGCTAGAATAGCCCTAATGGATACAAGGTTCAAAGAGTACCAACATGCTGTAATTGGTACTGTCCTGACAACTCTCCACTCTGGGAGCGTTCTTCTCACCTGTTACCCAAACTTCAACCTTTCCCTTGAAGATCCTAACTACCCACAACCTTGAAGGTTCAGATCCAACTCCAAGGAGCTGAACAAGTAGTCACAGCAAAGATGGCTACTTTATACCACCAACTTGTTTACCGTCTTCAAAACCATGCTCTTGACTTACCTTCACCACAAACAACCTTAGATACGCTCATGATCCTCGCGGATAATGAGTCTGTACCTACAATTGTCCAAATCCCTAAACAGATCCAAAAACAGGAACTTCTCAAGCTCATGCCTTTAGAATGGTTATCCAATTATGAGAAATTCCACTAAAATTCCCAGCCTATCCAAACCTCTGATGCTCAATTCAAAAAAAGACCAGATGGCACTGTCAAGCTGACATTCCAGCCTCCAGCGTCCAATCAACAGCATCAGCCTCCCAGGCTTTCATATACTGCTATGATCACAGCAGTAAAAATAGGACAAGAAAAGTTGCCTATTGAAGGATTTGATTCTGATGGATATCCCATCTATCCAGGAAAAATCCAAGGACACTTCCTATGGGATGCACCAGGATCACACATGTGTGATGACAATTGCCCTTGTCTTGAAGATGGAGAATTAGATGACGATTGGTATGTCAACAGAAAGCCCAAAAAGAAAAAAGAACCAGAAGTCTCTAAAGCTCCAATAATCTGGATGTTCGATGACGATGATGATGAACTAGATTACACTCCTTGGCCAGCTGAAGAAATACCTATTCCTCCTCTAAAGCCAACCACATGCAGACAATAAGCAAAAGATCCTTTGCTGACCTCATCAAGCCCACAGCCTTGCATGATGTTTTCCTCCAGTTCCTATTATGAACAATTTCCACCTTTGGAGAAACAAACGATCCACAAACCAGTGTGGTTTCAAAACCATATAGAGGGGGGGAGTAAGGGCAGCGGAATACAAGATCGCCATAATATCAAGGAAAACAAAGTTTATCATAAAACATCAAAACAGTTTCCACTGGTCGTACAGCCCAAAACTTAAGACACTCCTGGTCTTCTTCAACAGGGTACCAGACCGTCTAGGAAACAAGCATGAGTTTTTCTGATGCACAGGGTCCTTGAACAAGGCAAGTGCAGAGCATACTATCTCAAGTTTTCTTTTAGAAAATGAACTGATAAATCATTTTTCAAACCTTTTCAGAGATCCTAAGAACTTCATTAACAGAGAGAGAAGAGAGAGTTTAGAGATTCATAGCTTATAAAACAAACTTCTTAGATTTCTTCGAAGCTTAGACCTATGTTACAATGAAGAGGGAGCTGCCTTAAATAGGCAAGCTGAGCAGGACAGGACCCCTGCTTTTTCAAAAGTAAAAATAAAATAAGACATCTACTTTTTAAAAGTAGGAGATAGGATAAAAAGCAAAGGCTAAAAGGATAGGACACGTCCCTATCTCGTTTCTAAGAAAGATTTGTGATCAATGACCTTTTGGAAGATGAGATGCCGGAGATCCTCTGGTAGGGATGAAATAAAAGCTTTGTCTGAGACTTTGTCTGAGGAGGATGAAGCCATTGCTATGGTTGAAACTTGGTTGGCTTTGGAAGGTCCGGATAGAATATCAGGGATAAGGTTCTGGGTTCCTTTCATATGCTTCACGGAGAAGTCATATTTTGAAAACCAGTCTTTTAATCGCAAAAGCATCTTCTCTGGAATATTCTTTCCTTTTGTGGTCAGGATGGATGGGAAAGATGAGCTGTCCAATCTGATAAGAAAATGATAATCGATTAAATGATATTCAAATTTTTTAATACCATTTTTCACGGCTAAAATCTCTTTGTAGATACTGTGGTAGTGGCATTGTGAGTCAGAGAAATGTCCACTAGCGTATCCGATAAGATTCTCTTTTCCATTCAGTTCTTCAAGGAGTACAGCACCCCATGAAGTGTCACTTGCGTCTGTTTGTAAGATCCGGTTGCCATGTGTAATGAGCTTTAATGGTAGAGGATCTTGTGCAATCTGTTTAAGCTTGGTGACAGCTGTAGTATGGGTGTCATTCCATTCTGGAGGCTTTTTTTTCAATAAAGCCGAAAGTTGTGCTGTATGGAGGTCCACGTGAGGGATGAAATCACGGATGTAATTGATGATACCAAAGAATTGCTGGATCTGCTTTCTGGATAAGTGTTGATCTGGAAAGTGAAGCAGTTCTTGGGCAATGTGCTTTCCTGGTTGGTAGTGACCGTCTTTGATTACCATGCCAAGGAATTCAATGTTGGAGGTGGCTATGGTGTTTTTCTTGGGAGACAGCATGATTCCATGAGATTGAATGATATCAAGAAAGTGATTTAACAGCTGGCGATGTTCTGCACGTGTTTCTGAAAACAACAAAATATCGTCAATGTAAATCAATGCATGATGCAAAATAGGTTGAAAGATTTTAACCATTGCTTTTTGGAAAATAGAAGGAGCAGTCTTTAAACCGAAGGGTAAAACTGTTCATTGGTAATGAGCATTCGAAATGCAAAAAGCAGTTTTGTATCTTTCAGAGGGTTCAATGCCTAATTGCCAAAAAACCTGATTTTAAATCAAATTTTGAAAAGATTTGGGCATTCTTCAAATATGTGAAAATGTTTTGTCGTTTTGGAAGAGGAAATTTGTCATCTTGTAAAAACATGTTTAAAGGCTGGTAATCGATGACTAATCTCTTTTTTCCACGGACAAGTTCAGAGTGTTTTTCCACATAAAAAGCTTGACAAGCCCACTGAGAAGTTGTGGGTTCAATAAGACCTTGGGCTAAAAGTTGTGAGCATTCTTTTTGGGCTAGGACTAAGTCAGAGGGACTCATTCCTGGATGGGTTGCTTTGGTAGGATTGGCGTCTTCATTTAGCTTGAAGGGTAGCTTAATGAAGAAGGACTTGTTTTTCCATAATGGACTTGGATGGGTGAATTCAGCATGAGACTCAGGGCAAAACTAGAGTAGTTTGGCTGAGATGTCTTGGTAGGACTGAGGGGAATTGGAAAGACTGTAGAGTCTGAGGATGTTTATGAAAGGTTTAAACATGGATTTGACTCGAATACTGGTTGGAAGGATTTGGAGATGTGGGACTTTGGAGATGGTATCGAAACCTAATAAGATGTCTTTGTCAGGAAGGTTCGAACCAATGACATGTGTCTAAATAACACAATTTGGGAAGATCCGAATACCAATGGGATGTTTGGTAATCAAATCTGTTGTGAAAACTTTTCCATCGGCTGCTTTGAAATGTTCTGTATGAGGATTCCAGTGGTGAAGTGGAAGGATATCAGGATTGAGCATAGTCTTTTGAGCTCCTGTAAAGCATCTACTGGACTTTTTCCTGTCATTGGATTTTTTGACACAGGCGCTCAAAAGACTATGCTCAATCCTGATATCCTTCCACTTCACCACTGGAAGCCTTATACAGAACATTTCAAAGCAGCCGATGGAAAAGTTTTCACAACAGATTTGATTACCAAACATCCCATTGGTATTCGGATCTTCCCAAATTGTGTTATTTGGACACATGTCATTGGTTCGAACCTTCCTGACAAAGACATCTTATTAGGTTTCGATACCATCTCCAAAGTCCTATATCTCCAAATCCTTCCAACCGGTATTCGAGTCAAATCCATGTTTAAACCTTTCATAAACATCCTCAGACTCTACAGTCTTTCCAATTCCCCTCAGTCCTACCAAGACATCTCAGCCAAACTACTCCAGTTTTGCCCTGAGTCTCATGCTGAATTCACCCATCCAAGTCCATTATGGAAAAACAAGTCCTTCTTCATTAAGCTACCCTTCAAGCTAAATGAAGACACCAATCCTACCAAAGCAACCCATCCGGGAATGAATCCCTTTGACTTAGTCCTAGCCCAAAAAGAATGCTCACAACTTTTGGCCCAAGGTCTTATTGAACATACAACTTCTCAGTGGGCTTGTCAAGCTTTTTATGTGGAAAAACACTCTGAACTTGTCCGTGGAAAAAAGAGATTAGTCATCGATTACCAGCCTTTAAACATGTTTTTACAAGATGACAAATTTCCTCTTCCAAAACGACAAAACATTTTCACATATTTGAAGAATGCCCAAATCTTTTCAAAATTTGATTTAAAATCAGGTTTTTGGCAATTAGGCACTGAACCCTCTGAAAGATACAAAACTGCTTTTTGCATTTCGAATGCTCATTACCAATGGACAGTTTTACCCTTCGGTTTAAAGACTGCTCCTTCCATTTTCCAAAAAGCAATGGTTAAAATCTTTCAACCTATTTTGCATCATGCATTGATTTACATTGACGATATTTTGTTGTTTTCAGAAACACATGCAGAACATCGCCAGCTGTTAAATCACTTTCTTGATATCATTCAATCTCATGGAATCATGCTATCTCCCAAGAAAAGCACCATAGCCACCTCCAACATTGAATTCCTTGGCATGGTCATCAAAGACGGCACTACCAACCAGGAAAGCACATTGCCCAAGAACTGCTTCACTTTCCAGATCAACACTTATCCAGAAAGCAGATCCAGCAATTCCTTGGTATCATCAATTACATCCGTGATTTCATCCCTCACGTGGACCTCCATACAGCACAACTTTCGGCTTTATTGAAAAAGAAGCCTCCAGAATGGAATGACACCCATACTACAGCTGTCACCATGCTTAAACAGATTGCACAAGATCCTCCACCATTAAAGCTCATTACAGATGGCAACCGGATCTTACAAACAGACGCAAGTGACACCTCATGGGGTGCTGTACTCCTCGAAGAACTCAATGGAAAAGAGAATCTTATCGGATACGCTAGTGGACATTTCTCTGACTCACAATGCCACTACCACAGTATCTACAAAGAGATTTTAGCCGTGAAAAATGGTATTAAAAAATTTGAATATCATTTAATCGATTATCATTTTCTTATCAGATTGGACAGCTCATCTTTCCCATCTATCCTGACCACAAAAGGAAAGAATATTCCAGAGAAGATGCTTTTGCGATTAAAAGACTGGTTTTCAAAATATGACTTCTCCGTGAAGCATATAAAAGGAACCCAGAACCTTATCCCTGATATTCTATCCGGACCTTCCAAAGCCAACCAAGTTTCAACCATAGCAATGGCTTCATCCTCCTCAGACAAAGCTTTTATTTCATCCCTACCAGAGGATCTCCGGCATCTCATCTTCCAAAAGGTCATTGATCACAAATCTTTCTTAGAAAACCCAAAACTCATAGACAGATTATGGTCTCTAATGGCCATGCAAGAGTTTCTCCCTCTAGAGAATGGGTTATCTCACCGACCTTTTAACCCCCATCCTAATCCGGATCAAATGCACCATACCATCTTCAGACTTTCAACCATCTTCCATCCCATTGTTGATAACCACACTGCTTGGGGTCACTATGTAATCAAGAACATCACTATCCAAGCCTACTATGTCTTTTGGTACTGGTTAAACCTTTACCCAGTTGCTATTCTCTACGACCCAAGTCTAGTTCATACATGCAGACGATACGGAAAAGGTCAATGGTTTGACAGACTACTTGCTCTTATCTTCAAGGATCCCTTGACCCTTGAACTCATCAATGGATTCCAGATCCAACAGACTGTCATCCTCATCATCAAGCTTACAGATATATGGGGAAGATACTCTGCTCCCCTTCTTAGAGTTATTGACCACACTCATCACTGTGAGTCTTTCAGTCCTATGTGGAACGAATGTCTTACAGCCAGGCTTGCCTTAGTTGAAGAATATGGAGTTCCTCCAACTTACAACACTCACAGCCCCTTATCTCCGGATATTACTTCAACTCCTCGTCTCTTCTACAGAGAACGACTCCATAACTATGCCCTCGATGAAGATCATGCTTTTGATCTTGAATGGCCACAGCCACACCATCCAGATCCCTTCATTCCTGACATAGGAGAATCATCCTTCACCTCTCTCCTACCTGCTATTCTGGATCACTCTCCTACTGACGATGACACTGACTCAGACACTGATGCCATCTCACTCTGAGACACATCAGCCTGCCGACACTTTGTATTTTGTCGTGTTGTAATATTTTGTTTGAGTGTGTTTATGCTTTTGTTTTACTTTATTAAAGTTGCTTTAGAAAAGAGATAGGGACGTGTCCTATCCTTTTAGCTTTTCCTTTTTATCCTGTCTCCTACTTTTGAAAAGTAGATGTCTTATTTTATTTTTACTTTTGAAAAAGTAGGGGTCCTGTCCTGCTCAGCTTGCCTATTTAAGGCAGCTCCCTCTTCATTGTAAAATAGGTCTAAGCTTCGAAGAAATCTAAGAAGTTGAAGTTTGTTTTATAAGCTATGAATCTCTAAACTCTCTCTTCTCTCTCTGTTAACGAAGTTCTTAGGATCTCTGAAAAGGTTTGAAAAACGATTTATCAGTTCATTTTCTAAAAGAAAACTTGAGATAGTATGCTCTGCACTTGCCTTGTTCAAGGATCCTGTGCATCAGAAAAACTCATGCTTGTTTCCTAGACGGTCTGATGCCCTGTTGAAGAAGACCAAGAGTGTCTTAAGTTTTGGGCTGTACGACCAGTGGAAACTGTTTTGATGTTTTATGATAAACTTTGTTCTCTCCTAGTGGACAACTCGAAGAACCAAAGCAGTACGAAGCAGTCCTTAACTGGCAAACTCAGAATGCCAGAGCTCAGAATTCAGTCCTGGAATCTATTAATACCATGCTCACTAATGTTCAGGCTCAAGTCCAAAGCACAGACAAAAAAGTTGATAGTATTTTAGCTCAGCTAGAACAGCTATATCTTAATCTACACCGTCAGATTGCAAAACTGGATATAGAGCTCAGAACAATGATTCAGAACAGATATTGGGGTCTAGAGTTCAACCAAAAAGAAGCTTAGATCAGACAACTCAAAAGTGAACTCGCTAGAATTGATGCTGAGAAACAACAATAAACCTCCTTGTTTGGTCCAACACAAACCTTACCTGCATACACACCTTCATTAAACACATACCAACCTTTCTACAGGTCAACGAGTCAACAACCTGTGGATTATGCAAAATTCTTTGGGTTATCACACCTCTCTATACCTAAACCAGCACCAAAACCCAAACCAGCTGCTAGACCTAGAACCTTTCAATCATCAACTTCCACACAGCAACTTTTTTACCTCCACACAACAACCTACTTCACCGCAGGCTACACCTGAACCCACTCAAACTCCAGCAAAAGACAAAGCTATGCATCAACTCTATTCCCAAGAATATAAGACTGGTTTTCCTTCTCTTGAAACCAGTATCCTAGAAGAAGATTCTGAAGCTTCCAACTCTTCTGAAGAATCTCACTCTTCAACAGAATCAATATCTGTTACAGATTCTAAAGAGAACTATGTTAATATTCCTAATCTTTTCATGGCTCAACCATCAACAGGTTCTAATGAACCTCAATCTCCAACAGAAGATGAGCCCTCTACTTTACGAGGACCTCCTATAGTTGAGGATCCAGATGATATCCCTCCGCATCAGAACAACTCTGTTCCAAAATCATCTCATGGACCGTGGTTCATATTTGATGATGTTCCAAAATTCAAATGGTTCCAGAGATTTCAAGAGTTTTCAGCATGGACAGATGTTCAAATGCTCAAACCTGATGCTGATTCAGATTCCATCCTTAGAGAATTCTGTTCCAGATTTCTTAGTTCTCTAAGAGCTTGGTTTGAGAGTCTTATCTAGTACAGACAACTCCAATTGTATCAGGCCACTATTCCTCAAGTCCTAGGACTCATCTTTGAACAGTTCCTAAGGGAACCAACAGTTACTCAAGAAGCAGCAAGAAAGGAATTTCACCAGTTGAAATGTTGTTCTCTGAAGATCAAAGATCTAGATTTCCACTACAAGAGAATGACAGCCTTGTACTGCAAACTCAATGGCTTCAACGATGCTTCTCTCAAGCATGTTTTCGCTCAATCTCTTCCTAAAGAGATCTTGCCAGAAATACAAAGACAGCTCCATGCTCATCAGCTCAATATTGATACCCTTTCCTTAGGGAAGATTTATCAATTAGCTGTCTCCTGCCTTGAAAAGCTTTGTGAACAGAAAGAGTTCTTCAAAGACCTTATCAAACACAAAGAACCTTTCAAAAGCGCATGCAAAAAGCCTCATCTTGCTATCAAATGCAGAGATGAAAGAACCTGTCACTGCCCTGTCAAGAAAAAATCTCACTTCCAGAAGTATTATCCATCGAGGTAGTCCAAGAAACACAGTTCTTCAAAGCCTAAACATCCTTACAGGTATTTCCGTAAAAAACCCTTTCCAACCAAAAGGCAGAAGGATGCCCGATGTTTCATTTGCAAGAAGAAAGGACATTTTGCAAAGTCCTGTCCCAACAATCCTGCTCAATCAGCCAGACTGCTTGAACACCTTCAACAAGTCTCTCCTCTCTTTGACAATAAGGATGTCGAGTCTGTATTCTCAAAATAGCAAGAGTATGATGATGACACTATTTTTATCCTTGCTAACTAAAGTTCTGATTCAGATTCAGATTTCGAGGGAATTCCTGCAATCCATCATTTGATTCCATCAACCTTGTCCAGGAAATCAGACCCTTAGTCAAAATCAATGTTCTTCCTTCCAGGTTTTCTAAACCTATCTCTGTCATAGCTTTCATTGACACAGGAGCACAAAGAACTATGCTCAATCCTTTCATTCTTCCTCCTGAGTATTGGGAACATCATACTGAGTACTTCAAAACAGCCAATGGCGAATTGTTTCAAACAAACCTTATCACCAAAAAACTCATCGGTATTCAATTCTTTCCAGATTGCATTCTCTGGGTAAAAATAGTAGGTTCTTCTCTTCCCGATAAGGATTTACTATTAGGTTTTGATGTTCTCCAGTTGATCAAGAAATTGCAAATATCTTTTAACGGTATTCAGTACAAACAAAGGTTTCTACTTTATACAGATACCTTAAAGCTATATTCACTTTCTAATGCTCCTCCACCATATGAAAACCTCAAACACCAGTTCCTTCCTTTCTGTCCTGAAAGTCATATCCAATTTTCCCATTCATCACCACTGTGGAAAAATTTCAAGTTCTTTGTTAAGTTACCATTCAAACTTAATGAAGACATCAACCCAACAAAAGCCACACATCGAGGAATGACTCCTTCAGATCTCCAGCTAGCCCAAGCTGAGTGCCAACAACTCATGGCCCAAGGACTCATTGAGCCCACGAATTCTGAATAGGCTTGCTAGGCCTTTGATGTTGAAAAAAGATCAGAAATAGTACGGGGTAAGAAAAGATTGGTAATTGATTATTAGCCCTTTAACTATTTCCTGAAAGATGACAAGTTTTCTTTGCCCAAGATTCAATCCCTGTTTATCCATCTCCACGGAGCAAAGGTATTCTCTAAATTTGATCTCAAATTAGGATTTTGGCAAATCGGCATACATCCTGATGACCAGCCCAAAACAGCATTCTGTATTCCTAATGCCCATTACCAATGGACAGTCATGCCATTCAGTTTGAAAGTTACACCATCACTGTTCCAGAAAACCATGGTAAAGATCTTCGAGCCCATCATCAATAGTGTTCTTATCTATATTGATGATATTTTACTCTTCTCCAAAGACCATGAGTACCACCAGCAACTTTTGAGTCAGTTTCTCTCCATTATTGACTCACATGGGATTATGCTTTCAAAAATAAAAAAGTCAGATGCGTCCAGATTCCGTTAAATTTCTTAGAATGATCATTAAAGACAGTTGTTACTATCTTGGAGCACACATTGCTCAAGAATTATTGCACTTTCCAGATCAGCACCTATCCAGAAAGCAGATTCAGCAGTTTCTCGGGATAATCAATTATCTTAGAGACTTTTTTCCGCATATTACGGTGCACAAATCACAGCTGTCAAAGATGTTGAAAAAGAATACCCCAACATGGGGACTAGAGCAAACTGCAGTCGTCCAGGTGTTAAAATAGATAACTCAGAATCCATTACCATTGAGGATTCCAGCTAATGGACAACGTATTCTCCAGACAGATGCTAGTGATGAATTCTGGGAGCAGTGCTCTTAGAAAATATCAATGGAAAAGATCACTACTGTGCTCATACTAGTAGACAGTTTAAAGATGTTGAAAAGCATTATCACGTGATCTACAAAGAGATCTTGGCGGTAAAATACGCAATCCAGAAATTTGAATTCCACCTCATCGGCCACAACTTTATTGTCAGATTAGACAATTCATCTTTCCCGAGGATAATAGACTTCAAAAATAAAGTACTACCAGACAAGCACCTCCTCCGCCTTAAAAACTAGTTCTCCCGATATGATTTCTCAGTCCAACACATTAAGGGAGATAAGAATCTTATCCCTGACCTCCTCTCCAGACCTTCCAAACATATTGCGCTCATCAACTCCTTCAGACAAGTCCCAGTCATAACAATGGCATCATCCTTACCAAAACAAGCCCTAAACAAAAGGTATTTTCCTCTTGGAAAAACCTTCAATTCAGCTTTTGCCATCTAAGATTATGCCAAAAAATATATTTTTTGATATTTCATCAGGGCCTACCTTCTCATCGAGACTATTCCTATTCTTGACTTCTACCCAGAAAACCTATTCTTCACAAGTCTATGTCTCCATCCACTCAAAGGAATTACCGAACATGAGTTATGGTACATTTGGTGCCTAACAGTTCTTTATGTCACAAAATTAGTTTTTCCTGTCCGACCCGTCTGCACACATCTCATGAATCCAGAAAAGGCAACCTCTCTTATTTGGATCGTTCTTGAATGGTATTCACCACGTCATTGGTAGAGAATGAAGCTACAACAATTGATCTCTCTTCACAACCTCGACAAGATACCAAACACAGAAGCAGACATGTTCACTTCTGTTTTCACAATTCATAGGCCTTATTTCCAACATCCACATACTTATAACTTTTGGACTGTTCACCAAGCTTGAGAATAGAGTACAATGCCACATCCAGCCCTTCTAGAACAAGACCAAGACATTCAAAGGAATTTGCACAATTTCCTTTGCCAGCTCAATCACAAACCAGAACCTTATAAAAATATCCTTCATACCTCCCTAGGCCCTCAGCATGAGATCTTAATGGTTCCAACTCCATCCGCCATTTCTAATCCAAAGTCTTCAGGTATCATTCTAAAAAAAAAAGCCAGATTATACTGAATTTTTATTTCAAGATGCCCAAGACCCTTGGGAAGACTTTTTGTCACTATCCCAGCACCTTGAACAACTCCAAACACCTCCATCTCTCAATGGAACCAGTACTAGCAACCAAAAAGTTGATCAACAACATTCAGCACAGCCATCAGAGATTTTTCCACCTTATTGCTCATAGGTTCAGACTCAACCTTCACCTGATCCAGAAGAAGAACAAAAAGCCCAATTTTGGCCTTGGCCCTGTGTACTAGGCTGTACTCATCCTGATAAGATCTTCAAAAGAGATGATAAGGATGAAACTTATTCAGATGCTGACATGATTTCATTTGGATAAGATCAATCAGCTTGCCGACACTCTCCAATGTTTAAGTAGTTTATCATGTTGTAATAATTGTGTTTGTTGAGTGTGCTTTTACTTTGTTAGAGTGCTTTACTTTATTAAAGTTTGCTTTATAAAAGAGATAGGGACCTGTCCTATCAATTTATTTTTATCTTTAGCTTTTTTCTTGTCACTCTACTTTTTCAAAAGTAGATGTTTTACTTTAATCATGTTGTTTGTAAAAAAGCAGGGGTCCTGTCCTACTTTACTCGCCTATATAAGGCAGCTATCCCTCCATTGTAAAAAAAGCTCAATTTGGAGCATTAATCAGAAGTGTTTTTCCTACCTATCCATGATCAGTTAAGTTCTTTCTCTCTATTCTTCTAATAAGGATAACAGATCGTCTTAAGATTGTTCACCTATCCTTTGGCCTATCGACAAGTATGCTCTACACTTGCCTCTTATAAAGGATCTTGTGTATCAGAAAGTCTTCAATACACTAGTTTCAGATCTATATCTAGATCTTAGGGTATTTCAGTATATCAGGTCCCAAAATCGATCTCCAAAAATACTGTTTACCTTCGTTAATGCCCAAGGAGTTGCTCCAATTTTGGGTGGTATGTGTCTAGGTTACTACTCTGGTATTTAGTATACAGGTCAGAAACCCTGTTGTTCGGAGCTTGTGTAGCTTTGAGACAGAACTTATATAGTTCTGTGGGAACTTGTGTAGTTCGCCCCCACGTTGGTATCAGAGCCAAAGACTGTTGATTAAAGATTGTGTGAAACTCATCTGTTTTAGAGTCATCAGACGAGTTTTCTAATGCGAACACTGTTTTTTCATTTGGTTCATCCTCTTTTGAAAAATAGGATTTTACTTCTTCCTTATCAGGGGAATAATCTGTAATATGTCCTTTTTTCTTACAGATAAAACATCTGTGGGATTTTTTCCTTTGTTGTTCCTTAAATGAAGATGATCTTCTTCTGAAAAACTTGTATGGCCTTCGGGTTCTTTGAAAATGGGACTTTGAAGTGGATTTTGAGTGTCTGAATTTTTTAAGATGCTTTCTCTTTTGAGGATTGCAATCACATTTCTTTTTATCCTTGCATTTGATTTGCAAGTATGGCTTTTTGTAAACACTTCTGAAACGCTCTCTGTATAGTTTGTCAAGGCATCCTTTGGTAATCTGAAAGATTTTCCCTAAGGAAATATTTTCAAGGTTGAGATTATAGATTGTGAGTTGCCTTCGCATCTCTAGTTGTAGTTCTTCTGGTAAAGAGGCAAGAAAAACACGCTTTAGAGTGGGATCATTGACTCCATTAAGTTTGTAGAACAAAATAGACATCTTCTTGTAAGGAAAATCAAGATCTTTGGAGTTGAGTAAACAGCACTTCATATTGAGATAATCTCTTCTAGCAGCCAGGGCAAAAGAGACATTTGACATTTAGACAAACTGAAGTTGTCTGTGAGGACTGAGATGTCAAACCAATCTCGTAAAGAACCTGTAAAATGAGTAATAAGTTCTTTGAGGATAGATTCCACGGTTGCTCCTACTCTGATAATTTTAAGATCTACCTAAGTTGAGATCTCAGATAGTTTTGGAGCTTGAGGTTGAGAAGGAGGTGGAGCATATGTGGACTCAGTAGGGTCGTCCATATTAGAAGGAATTTCAAAGTATGATTCTGGTTGAGATGCCTGTATGTGTTCTATTTCTTCTTATTGTGCCATCAGAAGTTTAGTAATGTCTGCAATTGAGGGTAACGGAGTATGTGGCGTTGTTATAATAGAGCAATAATGCCTCAAAGTGCATCATTTGGACCAATAGCCTGCATGCTCGGGTTTTCAGCCTATATACCCAGGTGCATCAAAACTCAAAACAAGACTTCTTAAGGTTATAAAACCCAAAACTTGACACCTTTGTCATTAAACAAGGTACCAAACCCGAAAGAAATACTATCAAGAGTTTTCTGATGCATAGTATCCTTGTTCAAGGCAAGTGCAGAGCATACTTTCTCAAATTTTTAAAATGAACTGATAAAATTCTTTTTTAAATTTTTAGAATGCTAAGATTTCATCAACAAAGAGGATCTCGAGTTTAGAGAGTCATGTTTTCGAAAGCACACTGTTTATTTCTTCGATGTTCAAGGCTGCTTACAAAGTGAGGAATGTTTCTCTTAAATAAGAGAATTTCTCGAAAAAAGATAAAAATAGACCCACTGATGGTCCTACTCAAAACATAATCATTAAAGTGGATAAGACAGGACCTTTATCCTCTTGTCACATTTTTACAAAAGTAAAGAAACGACAACACCTTTTCATAAAGTAAAAGTAAATTGAAGACAAGCACTCATTACACACTTTAATTATAGTGGGGACATGCCATAAAGCTTATGGAGATGTGGACAGGTTCATGTAATCCTCATCTGAGGAGCTATTTGTGTCATCTTTTGACCATATCTTTACTAGAGGTATTGGCTCTAGATGATCGTAGTGGGGGCTACATGTCGGATATTGGAATCCTTCGTTTTTAGGCCATTGTGGAGTAGGACTTTTTGGTCTTTCTGGCTGGCTGACTAACTGGTTGTTCTGGCTGGCTGGTTGGCTGGTTGGCTAGTTGCTAGTGCTGGCTTCTTTGAGTTAAGGTGGTGTCCAGAGTTAATCAAAGTGTTGGGATAGTGACATGAAGTCTTCCCAAGGGTCTTAGGCATCCTGAAATAAAAAGTCAGTATAGTCTGGCTTTTCTTCTTTGAGAATGATACCCGAGGACTTGGTTACGAAAATGGCTGAAGAAGTTAGAACCATTAGAATGTCATGTTGAAGACCCAAAGAGGTGTGGGAGATGTTTTTGTGTGATTCTAACTTGTGATTGAGTTGGCAAAGGAAATTGTTCAAGAAGGGCTGGATGTGGCATAGTGTACCATTCACGTGCCTAGTCAACAGTCCAAAAATTATCGACGTGGGGATGTTGAAAAATGGCCTGTGAATTGTAAAGATAGATGTAAACATATTTGCTTCTGTTTCTGACATCCTCTCAAGGTTGTAGATGGTGGATAGTTGTTGTAGCTTCATTCTCCATCAAGGAATTGGTGAATACCATTGAAGCACGGTCCAGATGAGGAAAGTTGACTTCTCTGGATCCATAAGATGTTGTACAGAGGTCTGACTGGAAAGACTAGTTTTGTGACATAAAAGATAGTTAGGCACCAGATGTACCATAACTCATCTTCGATAATTCCTTTGACTGGGTAGAGATATAGACCTGTGAGGAATAGTTCTTCTAGATAGAAATTCAAGACAGGGATGGTGTCTGTGAGGAGGTAGACTTTGATGAAAAACCTGAAAATATATTTTTCGGCATAGTCTTAGATGGCAAAGGCTGAGTTGAACTTTTTTCCAGGAGGAAAATATCTTTTGGTTAGGCCTTACTTTGGTAGGGAGGTGGTCATGGCAATGAGAGGAAAATGGTACTAGGATGAGATGCAGTGTATGAGTTGTGGTGGTTTGGTAAGTCTGGATAGTAAGTCTGAGATGAGGTTCTGGGTTCCTTTTATATGCTTCACTAAGAAGTCATATTTTGAGAGCATCTTTTCTGGAATATTCTTCCCTTTTGAATTCATAATGGCCGAGAACGATGAGTTGTCCATCTTGATAAGAAAGTGGTAATCGATTAAATGATATTCAAACTTTTTAATACCATTTTTCACAGCTAGATCTCTTTGTAGATACTGTGGTAGTGGCACTATGTGTCAGAAACGTGTCCACTAGCATATCCAATAAAGTTCTCTTTTCCATTAATTTCTTCGAGCAGTACAGCACCCCATGAGTTGTCACTTGCGTCGGTTTGCAATATCCGATTGCTATTTGTGATGATTTTTAATGGTGGAGGATCTTGTGCAATCTTCTTTAATGTGGTGACGGCCAAAGTATGATAATTGTTCCATTCTAGTGGCTTCTTTTTTAATAAAGCCAAAAGCTGTCTGGTGTGTTGGTCCACATGAGGGATGAAATCATAGATGTAATTTATAATTTTGAGAAATTACTGGATTTATTTTTTGGTCAGATGCTGATCTGGAAAAGAAGCAGTTCCTGGGCAATGTGTTTTCCTAGTTGGTAGTGTCTATCTTTGATGACCATTCCAAGAAACTTGATGTTGTCTGTGGCAATAGTACTTTTCTTTGCCGACAGCATTATCCTATAAGATTGAAAAATATCAAGAAATTGATTTAACAGCTGGCGATATTCTTTATGAGTTCCTAAAAATAACAAGATATCATCAATATAAATCAATGCATGATGTAGTATGGGCTAAAAGATTTTAACCATTGCTTTCTGAAAAATAGAAGGGGTAGTTTTTAATCCAAATGATAAAATTATCCATTGGTAATGGGCATTAGGAAGGCAAAAAGTTATTTTGTATCTTTCAGATGGTTCAATGCCAAGTTGCCAAAAACCTGATTTCAAATCAAATTTTGAAAAGATGTGGGCATTTTTCAAATATGTGAAAATATTTTGTCGTTTAGGAAGTGGAAATTTGTCATCTTATAAAAACATGTTTAAAGGTTGATAATCAATGACTAATCTCTTTTTCCCTCAGACAAGTTCAGAATGTTTTTCCACATAAAAGACTTGACAAGCCCATTGAGAATTTTTAGGCTCAATGAGGCCTTGGGCCAAAAGTTGAGAACACTCTTTTTGGGCCAGGACTAAGTCAGATGGACTCATTCCTGGATGGGTTGCCTTGGTAGGATTCGTGTCTTTATTTAGCTTGAATGGTAGTTTGACAAAGAAAGACTCATTTTTCCATAATGGATTTGGATAGGTGAATTCAGCATGAGACTCTGGATAATAATGGAGAAATTTGGTAGAAATGTCCTAGTAGGACTGTGGAGAATCTGTGAGATTGTAAAGTCTAAGAATATTGATGAAAGGTTTAAACATGGACTTGACTCGAATTCCAGTGGGAATGATTTGGAGGTGTTTGATTTGGGTGATGATATCAGAACCTAATAAGATGTCCTTATTAGGTAGTTTTGATCCAATAATTTTGGTCCAAATAACACAATTAGGGAAAATTTGAATCCCAATGGGATTTTTAGTAATCAAATCTGTGGTGAAGATTTTCCCATCGGCTGCTTTAAAATGTTCTGTGTGAGGCTTTCAGTATTGAGGTGGAAGAATGTTTGGGTTCAGTATTGTTTTCTGAGCACTTGTATCAAGGAAACCAATGACAAGGATTGGTCTTTGGAACTTTGAGGGTAAAATCTGGATTTTGACTGATGGAATTGGAATTAAAGAATTCAGGGACAAAGACTGTTGATTATAAATTGTGTGAAACTCATCTATATCAGACTCATTAGACGAGTTTTCTAGTGCGAACACTATTTTTTCATTTGGTTCATCCTGTTTAAAGAAATAGGACTCGACTTCTTCTTTGTCAAGGGAATAATCCGTGACAGACTGCAAATGCTTGATCAGTCTGATAGCCTTTTCTCTCTTGTTAGGACAATCTTTGGCATAATATCTTTTTTTCTTGCAAATAAAACATCTATTGGATTTTTTCCTTTGCTGATCTTTGGAAGAAGAAGATCTTTTCCTATAAAATTTATATGGCCTTCTAGTTTTCTGAAAACGAGACTTTGAAAAAGATCTTGGGTGTTTGAATTTTCTGAGATGTTTTTTCTTTTGAGGACCACAATCACATTTCTTCTTGTCTTTGCACTTGATCTGCAAATACAGCATTTTACAAGCACTTCTGAATGGCTCTCTGTCTCTGATCAGTTCTTTAAAGACATCTTTTGGCAATCTAAAAGATTTTACTTAAAGATATGTTCTCAAGTTGAGATTGTAAATAGTGAGCTGTCTTTGAATCTCTGGTTGCAGTTCATCAGGTAGAGAGGCAAGAAAGACATGCTTGAGTGTAGGGTCATTAAATCCATTCAGATAATAAAATAAAATGGACATCCTCTTATAGTGGAAGTCAAGATCCTTGGAATTTAGTGAACAGCATTTCATGTTGAGACAATCTCGTCTGGTAGCTTCAAAGACTGTTGCTGGTTCTCCAATGAATTGTTCATGAAGTATGGCCAATGTTGAGGAGATGTTTGGCATTTGAACAAATTGAAGTTGTCTGTAAGGACCAAGACTGTCAAACTAGTCTCGTAAAGATCCTGTAAAACGAGTAACAAGTTCTTTGAGGACAGATTCTACTGCTACTCCTGCTCTGATCATTTGGAGATCTACCTAAGCTGAGATCTCAGATAGTTTTTCTTGCTAGTTGTTGGTGGGTATGTCATCAAAGGTAAACCATGAGCCATTCAATGGTTTAAGAGTTTGTGGTTGAGGAGGAGGTAGAGCATATATGGATTCAGCAGGGTCATCCACATCAGAAGGTATCTCAAAATAAGACTCTGGTTGAGATGTCTGAGTGTGTTCAGTTTCTTCTGGTTGTGCCATAAGGAATTTGGTAATGTCTGCATATGACTTTTCAGAATTAGTCGTAGAGGCTGAAGAGACTAAAGACTCTGAACTAGATTTAAAAATGGATCCTGATGATTTTAAGGACTGTTGAGTAGATCTATTATCAATTTTAGATCCTAAAGCAGATGTATCTACTCCTGTTGAATCAGAAGTTTCAACATAATGAGAATGAGAAGCATACTGGTGCATTGGTTCTTTGTCTTTTGATTGGGACATGTGTGGTGGAGGAACAGAGGTATATTCTGGAGACTGTTGTTCTTGGGCTTCAGTTTGAGATTGTTGATGGATTTTAAGAGGCTTGGGCTGAGGTTTAAGTTTTGACCTGGGCTTTGGTTGTTGAGATGGTTGTGGTGTATTTTGGAATAGTGTGTGGGTCATTCCAAATAGTTTTGATGGGTAATAAGGCCTGACTGGTGCTAATAATGGTGTGAATTGATGGTATGTTGGGCTAATTATTGGAATTAGTGGAGTCATAGTGAAGAGGGTGGGTCTCTGCTTCTCTGATTCGATTCGATCTAGCTCTGCTTTTAAGTGTCTAATTTCTCTTTCTTTTTTATCAAACTCTGGACCATAATACCTTTGCTAGAGTATGGTATGTAATTCAAGATCCAGTTGAGCAATTCTGGACTGTAAATTTTGATGGATTTGCTGTATTTGCAAGGTTATTGAATCAACCTTAGTTTTAATTCTGTCAGTTCGTAAACTGATTTTGTCAACCTGCTGATAGAAGTGCTGTAGCACCCCAAATCTAACACATGCAGAGCACGTGAGAGAAGGAGGTTACTCGCAAAACATAATCTCTACTCATAAATACCAAGCTGGTATACCTCAAATTCTTATAAGAATAATCCACAAGTCACAAGTCACAAGTCACAAGTCACATAAAATAACAAAGTCTCAAAACCCAAATTATAAGTTCATGATCGAAATAAACTAAAAAAAAAACATAAGTCTATTCTTCTTCTTCTTATTCAAATAGGGAACAAAAACGAAAATCTCTAACTTCATGGCTAGGCACACCTCTCAAAGGAACTTAATCTGCAAAAAAATAATGACGAGGGGTGAGCCGTCAACTCGGTAAGTAAAATCATTCTTAACACACTAGGCCTATCGATACCTAAAAAAATATATTGCAAGCCTTCTTTGAGCAAAGTATATTTCATAAATCCATAAGTTTCACAAAAACTATATTCCATGATGAAGTAACGTATTTCAATTAGATAACGTAAATCCATAAGAATTCAGAATATCAAAAATAAAGTTACTGATTAAGGCAAATCATATTCACATGTACGTCCCGGTGACCCCACCTAGACAGAATCAGAATCAGAATATTGTATGCACATTCAGAACTTATACCCAGTACTGGTCCAGACAGATATATCGTGTATTACGATCAGAATCAGAATTAGAATAACTATGGATAATGAGCCAAAACATTAAGAATCTTATAATCATCAATAACTGAAATCACACATGAGTACCAAACATTCGTATCAGATTCAGAAAAGTCCATAAAAATAATTTAGGCTTGCAAACTGATTTACAAATAAAATCATAATGAGAAGTCATGTCACCAAAATAATTTACATATTGAAAGACATTTATAAAATATTTTATTAAAAGAATTCATATTTGAAAACATTCTCATAAACTAATTTTGTTATGAAAATCCTTTAATTTCTAAATAGTATAAAATTATTATAATAATATCAAAATACTTATACCTATCCAGTATTGATGAGAACTATCAAGAGAATACCAATATCATTAAAGCTTCAAGTGACCCTTTGCACATTCATGAAGGCCCAATTACAAGAGCTAGAGCCAAAAAGATGCAAGCTGCTTTAAATGGATTAATTGAGAAAATATAGATTGAAACTACAATTCAAGATGCAAGACATCATGAATTGGGCTTGAAGAGATGTCAAGGTGTTGTGGGCTTTATTCAAGCTATTGGGCAGCCAAATACACAATTCGGATCAAATGCAGAAAGGTCAATTTTGGAATAAAACCGGTATTGATTGAGTTGGAATTAATTTGCAAGCCATATATCGTTGGAAAGATAATTAAGATAGGTTTCCAAAGAACTTTACAGAGTTAGATTTGGAGTTCTCTAGAAGGAGTTATGACCAATTCATTACAGCATGTGTAGAGTTAGGAATTTCAACGGCTCTTTAACTAGTTAGGAGAACTAGTTTGACTTGAACTAGAATTTAATCTTTTTCAGATTTTTGGGTCTCTATTGGCCTATTTAAACTCAGCAGCCTTGCTATGTAAGACAATTGAGAGATTAATGTTATTTGAATTTGAGAGAATTATTCTTTCTTTGGTTCTTTTGAGAACTAGTGAACTTATCAAACAAGTGCTGGTTTCATTTTCTATTGGGAGATATAAGGATGAGGTTGTATGTGATGTAGTACCCATGCATGCTGGACACATTCTTTTGGGGCGACCTTGGTAATATGATAGACGAGTGACATATGATGGTTACTTAAATAGATATTCTTTTGTAATGAATAAAAGGCAAATCACTCTTGTACCCTTAACACCTAGGCAAGTGTATGAAGATCAAATGACAATACAAAAAGAGAGTGATACAAAAAAAGAAAATGAGTGAGAGCACAAAAGAAAGAGAGAATGAGAGAAAAGGAAGTGGAAAGATAGAAAAAAAATATTGTTGAGAGAAAAGAGAGGCAACATGTAAACTTGTTAGCAAAAGAAAGAGAGGTTAAGAGGGCCTTCTTTTCAAAACAGCCTATCATTGTACTTTTGTGCAAAGAGGCGTGTTTGCATATTAATGAGCTTAACTTTTTTTTGCCTAGTGCTATTTCTTTTGCAGGACTTTGATGATGTGTTTTCAAATAAAGTCCCTAATGGTTTGCCACCTATTAGGAGAATTGAGCATTAAATAGACTTTCTTCCTAGAGCTACCATTCCTAATAGACCTGCTTATAGAAGTAACCTCGAAGAGACAAAGAAGTTTCAAAGGCAGGTTGAAGAACTCTTGGCAAAGGGATATGTGAAGGAGAGCATGAGTCCATGTGCGGTACCAGTTCTACTAGTGCCCAAAAAGGATGAAACATAAAAGATGTATGTTGATTGTCGTGCGATTAATAAAATCACTGTAAAGTATCGACATCCTATTCCTAGACTTGATGACATGCTTGATGAATTGTATGGTTCTTGTGTGTTTAGCAAAATAGATCTTAAAAATGGATATTATCAAATTAGGATTAGAGAGGGAGATGAGTGGAAAACTGCTTTTAAAACAAAATATAGTTTATATGAGTGGTTAGTAATGCCATTTGGGTTATCTAATGCACCCAGCACTTTTATGAGGTTAATAAACCATGTTTTGCGTGCTTTTCTTGGTAAGTTTGTAGTTGTCTACTTTAATGATATTTTGATCTATAGCAAAAGTCTAGAAGAACACATTGAGCATTTGCAAAGTGTATTGACTGTTTTAAGGAAGGAAAAGTTGTATGCTAATTTGAAGAAGTGTGCTCTTTGTACAAATCAAATTGTTTTTCTTAGTTATAATATAAGTGCTAAAGGAATTGAGGTTGATGAAGAAAAGGTAAAGGCTATTAAGGAATGGCCTACATCTAAAAGCGTAAGTGAGGTAAGAAGTTTTCATGGTTTGGCTAGTTTTTATAGAAGATTTGTGAAAGATTTTAGAACCCTTGCTGCACCTTTAACTGAAATTGTTAACAAACACGTGGGATTTAAGTGGGGTAGTGAACAAGAAAGGGCATTTAATCTAATCAAGGAGAAATTGGTTTCTGCACCATTACTTACTTTACCCGATTTTGCTAAAACTTTTGAAATTGAGTGTAATGCCTCAGGTATAGGTATTGGAGCTATTTTAATGCAAGAGGGGCGTCCAATTGCTTATTTTAGTGAGAAATTGAGTGGCGCAGCCCTAAACTATCCTACTTATGACAAGGAGATGTATGCATTGGTGAGAGCATTGGAAACTTGGCAACATTATCTTCTACCTAAAGAGTTTGTCATACACACTGATCATGAGTCCTTAAAGCATTTGAAAGGGCAAGGTAAGTTGCATAAGAGACATGCCAAAGGGGTTGAATTCATTGAGCCATTTCCTTATGTGATCAAATACAAACAAGGTAAGGAGAATGTGGTGGCTGATGCATTATCGAGAAGGTATGCACTTATCTTTGCATTAAATACAAAGTTATTAAGATTTGAGTACATTAAAGAATTATATGTTAATGATCTCGATTTTGCTAATGTGTTTAATGCTTGTCAGAAAGTTGCATTTGGAAAGTTCTATAGGTACGATGGGTTCTTATTTAGAGAGAATAAATTGTGTGTGCCATATAGTTCTTTGCGTGAATTGCTTGTGCGTGAAGCTCATGGGGGAGGTTTAATGGGACAGTTCGACATTGCAAAGACTTTAGATGTTTTAAAAGAACACTTTTTTTGGCCACATATGAAACGTGATGTTGAAAGAATATGTGAGAAGTGTATCACTTGTAAACATGCTAAGTCTAGAGCTTTACCCCATGGATTGTATAAACCTTTACCTATACCTAGCGAACCTTGGGTTGATATTTCTATAGACTTTGTTTTAGGTTTACCTAGGTCAAAAAGAGGAAAGGATTTTGTTTTTGTTATTGTTGATAGGTTTTCAAAGATGGCACATTTCATTCAATGTCACAAAACTGATGATGCAACAAACATAGCTATTTTGTTTTTCAAGGAAATAGTCAGATTGCATGGAGTACCAAGGAGCATAGTTTCAGATCGAGATATTAAGTTCTTGAGCCACTTTTAAAAAACTTTGTGGGGTAAGTTGGGTACTAAACTTTTGTTTTCTACTACTTCACTGAGAAGTCATATTTGGAAAACCAGTCCTTTAATCTCAAGAGCATCTTCTCTGGAATATTCTTTCCTTTTGAATTCATAATGGCCGGAAATGATAAGCTGTCCATCTGGATAAGAAAATGATAACCGATTAAATGATATTCAAACTTTTTGATACCATTTTTTACAGCTAAGATTTCTTTGTAGATACTGTGGTAGTGGCATTGTGAGTCAGAAAAATGTCCACTAGCATATCCGATAAAGTTTTCCTTGCCATTGATTTTTTCGAGGAGTACAGCACCCCATGAGTTGTCACTTGCATCGGTTTCTAATATCCGATTGCCATCTGTGATGATCTTTAATGGTGGAGGATCTTGTGCAATCTGCTTTAGCTTGGTGACAGCTAAAGTGTGGTTGTCATTCCATTCTGGTGGCTTCTTTTTCAATAAAGCCGAAAGCTACTTTGTGAGCTGGTCTACGTGAGGGATAAAATCACGGATGTAATTGACAATTCCAAGAAATTGTTGGATCTACTTTCTGGTCAGATGGTGATCTGGAAAATAAAGTAGTTCTTGGGCAATGTGCTTTCCTGGTTGGTAGTGACCGTCTTTAATGACCATGCCAAGAAACTCAATTGAATGCTGATTTACAGACAATGCTCCAACACAGATATTATGGCCCTGAGTTTGAAAGAAAAGAACGAGAGATCAGAAAATTAAAGGCAGAACTAGACCGGATCAAATCAGAGAAGCAAAGGCCTACACTCTTCATCGAGACTCCACCAATACCAACCATAGGTCCAACATACCATCCGTTCACCCCTTTGTTAGCACCCATCAAACCTTATGACCCTTCTAGTTTGGGCTGAAGCCTAACTCAGCCCCAAAAGAGCTCTCGAAGGGTGAGGACTGCCCAGCACTTATAAACTGGACCCTAACCAGGATCCCAACCGATGTGGGACAAGCTGCTTATCATTCACAACCTCATACACCCCCGGTGAACACCTGGGCTCTGATACCAAGTTTGGGCCGAAGCCTAACTCAGCCCCAAAAAAGCTCTCGAAGGGTGAGGACTGCCCAGCACTTATAAACTGGACCCTAACCAGGATCCCAACCGATGTGAGACAAGGTGCTTATCATTCACAACCTCATGGTAAGGCCCTAACCAATCCATTCCTAAGATCAAATCAAATTCATGCATCGCTAGGGGTAGGAGATCCACAAGAAATTCCTTATCACACAATCTGATTATTCATGACTTATAGACATGATCTATTAACTGACAATCTCCTATAGGGGTACTAATTGTCACGTGAACATCTAGTGGTGTACTAGGCACATCAGCATAACAAGCAAACACACAAGACACAAAAGAATGTGTAGCACCAGGATAAAAAAGAACTTTGGCTTCTTTAGAGAATAAAGACAATATACCTAATACTACATCATTGGACACCTCATCATCTTTCTCTGTTAACGCAAAGACACGCCCTTGCACCTTTGGTTTCTTCCTCTGCCCTTCATTAAAGTGGGCATTCGCAGTCTCGCTTCATCTCTTTGGGTAATCCATAATCTTATGCCCAGTTTCTGCACAAGCAAAACAGGCTTCAGTTTTCCAATGGCATTCACCAGGATGCCTCCTTTCACAATGTCGACAAATAGGGTAGTTCTTCCAAGTGGTGTCATCATAAACACCCTTATTATTCCATTTGTTTCCTCTACTAATATATTTCTGGGACTGAGTTCCTTGCCTATAAGAATTTCCATTTCGTGGTCCACCTTGTCGATCCTTTTTATTTCTTTGGTCCCTTGAAACTTGTGCCTCAAGAATATCCTTCTCTGCAAGAATTGCTCGGTCCACTAAATCAGCATAGTTGTTAATATTAAGTATGGCTAATCGCCCTTTAATGTTAGGACGTAACCCTTCTAAAAACTTTCTACACTTACTACCATCATTAGCAACCAAGGTGGGAGCAAATGAAGAGAGGGCAATAAATTCTTCCTCATACTCCGCAACAGACTTTGTTCCTTGAGTTAATTTTAGGAAGTCAGCCTCCATCTGATGTCGAACTCATTTAGGAAAATACTTTTTATGGAAGGCCTCCAGAAATAACTCCCAAGTAATTAGTGCATCTTGCAACCCAGCCCTCAAGAGACGGGACTTGGCATCCCACCAGTGGTTTGCCTTACCTTGAAGGACAAATGAGGCCAATGTCACCCTCTGATCATCATTACAACCCATAGCCACAAATATCTTCTCCATCTATTTTAGCCATGCCTCTGCAATCATGGATCAGCACTTCCCTGAAAGGTAGATGGTCCCAACTTCTTAAATCATTCTAAGTTCATAACTCCTTGGTCTTTTGGGCCACCTTGCCTTTCAACTGGCCCATTCTCCTATGCTCCAACTCTACCTCTAGCAATATCTTATATCAGCCTACTCTGTTGTTCCATCAACCTACATCATAGGATTTCCTTCATTAGCCATCTTGCGCAAGCTTGGGTCAACGTCATCAGCGATGCCTAACACATTCCTCGAGCTAGAGGCATTCCTAACACTTCCCCAACGTGACATCTATTGACTATAATGCAAAGAATGAAAATGAATCAATAACTAAAACGGTAAATAATTTATAGCTAAGGGTCGTGCTGGCGTGCAAAGTACTATCTAAGTGGTATAACCAAAAAAAAAAATTAGTGATCGACAATAAAAACAAACAAATATTTCATTCCACGACAATACCAAAAATTCTATATCAAGAGTCATTACAAAGTCATAAACCACCAGAAAGGAAATAAATAAAAGAAATGACCAATATAGAATCACTAATTATAACCAATTACTGATCGCCTTAGAGATCATTTCTCTTTATTAAACGCAACAAAATCTATAAAGTCTCAAGCTTTCCTTCTACAGTCCCAAGGTTCATAGGCTCACTCAACCGGGTGGGGAAAGGATCTAACTCTACTTTTCTTTCCTTAGTCATGACTCTAGCTATCTGCATTTCCTTAGGAGTTCTATCAGGTAATTTATCTAGACCTGGAGATACCCATCTTTTGCTATAGCAAGGTTTAAATCGAGACCCTATCCAATATAGACGACGTATTACAAGCCTATTTTTGTTAGCTCCCTTGCCATAAACACGTAGTCCCCGTATAGCCTCATTGAGCCTCTTTCTTGAAGCTCCAGGTCCTGGAGGAGTATCGACATTGACCTCTTTTCTCTTTTTCAGTTTATCACCCATTCGCTCCTTATTAAGTCTTCTAAGGTCTTTAACAAAAACTCCACCTAACATAAATTGTTTGGTCCTGTCAATTTCTGTCCATCTCTTATTCTTAGCACTTTTCATACCCATACTGTTCCTCATCGTGTCTACAAAATAAAAGTGATCAATTCTATTAGACGAGGAGTAGGGCAGCGGAATACGATCGCCATAATATCAAGGTTTTCTGCATAACATAAAACTTCAAAAACAGTTTCCACTGGTCGTACAACCCAAAACTAAGACTCTCCTGGTCTTTTCAACAGGGTACCAGACCGTCTAGGAAACAAGCATGAGTTTTTCTTATGCACAGGGTCCTTGAATAAGGCAAGTGCAGAGCATACTATCTCAAGTTTTCTTAAAAATGAACTGATAAAAATCTTTTTCAAACCTTTTCAAATCCTAAGACTTCGTTAACAGAGAGAAAAGAGAGAGTTTAGAGAATCATGGTTTAAAACAAGACTTCTTAGATTTCTAATATTTTTCCCATTCTGATTTACAATGAAGAGGGAGCTGCCTTATAAAGGCGAGCTGAGCAGGACAGGGCCCCTGCTTTTACAAAAGCAAAAATAAAATAAAACATCTACTTTTTAAAAGTAGGAGACAGGATAAAAAGAAAAAGCTAAAAGGATAGGACACGTCCCTATCTCTTTTCTAAAGCAACTTTAATAAAGTAAAGCAAAAGCAAAAGCATAAGCACACTCAAACAAAACACAATTATTACAACACGATAAAATAAAAGGTGTCGGCAAGCTGATGTGTCTCAGAGGGAGATAGCATCAGTGTCTGAGTTAGTATCATCGTCAGCAGTTATCTTGAAGATTTTTTCAGGATGAGTACAACCTGGCACACAGGGCCAAGGGCAAAATTTGGCTTTTTGTTCATCTTCTGGATCAGGTGATGGTTTAGGTCGAACTTGTAAGCAAAAAGGCGGATAAGACTGAGCTGGAGGTTGGCTGGCTGGTTGATGGCTGGTGCTTGCTTCGTTAGGGTTCAGAGGGGGTGGCTGAAGTTGTGCTAAATGTTGGGATAAGGACATGAATTCTTCCCAAGGGTCTTGAGCATCTTGGAATAAAAAGTCAGTGTAATCTGGCTTTTCTTCCTTGAGGATAATCCCTGAAGTGTTTGGTGTGGATATGGTTGAAGGAGTGGGGACTATGAGAACGTCATGCCGAGGACCTAAAGAGGTGTGGAGGATGTTCTTTGGTGGATCTGACCTATGATTGAGTTGGCAAAGAAAGTTGGTTAGATTTCTTTGAATGTTTTGATCCTGTTCTAAAAGGGCTAGATGTGGCAATGTTTGCCATTCTCATACTTGGTCCACGGTCCAGAAGTTGTCAATATGGGGATGTTGAAAATATGGCCTATGAATAGTGAAGACAGATGTGAACATATCTGCTTCGTTTTCTGGGATTTTTTCAAGATTATGGAGGAAGATAATCTGTTGCAGTTTCATTCTCCACTAAGGAATTAGAGAATACCATTCAGGATCGAGGAGGTGTTGATACACGGGTTTCACTGGGAAGACCAATTTTGTAACGTAGAGAACTGTTAGGCACCAGATGTACCATAATTCATCTTTAGTGATTCCCTTGACTGGATGGAGGTATAGACCTATAAGGAACAAGTCTTCTGGATGGAAGTCTAAAACATGGATATTTTCAGTGAGTAGGTAAGCTCGGATGAAAAACCTAAAAACATATTTACGGGCAAAGTCTTGAATAGCAAAAGTTGAGTTAAAGGTTTTTCCAGGGGGAAAATATCTTTTGTTGAGGGCCTGTTTTGGTAGGGAGGTTGCCATGGTGATTAAAGGAAAATAGGATTGAGATGATAGGCAATGTATGAGCTGAGAAGGTTTGGCAAGTCTGGATAGAAGATCAGGGATGAGGTTCTGGGTTCCTTTTATATGCTTCACGGAGAAGTCATATTTCGAGAACCAATCTTTTAATCTCAAAAGCATCTTCTCTGGAATATTCTTTCCTTTTGAGTTCAGGATGGCTGGGAAGGATGAGCTGTCCAATCTGATAAGAAAATGATAACCGATTAAATGATATTCAAATTTTTTAATACCATTTTTCACGGCTAAAATCTCTTTGTAGATACTGTGATAGTGGCATTGGGAGTCAGTGAAATGTCCACTAGCGTATCCGATAAAGCTTTCTTTTCCATTGATTTCTTCGAGGAGTACAGCACCCCATGAGTTGTCACTTGCGTTTGTTTGTAAGATCCGTTTGCCATCTGTAATGAGCTTTAATGGTGGAGGATCTTGTGGAATCTGTTTCAGCTTGATGACAGCTGTTGTGTGGGTGTCATTCCATTCTAGAGGCTTCTTTTTCAAAAAAGCCGAAAGTTGTGCTGTGTGTAGGTCCACGTGAGGGATGAAATCACGGATGTAATTGACAATTCCAAGAAATTGCTGGATCTACTTTCTGGATAAGTGTTGATCTGGAAAGTGAAGCAGTTCTTGGGCAATGTGTTTTCCTGGTTGGTAGTGTCCGTCTTTGATGACCATGCCAAGAAATTCAATGGTGTCGGTGGCGATGGTACTTTTCTTGGGTGACAGCATTATTCCATGAGATTGAACAATATCAAGAAATTGATTTAACAGCTGGCGATGTTCTGTATGTGTTTCTGAAAATAACAAAATATCGTCAATGTAAACCAATGCGTGATGCAAAATAGGTTGAAAGATTTGAACCATTGCCTTTTGGAAAATGGAAGGAGCAGTCTTTAAACCAAAGGGTAAAACTGTCCATTGGTAATGAGCATTTGGAATGCAAAAAGCAGTTTTGTATCTTTCAGAGGGTTCAATGCCTAATTGCCAAAAACCTGATTTTAAATCAAATTTTGAAAAGATTTGGGCATTTTTCAAATATGTGAAAATGTTTTGTCGTTTTGGAAGAGGAAATTTGTCATCTTGTAAAAACATGTTTAAAGGTTGATAATCGATGACTAATCTCTTTTTTCCACGGACAAGTTCAGATCGTTTTTCCACATAAAAAGCTTGACAAGCCCATTGAGAATTTATGGGCTCAATGAGACCTTGGGCCAAAAGTTGAGAACATTCCTTTTGGGCTAGGAGTAAGTCAGAAGGACTCATTCCTGAATGGGTAACTTTAGTAGGATTAGTGTCTTCATTTAGCTTGAAGAGGAGCTTAATGAAGATGGACTTATTTTTCCATAATGGACTTGGATGGGTGAATTCAACATGAGACTCAGGGCAAAACTGGAGTACTTTGGCTGAGATGTCTTGGTAAGACTGAGGAGAATTGGAAAGGCTGTAGAGTCTGAGAATGTTTATGAAAGGTTTAAACATGGATTTGACTCGAATACCGGTAGGAAGGATTTGGAGATGTGGGACTTTGGAGATGGTATCGAAACCTAATAAGATGTCTTTATCAGGTAAGTTCGATCCAATGACATGGGTCCAAATAACACAATTTGGGAAAATCTGAATACCAATGGGGTGTTTGGTAATCAAATTTGTAGTGAAGATTTTTCCATCGACTGCTTTGAAATGTTCTGTGTGAGGCTTCCAGTGATGTAATGGAAGGATATCTGGATTGAGCATCGTTTTCTGAGCGCCTGTGTCAAGAAATCCAATGACAGGGATTGGTCTTTAAAACTTTGAGGGTAAAATCTAGATTTTGACTGATGGAATTGGAATGGAGGAATCCAAGGACAAAGATTGTTGATTGTAGACAGTAAGGAATCCATCTGTATTAGAATTATCAGATGAATTTTCCAGTGTGAACACTGTTTCTTCATTTGGTGCATCTTGTTCTGAGAAACAAGATTCAACTTCTTCTTTGTCTAGAGAATAGTCTGTAACAGTCTATAAATGCTTGATGAGACGAACAGATTTGTCTCGCTTGTTAGGACAGTCTTTGGAGTAGTGTCCTTTCCTTTGCAAATAAAGCATCTACTGGACTTTTTCCGTCGTTGTTCCTTAAAGGAAGGAGACTTTTTCTTGTAGCATGTGAATAGCCTGCGAGCTTCTGAAAATAAGGCTTGGAAGAAGATTTCTGTTTGATCTTTCTGAAATGCTTCTTCTTGTGAGGACCACAATCACATTGCTTTTTGTCTTTGCACTTGATTTGCAGATAAGGCTTTTTACAAGCACTTCTGAATGGTTCTTTATCTTTGATCAATTCTTTGAAGAATTGTTTCTGTTCACAAAGTTTGTCAAGACATGACTTTGCAATCTGGAAGATCTTGCTTAATTAGATGTTTTCAAGACTGAGGTTGTAAACAGCAAGTTGTCTCTGAATCTCTGGTTGCAATTCGTCAGGTAAGGAAGCAAGGAAAACATGCTTCAGAGTTGGATCATTGAAACCATTCAATTTGTAGAACAAGATTGACATCCTTTTGTAGTGGAAGTCAAGATCTTTGGCTTTGAGGGAACAACACTTCATGTTGAGATAATCTCGTCTGGCTGCTTCAAAGTGTGCAACTGTTCTCTAATGAACTGTTCATGAAGGAGTGCTAAGGCTGAGGAAACATCAGGCAACTGGACAAATTGGAGTTGTCTGTAGGAACCTAGGCTGTCAAACCAGTCTCTGAGGGATCCAATGAAACGAGTGGTTAGTTCCTTAAGAACTGATTCCACTGTTGCGCCGGTTTTGAGCATTTGGAGGTCTACCCAAGCTGAAATCTCGGATAGTTTGTCGCGCCATTTACTGGTTGGAATATCATCAAAGGTAAACCATGGGCCGTTTAATGATTTTGGAGTCTGCTGTTGAGGTGGAGGTGCAGATGTAGATTCGGTAGGATCATCAATATCGGATGGAATCTCAAAGTAAGATTCTGGTTGAGAAGTCTGTGCATGCTCTGGTTCTTCTAGTTGTGCCATGAGGAGCTTGGTAATGTCTGTATAAGACTTTTCTGAATCGGTTGTAGAAACCGAAGAGAATAAAGGTTCTGAACTGGTTGCAGAGGTTGAGTCTGATGGTTGAGACGATGTGTCAGCAAATCTGTGGTCTGTGTCAGATTCTGAGGTTGAAGTAGGTTCATCTGTGGAAATATCTGTGGAAGTGTTTGAGGAGTTAACAGGATGAGGATAAGAAGCATATTGATGCATAGGTTCTTTATCCTTTGATTGAGGCACATGAGGTGGAGGTTGAGTCATGTGGGAAGGAGGAATAGAAGTGTATTCCGGTGATTGCTGCCTTGAGTTTCGGGTTGAGACAATGGAGCAGATTGAGAGGGTTGGTTGATCTTCAAAGGTTTCGGTTGAGGTTTCGACCTTGGTTTTGGCTTTGAAAGTGGAGTAGGTTGAGGTGTTTGTTTGAAGAGTGTATGGGTCATTCCAAACAACTTAGATGGGTCATAAGGTTTGATTGGAGCTAATAAAGGAGTGAACGGATGATATGTAGGACCTATAGAAGGTATTGGTGGAGTCTGGGTGAAAAGTGTAGGTCTCTGCTTTTCAGATTCAATCCGGTTCAGTTCTGCTTGTAGCTTTCTGATTTCTCGTTCTTTGCTATCAAACTCAGGACCATAATATCTGTGTCTGAGCATTTCTCGTAAATCAGCATCTAATTGAGCAACTCTGTTTTTTAGATCCTGGTGGATTTGCTGCATTTGTGAGGTGATGGAATCAACTTTAGTTTCAATCTTATCAGTTCGTAAACTGATTCGATCAACTTATTGATGGATATGCTGTAAAGCATCATTCTAAGCTCTAGCATTCTGGGTTTGCCAGTTTAAGACCGATTCAAAGGGTTTTGGTTCTTCAAGATGACCAGCAGAGGTGATTGGTGAAGGGACAAAAGGTTTTGACACGATTTTTCTCTAGGTGTCAGTTTGTGGTTCAAAAGGTGGAAAGTTTGAAGAATAATCTCTGGAAAACATCATACAGGAGATTGGATGACTTTGTGGAGGTGATTGAATGACTGGTGAAGGGACTTCTGTTTTGCAATCCATTTAAGTTCCTTTTGGTAAAGGGGTAAAGGTGCAGATGGAGGTGAAGGTGGGTTTGGTGGCCTTTTGTGGTCAACCTTACAAGAAGTAAGATACTTCTTTTTAGGTTTTCTTTTAGAAACAAAATCTTCATCTTCTCCGTCTTGTTGGCAAGGGCAATCTGGATCACACATGTCAGATCCAGGAGCATCCCAAAGGAAGTGTTTTCCAATTTTTGCAGGGTAAATTGGATAGCCTTCTGAAGTGAAGCCAGTGATAGGTAGCTTCTCTTGGCCAATTTAGACTGGAGCAATCATGGAGGAATATGTGAAGGATAGTCTAGGAGACTCTGGTGGAGCTGTGGGTGGAACAGCTGGAGGAGGCTGTGAAGCCGACTGAGGTGGTTTGAAAGTCATTTTGACAGATCCATCTTGTCTGCGTTCAAACATACTTTCAGATGTCTGAATTGGAGCATCATTCTGATGGAACTTTTCATAGTTGGAAATCCATTCTAAAGGCATGAGCTTTACAAGTTCCTATTGAGGAATTTGTCTGGGAATCTGAATGATTGTTGGAATTTGGTCAGATTCAGCTAATATCATAAGAGCATCAGAGTGATTTTCTGAAGTTGAAAGATCTAAGGCATGATTTTGAAGCCTATAGACCAATTGATGATGGAGGGTAGCTATCTTTGCTGAGGAGATCTGTTCAGCACCTTGAATTTGGACTTGGACTTTCAAGGCGGTGGAAAGGTTGATATCTTGTAAGGACAAGTTGAAATTTGGGTAGAAAGTGAGGAGAGCACTGCCTGCATGTAAGGTAGTCAAAACTGTACCAATAACAGCGTGTTGATACTGTTTGAACCTGGTGTCGAGCATAGCAATTCGAGCAGTGACAGGTAATCCTTTTCTTCCATGAAGAGTAAAGATTAATCTCACTCCGCCGAGATGGAGGTGAGTATAACCTTCTCGTTTCCAGTTGGCAACGAGTTCTGGAGGGATCTCAAGTGTGACATATTGTTCAGCAGTAGTAGCCTGTAGAGTACACTGATCTAGTCTAGAGGACTGGATGTATTCTTTAGGAAGTGGTCGTTTTGTACTGATCAAGGATTTGATACTACGAGTAAGAGAAGTAGAATGTTTATACAGATCATAAGGACTGATAAGAGAAAAAGAAGACTCAATAATTTGAGCAGATGCAGGAATATAAGAATATTCTACAAGGTTTTCTATCTTATTTACAGTATGCCTAGTGCATGATTTTGGTAGAGACAAGGTCGAAGAAAGGGAAATAGTTTCTGAACAAGAAGATGTAGAAGCCATGATGTTGCAATCTCTCTCTCTGTGTCCTGAAGTCTAGGATTCTTTCAAACTAAAAAAGCATTTATCATACCACTTTTCTTTAAAATCAAAACATGATATTATCACTCAAAATGAGATAAAGGGAAGGCTCTGATACCAAATGAGGAAACAGTGTTCGCACTGAAAAATTCATCTGATGATTAAACCTTAAAAGAAAGTCTACAAAATCCTAACCTAGGCTCTGATACCACAATTGTAACACCCTAAATCTAACACGTGCAGAGCACGTGAGAGAAGGAGGTTACTTGCTAAACATAATCTTTACTCGTAAATACCAAACTGGTATACCTCAAATTCTTAGAAGAATAATCCACAAGTCACAAGTCACAAGTCATATAAAATAACAAAGTCTCAAAACCCAAATTACAAGTTCATGATCGAAATAAACTAAAAAAAAACATAAGTCTATTCTTCTTCTTCGTATTCAAATAGGGAACAAAAATGAAAATCTCTAACTTCATGGCTAGGCATACCTCTCAAAGGAACTTAATCTGTAAAAAAATAATGACGAGGGGTGAGCCGTCAACTCAGTAAGTAAAACCATTCCTAACACACTAGGCCTATCGATACCCAAAAAAATATATTGCAAGCCTTCTTTGAGCAAAGTATATTTCATAAATCCATAAGTTTCACAAAAACTATATTTCATGATGAAGTAACGTATTTCAATTAGATAACGTAAATGCATAAGAATTCAAAATATAAAAAATAAAGTTACTTATTAAGGCAAGTCATATTCACATGTACAGAAAATGAAACGTTAGCTCATGTTACATAGTGTCACCTATAGTCCCGGTGACCCGTCCCAAACAGAATCAAAATCAGAATATTGTGTGCACATTCAGAACTTATACCCAGTACTGGTCCAGACAGATATATCGTATATTACGATCAGAATCAGAATCAGAATAACTATGGACAATGAGCCAAAATATTAAGGATCTTATAATCATCAATAACTGAAATCACACATGAGTACCAAACATTCGAATCAGATTCAGAAAAGTCCATAAAAATAATTTAAGCTTGCAAACTGATTTACAAATAAAATCATAATGAGAAGTCATGTCACCAAAATAATTTATATATTGAAAGACATTTATAAAATATTTTATTAAAAGAATTCATATTTGAAAATATTCTCATAAATTGATTTTGCTACGAAAATCCTTTAATTTCTAAATAGTATAAAATTCTTATAATAATATCAAAATACTTATACCTATCCAGTATACTAGGAATGAAGTTACTTACCTCGATATGAGAATCTTAAACTACACACCTCTAAGTCCCTAAGAGTCCTCAACACCTTAACAAATACAAAACATAATTATTAATAACTTTAGGAATCTGCCTTTCTAATTCATTCCTGTACAGGTCTGATTTCAGAATTTTAACTCTTAATCTAAACTTTAGAATGACATAATATTCTACAAAACTATTCTAGACATACATGAATATCTCATATAAAATTTTGAAGAGGATTCGAGATAAAAAACAATTTTAAAACTATTTATTTCTCAATAATTTCAAAACTGTTTTCTTATAACCTTAACCGAACAGAACCGTTTCTGAGAATTTTATAAAATGAATTACTTATCAGAAAATTATGAAATTAAAACTGAAGATACTATACACCTATCTTAACATCATATAAAATTTCATAATTTTTCGAGTTCATTTGATAGTGAAAATAATTCTGTAAACCCGATCGCACTGCTGGAATTGCAGTTTTCCAGTGCAGTGGTTTCTAATTCGAAAATACATATTAAATTGAAAATGAAATCAAATTTATTAAATAAAATTTATTAAGGAGGCTCTATATGTCTATTTTCCAGAATATGAGTTTCTAATAAAAATTCGTTCACAAAATATCAGTTTAAAAATCAAGATATCATGCTGTCTAGAATCATCCTATATTATGCCAAGGGTTGATTAACCAAACTCCTAATTAATTAAAACCCTAAATAAAACCTAACCACATCATATGTCATGCATCAAGATCTATAAAAGTAAATCTAAAATCATGCCAAACATAAATCCTAAATAAAATGATTTACAAGAAATTCTTGAAGGGAATAAGAAGGGTATACATACCGTTTGCTTTGATTGAATCCTAGGATTTGAGTGAAGAAAAATTATGAACAATTGATAAGAGAGGAAATAAGAATATCATAAGTTTTTAGAGTTATGAAAAAGGGAGATAAAAGATGAATTAATAAGGAATGGAATCTTGAAAAAATAACCTTAACTTAATACTCTTTTTTACCATTTTCTAATAAAAAGGTCTCCATAAATCCTAGTAAAAACCCAAATTCCATAAGGAATTCGTTTTTTTTTTTTTTGGCGTTACATGTGCTGTAAAGCATCATTCTGAGCTTTGGCATTCTGAGTTTGCTAATGTAAGACTGATTCAAATGGTTTTGGTTCTTCAAGGTGACCGGTAGGAGTGATTGGTGAAGGGACAAAAGGTTTTGACACTATTTTCCTTTGGGTATCTGTCTGAGTTTCTAACGATGGGAAGTTTGAAACATAATCCATGGATGATGAAGAGAACATCATACAAAAGATTGGTTTGCTTTGTGGATTAGACTTAGGACTGGTGAAGGGACTTCTGTTTTATAATTTTTTGCAATCCATTTAAGCTCTTTTTGGTAGAGAAGTAACGGTGCTAGTGGAGGTGAAGGAGAGTTTGGTGGTTTTTTGGGATGATGATGACAAGAAGTAAGAAACTTCTTTTTTGGTCTCCTTTTTCTTTTTGAATTAGAATCTTCGTCTTCTCTATCGTCCCAACAAGGGCAATCTAGATCACACATTCCAGATCCAGGGGCATCCCATAAGAAATGTCCATTAAGCTTTGCAGGGTATAGAGGATAACCTGTAGAGGTAAAGCCAGTAATTGGTAATTTTTCTTGTCCAGTTTGTACGACAGTGATCATAGAAGAGTATGTGAATGATAATCTTGGAGGCTCTTGTGGAGCGGATGGTAATATAGATGGAAGAGGTTGAGAAGCTGATTGAGGAGGCTTGAATGTCATTTTGATAGATCCATCCTGTCTTTTTTCAAACAGACTTTTAAATGTCTGAATTGGAGCATCATTCTGATGGAATTTCTCATAATTAGAAATCCATTCTAAAGGCATGAGCTTTACTAATTCTTGTTGAGGAATTTGCCTTGGGATTTGAATGATGGTTGGAATTTGATCTGACTCAGCTAACACCATAAGGGCATCAGAGTGGTTTTCTGGTGTAGAAAGATCTAAGGCATGATTTTAAAGCCTGTAGACCAATTGATGATGAAGAGTGGCTATTTTTGTTGATGAGATTTGTTCAGCTCCTTGGATTTGGACTTGGACTTTTAAAGCTGTAGATAAGTTGGCATCTTGTAGGGACAAATTAAAATTTGGATAGAAAGTGAAGAGAACACTTCCTGTGTGTAGGGTAGTTAAGTTAAAACAGTACCGATGACAGCGTGTTGATATTATTTGAATCTGGTGTCCAACATGGCAATTTTTGTTGTGATAGTTAAGCCTTTTCGTCCATGTAAGGTTAGGATTAATCTTACTCCTCCCAGATGGAAGTGAGTATAGCATTCTCTCTTCCAGTTGGTTACTAATTCTAAAGGAATCTTAAGAGTGACATATTATTCAGTTGTAGTAGCTTGGAGGGTACACTGGTCTAACTAAGAAGATTGGATGTATTCCTTTGGAAGTGGTCTTTTGGTGCTGATCAGTGATTTGATACTTCTGGTGAAAGAAGTTGAACGTTTGTACAGATGGTAAGGACTAATGAATGGGAAAGAAGATTTAGTGATTTGAGCAGATTCAGGAATATAGGAATATTCTATGAGGTTTTCTATTTTACTTGCTATATGTTTAGTACAGGACTTAGGTAGAGACAATGTCAAAGAAAGAGAAACAGTATTTGAAGGTTCTGAGGAAGATGAAGTTGAAGCCATGATTTTGAAACTCTCTCTGTCTCTGAAATCTAGCGATTTTCAAAACTTAAAAGACTTTTATCTTACTACTTTAAAATTCAATACAAATTTCCTAGTTTTAATGGCTTTGATACCAATTAGGGGCAACGGAGTACTGTTGTGCAAATTTTAATGAACTCGCAAGCGCACGAATCTATTGTAGAATAGATTAATGGTGACGAGTGTCGATCCCACGAGGAGGTTGATTTTAATTATATGCTGAATTAATTTTCTTTTAATGGCAACAATTAAATTATGATAAATTTTATTCTAAATTATGAATTAAAATGGCAGGAATAAATGAAAATGAAACTGTTATAATAAAGTACTTGGGTATCCGATCCGCATCAACATGCTCCATGGGCTAAATATTCCATATTAATACCAATTAAATCATAAGGGGGGATTCCACACCTCATGAACCACTCTCTAATAAGTATGGTGCCAAGGGCTTATCGTGCCAAATAATAATAACCTTATACTAGGGAGCCGGTTTAACCAGGGCTGTAACTAGACAAGACTATTATTATTTGTCGACGAAAAGTCAAAACAACCACAAATATTAGAGGGGAAGAGAAAGTAAATTTACCAAATTAAACCCATGGAACATGTTGAGACTTCACCTTCAACCCAAGTTTGAAAAGAAATTAGCTACTCATACTTTAACTAGGGATAAAAAGGAAATTTTATTAAAATACAAAGAAACTACAAAAAGGAGAAGGAATTTCAGAAATCTAAGCTTAGAAATGAATTCAGGGGTGCCAAATTAGGGGGGGAGAGCCCCCTTTTTATAGATACATTAAGTGAATCGTGACCATCGGATTAAAAACAATTCGGATGCTCAGGATTGCGCCACGTCATCAGTCAACAGTCAACAGTCAACCGTCAACAGTCAACATTTGTACAGTAATGCCGCCTGAATAGTAAATAATCCCATGTAAACGCATGTACTGTACACCCGATTTCTACTCCAATGAGATGCTGCCACGTCATCGATCTACAGTACATAAGAAATTTAGTCCAATAAGATTGTGACACATCATTGGTCAATGCCACGTCATCGGTTAATGCCACATAAGTAGTCAATCTACATAATTCGTCCAATCAGATACTGCCACGTCGTAGGTAGTTGCCACATCATCGGTCCGTATACATGAACAGTATCGTGAACAGTACCGTACGTATGAACAGTACCGTATGTGTGAACAGTAACTTTTTCCTTTAATGCTCTTCTTAAGGTTTTCGACCGTCCTGAGTCCAAATATGACGTCCGTTTTGCTGTCTGATCACTCGTTTATTGTGAAACGATTATGATACCCCTAAAATACATAAAATACACAATTATAATAAAACACATATAATTAAATAACAAAATACTTAAATAAATAAAAGTAGCAATGTTAGTGAGATTTAAAGTGTAAAATGACGATTTTCTCCTTTATAAATATACACTTTCTAACACTCAACAAGTACGTGGCGTTGTTACACCAGAGCAATGATGCCTCAAAGTGCATCCTTTGGACCAGTAGCCAGCATGCTTGGGTTTCCAGCCTATATAAATAGATTTTGATGATTTTGAAGACTGTGTGGCAGACTTGTTATCAGTTTTAGATCCTAAAGCAGATGTGTCAATTTTTGTTGAATCAAAAGTATCAACATAATAAGAAGCATATTGGTGTATTGGTTCTTTGTCTTTTCATTGAGATGTATGCGGTGGAGGAATAGAGGTGTATTCTAGAGACTGTTGCTCTTCGGTTTCAGTCTGAGATGGTTGATGGATTGTTAAAGGCCTAGGCTGAGGTTTGGATTTAGATCTGGGCATTAGTGGTTGCGATGTATTTTGGAATAGTATATGGGTCATTCCAAATAATTTGGACAAGTCATAGGGCCTCACTGGAGCTAACATGGGTGTGATGGATGATATGTTGGGCTAATTGTTGGTATTGATGGAGACTCAGTAAAGAGTGTGGGTCTTTGCTTCTCTGATTCAATTCGATCTAGTTCTGCTTTTAATTGTCTGATTTCTCTTTCTTTTTATCAAACTCAGGGCCATAATACCTTTGTTGGAGCATGGTACGCAATTCAGTATCCAGTTGGGTAACTCTGGACTGTAAATTTTGATGGATTTGTTGTATTTGTAAGGTTATAGAGTCAACCTTGATTTTAATTCGGTCAGTCTGTAAACTGATCTTGTCAACTTGTTGGTGGATATGTTACAAAGCATCATTCTGGGCTTTGGCATTTTGAGTTTGCTAATTCAAGACTGATTTAAAGGGTTTTGGTTCTTTAAAGTGACCAATGGGAGTAATGGGTAAAGGAATAAAGGATTTTGACACTATTTTTCTTTGGGTGTCTGTTTGAGTTTCTAATGGTGGAAAGTTTGAAGAGACTAGTTGGCTTTGAAGTATTGGACTTAGGACTGGTGAAGAGACTTCTGTCTTGTAACTTTTTGCAATCCATTTAAGTTCTTTTTTATAGAGGGGCAAAGGTGCCGGTGGTGGTGAAAGAGAGTTTTGTGGTGGTTTTTTGTGGTGATGGTTACAAGAAGTAAGATACTTCTTTTTTGGTCTCCTTTTCTTTTTTGAATCAGAATCTTCGTCTTTCTGTCTTCCCGATAAAAGCAGTCTGGATCACACATTTCAGATCCATGAGCATCCCATAAGAAATGTCCGTTAAGCTTTGCAGGGTACATAGGATAGCCTGTAGAGGTAAAATCGGTGATTGGCAGCTTTTCTTGTCCAGTTTGCACGGTTGTGATCATGGAAGAGTATGTAAATGATAATCTTGGAGGCTCTAATGGAGCTGTTGGTAGCATAGTTAGAGGGGGTTGAGAAGCTGATTGAGGAGGCTTGAATATCATTTTGACAGAACCATCTTGTCTTCGTTCAAACATGCTTTCGATGTCTGAATTGGAGTGTCATTCTGATAGAATTTCTTGTAGTTGGAGATCCATTCCAAAGACATAAGCTTTATCAATTCATGTTGTGCAATTTGCCTGAGAATTTGGATAATGGTAGGAATTTGATCTGACTCAGCTAACGCCATAAGAGCATCAGAGTGATTTTCTGGTATTGGTAGATCTAAGACATGATTTTGAAGTCTATAGACCAATTGATTTTGAATGTCAGCAGCTTATGGTCCAAGGCCTTATTAAGCCTACTCAGTTTGATTGGGCTTATCAAGCATTTTATATTGGGTAAGAAAGATTGGTCATTGACAAATTTCTTTTGCCAAAAATTTAATCTTTTTTTGTCCATCTCCAAGGAGCAAAGATTTTTTCTAAGTTTAATCTGAAATCAAGATTCTGACAAATTGGCATTCATCCTGATCATAGACTTAAAACAGCATTTTGTATCCCTAATGCACATTACTAATGGACCGTCATGCCTTTTGGTCTAAAAGTTGCACCTTCTTTTTTTCAAAAAATAATGGTGAAAATCTTTGAGCTAATTCTTAAAAATTCCCTCATCTACATAGATGACATCCTACTCTTCACCAAAGACCATGAAACACACCAACAACTCCTGCAACAATTCCTTACTATTTTAGAATCCTATGGTGTCATGCTATCTGAAAAGAAAAGTCAGATAGGATAAGAATCTATTAAGTTCTTGGGTATGATAATTTAAGATAGCCATTATCAACCAAGGCCCCACATTGCTCAGAAATTGATGCATTTTTCAGACCAACACTTATTCAGAAAACAAATTCAATAATTTCTCAGGATAGTCAATTATCTCAGAGATTTTTCTTTTACATTGTGGTTCACACCTTAAGATTATCCAAGATATTAAAGAAACATCCACTACAGCTGAGAATCCCATCAGTTGAACAATGCAACTTACAAACAGACGCTAGTGATGAATATTAAGGAGCAGTACTTTTGAAAAACGTTAACGGAAAAGATTTCTGTTGTGCATATGTCGAAAAGTATTATCATGTTATCTACAAAAAGATCTTGGCTATCAAATACAGGATTCAGAAATTTGAATTCCACCCCATTGGTCACAACTTTATTATTAGACTAGACAATTCATCCTTCCTAAGGATAATGAAATTTAAAAATAAAGTGCTACCCAACAAATACCTCTTCCGTCTTAAAAACTGGTTTTCCAAATATGATTTTTCAGTGCAACACATTAAAGGTGATAAAAACCTCATTCCCGATCTTTTTTCTAGACCTCCAAAGCAAATTTCTCTCATAAACTCCTTCGATTCAATTCCAGTCATAGCCATGATGTCTTCCTTACCAAACTGTGCAATTATCAGAAAATATTTTCCTTTGAGAATGACCTTTACTTCTCTCCACCAAATTCAAGACTTTGCTAGAAAATTTCTTTTTAGGTTTTTTATGAATATGTATCTACACCATTCATGTTTTTCATCCTGACCATCTTTTCCTCACAGGGTTACAAATCTTGCCAGACAAAGACATCATTAAGGATGAACTATGGTACATTTGGTGTTTTATCGTTCTTTATGCTACCAAGATAATCTTTCCTATTTTACCCCTTCTTGGCAAGCTTAATAATCCAGAGCATTCAACTACTTTGACATGGACTCTCTTTAAATAGTTTTCTTCATTGCCATGGTGTCACAAAAAGCTCTAACAACTTGCTGATTTCCACTGTCTTAGAGAACCTCCAGATCAAGAAGGACAATAATTTATAAATATTTTCATCAATCACCACCCATACTTCTAACATCCTCAAACTAATGACTTTTACACTCAGGACATCGCCTGTCTTAAACAGACACTAGGATTAGAGTTTCTTTAAAGAACTTTCTCATGGAATACAATCATCTTCCTCTAGTTCTACTTGCCATTCTTCACACATCCCTCGGTCTTAAACATGACATGTTTATGATTCCAACACCCTCCTGTCACTCTCAGCCTACCAACAGAGGTATCATGATCAAGGAAGAAAAGCCAGACTATACTAACTATTTGTTCCAAGACTCACAAGATCGCTATGAGCACTTTATTCTTATTCCTCCACCAAGACCATATGAAGTATGATTATCCTCCATTCCAGCTCCACTATCACCACCATATGAAAGACCATCTTTCACTCCATCAAACCTATATCCAGCGTACTCATCACAAATTCATACTCAACCTACCCAACCTGTACCAGATCTAAAAGAATTATTGAAAGCCCAAAACTGGCCTTGGCCCTGTGTTCCTGGCTATACCCATCCATAAAAAGTTTTCAAAAAGAATAAGGATCCTAATCAAGATCCAGATGAGACCGAATCTTCATCACCAGGAACTATTTCTCTTCAAAAACATTGTTTGTCATGTTGTATTAAGTATGTTTTAAAAGTTATTTGTCCGTTTTTAATTATGGTATGCTTTAATTTATTAAAGATAGAGGACATGTCCTATCTTTATCGTTTGTTTTTTAAAGGAATCTATTTTTTCAAAAATAGATACTTTTCCTTGCTTTTACTTTTTCTTTATGCTTTGTAATCATAGCAAAGGTCCTGTCCTATTTTGGAGAAAGATGCTTTGCCTATATAAGGTTATTTTCTCTTCTTTGTAATGGCAGAAGTTGTTCTAAGCTTAATTCAATAAAGATTCCAGTTTGCTTTTAACATGAGTGGCTAAAACTTTTCTCCTTCTATTCTTCTAATAAGGGTCATAGATCAACTTAGATTGTTCATCTTCTTCCTGACTCAATGACGAGTATGCTCTACACTTGCCTCTTGTAGGATCCTGTGTATTACAAAGTGTTATTTCTTCATTTCTTGTACCAAATGCCAGTATCAATCACCAGAAACATTGTTCATCCTCTATAATGCCCAGAGAGACTCTAGTTTTGGGTGGTATGTGCTATGGTTTCTTCTCTAGTATTGAGTATATAGGCTGAAAACCCAAGCATACGGGCTATTGGTCCAAAGGATGACTTAGTTCATTATTGCTCTGGTATAACAACGCCACGTACTCCGCCACCCGAGTGGTATATGATACTATTCAAGTATATGATATTATTCATGTATACGATACGATGATATGGCATTGATTAATGACGTGACAGTATTCTATTAGACTAAGGATTGGCACTAACTAATTATGTGATGTTAATTGATAAAGTGGCATTGACCGATGAAGTGATAGGATCCTATTGGACTAAAATATTAATATGGCATCTGATGTAGTGTTGATTGATGATGTGTTCCAACCAACTAAAATTTATCACGTAACGCAATCTTGAGCGTTCAAATTGTTTTCATTTATGGCCATAATTTATGCATTGTATTTATAAATAAAGGGCTCGCCCTCCAATTTAACACCCTGGATCCAATTTTGAGCTTCATTTTCGATAATTCTTTTTTTATAATTCTCTCTCCATCTTGTAATTTCTATACTGCTAGTTTAATTATGAGTGACTAATTTAGTTTCAAGGTTGGGGTAAAGATTAATCCCCAACATGACCCATAGGCTTAATTAGGTAAGTTTATTTTCTTTTCTTCTCTAATTTATATGGTATATCGACTCCTTAGTGAAGGATCATTGCGACCTGGCACAATGAGTACTTAACATCATATTAATTAGAGAGAAAATTCCCCTTTAGTATCTTATGAGTCACTTTACTTAGTGTTGACAGAGAGTGTATCTAAGTTGTTTAGTGGATAAACTTGCCACATTGTCAACAAAAGGATTATTATCGTCTGATACAATGTATTCTTGACACCACACTTTATAAAAGGTTGTTTATCTTCTAGTACATTAAGTATTTGATACCATATTTAGTAGAGTGAGGATCATGAGGAGTAGATACTCCTTATGAATCAATTGGAATTAAATAAAAACTATTAAGCCCATGATGAATGTTGAGTGCGGATCCAGAGATTCAAACATTTTATTTATGTTGTTTTCATCTTTAATTCATTCCTGCCTTTTTATTTTAAATCTTAATATTAAAAAATAAAAAAAAATCAGTTCTAACCAACTCACATTTACACCTAAAAAATTAACCCTATGCATAATTAAATCTATCTCCTCATGGAATTAACACTCGTTACTACAAAATATATTTTACAATAGATTTGTGTGCTTGTAAATTCAATAAAATTTACATAATATTTATAGAATAATACTACAAGTATGATGAATTACTCAGCGAGTTAAATAGTGAAGCTATATGATTTGTCTTTACAAATCAGATTATCTAAATGAACACATTTTTTTTTAAAAAAAAATTGTTGATTATAGAGTACCAAAGTTACAACAATATCATTTGAGAAAATGAGTATACCAACAAGCACAGCAAAAGAGAAGCCAACTGAGGAAAAATTTTCTCATGCGAACACAAGCATTAAACTAGAAAATGAGTATTGGCATGTATTAACTACTTACTCAGTTCATGGCGAGATTTTTGAATTTCAAAAACTCTTATCATGAACTGTGGGCCTGTGTTGATATGGAAATTAATCATTTACGCCACCTTAACAGTAGGAATAAAGATTACTAGATGTGAATTATCACCCGAAGTGAAAAATATGAAACTCTCAATTGAGGCCTTAAGTTGGTCCAAGACATTGAGCCAGTAGTGCAACAATGTCGAGATAACACTCATCAATGAACGAGAACCATGGAAACACAATAAAAATAGATAAATAAGTTGACTACCAAACAGCAAGTGTACAAACGTCGGGGCACGACCCTCACTCCTGCAAGTCAAATTAAGCCAGCTATCCCACCATCCAACAACCTCCTAAAATAAAGAGACGAAGGCATAACAACCATGCAACACTCTATTACCACAATGGACGAAGTCAACAAGTCCTATAAATACTCCAATACATTGGATTTGATCACATTTTGAGTTGTATTGATGGACCAAAAAAGATGTTCATTGATATTTGGTAAGAACAATAGATGAAAATTATATTTACATAGACAATAAATAGAACAATATTGAAATGAGAACAAAAAAGAAAGCTTTTTGAATCTCACTTTAATACTTAGATAATGTCTAAAAAATTTAGTTGAGTACAATTAGAGTTTCAATGAACTTACCTTGACTCCTCCACTATATACTTAAATTAATGGTCATAAAACGTGTTTTATGGGCAACTATCAAGTTTGTGTTTGAAGTCATCTCCATCACGTTGATCATCTCTTCTAAATTTTAGATTCATAACTTATCATCCTTCAACTAATTCATTCTACCTTTAAATAGAATCATCCCCAAAGGTGAGATAAAAATAAATAATTCTATAATACATCTTATGTTTTATGTTATCAAAAGATGCGGAACAACTAACTAACAATTTTTTAACATGTGTCAAAAACTTTTAAACCTAAAAATTACACTATAAAAGTGAAACAATTCTCTTCCTTTTTCTCTCTTTCCTCTAGTTTAAAAAATTCATCTTCCGTCATCCAAATTCGAAGAACAAAATACCAAGAAACCTTAATTTCTTAAAGATTATAAAAATTATAAATTGAATAAAGCGCCTTTGCAAATCATTGATAATCTCGTTTTCATCCTCCTTTTTCTTTCTATTCACAACACCAGGTTGAATAAATTGCCTTTGTTTGGAACAAGGATTTCAATTAGATGAAGATTTATGTGAGGTGAAGAAGGTGAATATCTTGGAAACAAGAATCGGTTGTAAAGTTATGGTTTGATTTATTATCAATGATAGAGAGTGGGTAATTTCTCATACATACTCAAATCATAACCATGAACTTGCAAAACCTAAAAAAATGCAATTTCTAAAATCTGGCCAAAAAATACCAAGTGCCCAAATAGCTGTAATAAGGTATACGGTTAATGCTAGTACAAGAGTGTCAAAGTCATACTCCTATTTAGCAAATGAAGTTGTTGGTGCTAAGAATCTCAACTTTTTACAAAAGGATATGAGAATTTTCTTGCAAAAAGATAAGGATAAACCAGGGGATGTTCAACCTTTGCTCAACTAGTTAAAGCGGAGACAAGGTGAGGACCAAGCAAAATCTAGCTTTGATTATTAATGATTACCCAAAGGATAAAACATACATATTTTATTTACAATAGTTATAGAATTTAAAAGTAATTTATATAATCGTGACACATGTTTGTCCATAAAAAAATAATGAATCAAATAATTACAAAAGAAAATTTTTAGCTACAATATTTTAACTTGTTCCACGCCGCATCAACATTAAACAAACAGGTGGCAAAAGAAAATTTTGGTGAATAGTGTTAATTCACTCTGCAAAGGTTTAAGTATGATAAACCCTTAATTCACTTTGCAAATCTAAAAATAATCTTGCTTCGATACTCCTTTTACATCTCATGTCAAAAAAAAAAAAATTTATTACCAAAGGTTTGCCAAAAAAATTATTACCAAGGGTTTGCAAAGGCACTTTATTTAATTTATTATTTTTATAATTTGAAAAAAATTACTGTTTCTTGATTTTATATTCTTGAGATTTGGAAGAGGGGAATAGGAATTTTTGTAACCAAAGAAAAGAGAGAGAAAGGGAAAGAATTGTTTGACTTTTAATAAAGTGATTTTTAGGATGTGTTAAAAAATTATTAGTTAATAATTCTACATCAATGACATGAAATATTAAATATATTCAAAAATTTCTTGATAAAAAATAATATCCGATCATCACATACCCTAAATCATAAAATATTTTTGAATGCATATAAAAAACTCTTTTTTTGTGAAATTAAGTAATTAATGTATATCCATTCCTATTTTTATTTAGGGTAAGGTTTCAAATTTTAAAGAGCAAATTCAGATTTCAACTTCTTTTACGAATACATAAGGCTTCATCAACTGTTCACTGAAGTGAATATGCCACATCCATGTACGTTAATTAAATCTACATAAAAATTTTGTAATTTGTAATTTATAAAATACAAAGTAAATTTTGTAATACTTCTGACATTTTGAATCTTTCATGTATGTATGTATGTATGTACCAAGCTAATAAAAAATGAAAATGTAACAACCATCTAGAGATTTCACCAGAAATTGATTTCAGGGAATTAAAGCACAATTTTATTATTTGGGCTGTTAGATTGAGCATCATAGAAAAAGTTTCTGCTTATTTGAAGAAATTGATTAAAATATTAAAAATAAAAAGCGGGCACATTTGGTTTTAAAAAATTGTAATTCAATAGTTCAATTTCTTTTCTCTCTTTTTTTTTTTTTAATTCTTCGTCTCCTATTCTTCTCCATCATCTCTTTTTTTTAAAAGAAATTCTTTTGGTCTTCTCTTTTTTCTTTTCATCGTCTTTCTATATATATATATCGTCTTCTATTCTTGCTTCTTTCTTCTTCCGCTTTTTGCTTCTTCTGTGTGCTGCCTCACTTCAGTAGTATGGTCAATATGCTCCATTCAAATGATTTTATATTTCGTAAAAATTAACAACAGAAAATAATCAATTTTCAAATAATAAACTATTTGGATGAAAAGCGAAATTTATTAAAATAAAGTGCGTTTTTTAATTTCTTGAAATACTCAAGTTCAAGTGAAAGCGAGAAAATAAAGGTTTTAACTTTTATGATTTAATCCACGCTTACAGAAATATACAAATACAATTTCACCAAATTAATTAAACCAACTAAGAGACAATTGATTTTAAGAGATAAATTAAAGTTTTTATGTTTTTAAGGAGAAAATTAAAATTTGGTATTTTACCCCTTATGAAATTACGAGACTGTCAAGTCCATCTTATATTCTTATGTTACAAAATTCCTCGGATTTCTTTTTTTTTTTTCAGTAGTTAGGAACCGAGTATAACTTTTTTTTTAGGGGAGAACCGAGAATAATTTAAAAGTTATATTTGTTACAAATTATTAATTTTAATTTTCTAATTAATTTTTTTATAACAACTGTAACTTAAAAGACCAATATAAGTCTGGTAAGGTCAATATCAAACTAAACCTAAAATGATGAATATAAACAGGCCAATATAAGTTTTGAAGAACGCCAACAGCCCAGAAACAATTACTAACATCCCAGAAACAATTACTAACATGCATACTCGAGAAAAGTTAATAAACATCACCCGTTTTGGCTTATAAAACCACTTTAGTTATTACTATTACTTTTTCTTTTTCTAACTACAATTTCACTCATAAAAGTCTATCCATGACGCAAAGGTTAACGGGCAAAAAAATAAAGTGAACCGTAGAAGGAGATGCTGATTGAATACTTTGATTTAAAGGAGAGCCAGTAAATAGCTTATTTATGCTTCAATACCAGTAAAATATGTAACAGATGCCCAATGGAAACAAGAAATCTGAAATCAGAAAAGTAAAGGAGAAACGGGGATACACTTTTCAATCAGTGTTCAGTAATTAGAAAAAGTTCAATTTTTCACCTACAAGTTCAATCCATACCCGAACAATGAACCCACACATTCAAAAGAAAAGCTACTGTGACAAACCTAGGAATCAAAAAACTTTGGAAACTAGGCTGGCCAATTTTGACTGTCCCTAATTCTTTAAAAAAAAAAATGTCATTCTTCGCAATCATACTGTACTGTCAAATTATTTAAAAGAATACAACTTCCTACTCAGCTTACAAAAATTTGGGTACCAATTTTAACATTCTAAAGAAAAAATCTAAATAGTACACTACAAAAGTGTCACAGTCTGAAATTAGAAGGCCTCAACAATCTACACAATAACTTCTTCAACTAGTCAATACTAGGGAGTAGGTGTCAGCATCTCGAGATGCTGTACAACTCATGCCTTTTGTTTGTTCATCAACTTAGTTATATACCCTACAAAGGAAACAACAATTAAAGCTCAAATCAAATAAATAGCCATTCTGTCTCTCATTTACAAAGGGAACCTCTGACAAAACTTATGTAACAAACTCTCATCAAAAGTACAATGCAGTCATTTCTTCTTTTGATTTTTTGTCATTTATTGTTCCTTCAAAAGAGCAATAAACTAAGGGGAGGGCCTAAGTTACAGTCATCTGTAACTTACGACTCTCACACACCTGTGCTGTGTGTGAGAAGCGTAAGTTACAAATGACTATAACTTAGCATTTCCCTAAACTAAGAGACGAACTTTCTGGCCTAGACCTTTATTGGTTCAAACAGATAAGACCACAAAAGACACCACACTACTTACAACAGTACCAGACAACCGAGGTTCCAATGCCATAGCATCAGTCATCCAGCATTAGCATCTGTCTTGTGAAGTTGATTGATTACAATACTTGAATCTTCTCATCCTACCTCCAAATCCAACACTATACTAAAATGAGTAATTTTAACCTAACATTTGCATGCATATCATCTGATGCCAGCTCTTAAAAGACTTGAATGGAAATAACTTCAGATTTAACAATAACAAATGAAAAGTTGAATCCATCAGCTACCATCTTTGTATCCTAAGCAACATGCTAATGGGGCATTTTTCATAGCATGTTGAACAAATGTGTATCATCCAAAGCAAAAGCTGTAATATGTTATAAGCACCAGTGCACCACAGCAGACAAAGTCTCTAGTTAGGCTCATGATTTTTTAATAATCTCTCCAGTTGTGCATGCTGGAGAAGTATGAAACAATAAACATCTTCATGTTAGTAGCCTCACCCATCAGACAACCGAATGAAACTTGTATCTCTCAGTGTTATCGGTTGTACTCACCTGATTCAAATACACAATACTCATTGCTTCTTTTAGGAAAACACAGACAGAAAGTCATCTTTACTAAGCCCCTTAATGATAACAAATATCCAAAGCCTTTAGAATATGTCATGCTTGAAAATCACATACTACACTGTCAAAATGGTTCAGGGAAATATAACCTCCTACTTAGGTTACAAAAAATTTGGGTGTGAAGATCAACAATCTCCACAATGACTGTGCTTCAAACTAGTAGATTATAAATTAGATAGTAGCATCTTGTGTGTCAATGTCATCGAACTCAATACTCAAATGCCTTAATTTAATTCATCAACTTAGCTAGATACTCCACAAAGGAAAATAACCCTCCAGCACAACCCCCAAAACTATTAAAAAAGGTAAAAATAAGAATTTTATGTAACAAACTTGCATGTCAAGAGTACAATGCAGTCCTTTCTTCTTTTAATTTTTAATCATTTATCATTCATTCAAAAGAGCAATAAACTAGGAGACAAAATTTTCAGCATGTACCTTTAAATGTTTAAACAGATGCTAGAAACACCACATTTCTGGCAACAGTAGCAGACAACAGATGTTTTAATGCCATGGCATCCGTCATTCAGCATTAGCTTGTCATTCAGCATTAGCTTCTGTGTCATGAAATTGACTGATTACAATGCTAGAATCTTCTAATAAATCCTACTTCTGGATGCAACATTAGAATAAAATTGAGCCATTTTAATCTAACATTGCTATTATCATCTAATGCTAGGTCTCAAAAAGACTTAGATGCATACAGAACAATAAGTAGTGAAAATTTGAATCAAGCAGCTATCGTCTCTGTATACTGAGCTACGAATTAAGAAAACACAACCATCCTTGTTATGCAAATTGGGGGTGGGGGGGGGGGGTGCGGGGCGGCACGGGGAAATGATTACAAAGCAAAACCTTTCAAGTACTCAGGATCGCGCTTGGCCTTTTCTTGAAACTTCTTGAACCAGCGGTCCAAAATGTCCATAGGAACAATCAATTTGCTACCATCGACTCCACAAAACGATTGCATAAAATTAAACAAGTTTTCGCCAACTTTCATGGCAAGCCGTTCGATCCTGTTCTCGGCGGTCACATCCAAGGAAGGCAGCGACGTCAAATCTTCCACAGAAACCCCAATTTTGGCCGATAGAGGGGTGGAATCGGGTGCGGTTAGTTGCATCCCACCACCCAGCTCCGGCCAAGGAAGTGAAAGGACGGCAGAGGGGCGGGCTACAGTGACAGCACCGCAATACAAAAAGGGTGAGCCTGGTGATTGAATGTAAACAGCTAGGGCTTTATCTGGTGGAAGAGTAAAATTGTTTAAGAGGAAAATGCACATGTCTCGGACTTGATCGTACGCCTCGCCTACGAAAGTGTTCATGTCGAGGATCCAATGAAAGGTATCGATTTGGGAGAAAGTGGAGATGTCCATAGGGAAGCTCCGGTTTGGGAACACAACTCCGAACATTGTTACTGTCACTGTCGCTCTACAGGGCTCCAAGTAACAAGTACAAACTAGAATCTAGAAATAGATGGGGCCAAGAACGCTCTGGTAGACTCTAGAAAAAGGCTAAAAAAAAGGGGAAAGCTAAAAAAAAAGGGGACCTGTTCTCTTTGATCAGTGTCTGCTGCTGTATCAAATCATAATGCGTTAATAACAATACGCTAAATCCTGTAATCCACCTTTTCTTAATTTACAACAATATCATCGAGGGCGATGTTATTTTAACGCAATAAGATAACTATTTTATCTATAAAATGAAACATATATAAAATTATTTTCACACTTATTCGAAGATAACATTGACAAAATAAAGTGTTTCCCACTATAAATTACTTAAAGAAAATATCCTAACGTTTCTTATAATGAAACATATGCATATTGGGAAAAAAAGGGAGGGAAAGAAATTATATCAAATTAAAAAAATTATGATCAAAACGTGAATACCAATCTGATTGCTCTTTGCAGAAGATAATATTGAATTCATTTATGCATAGACTACAATGTTCACTTTGCTCAATTGCAAATCAAAATTATGAAGCTTCCTCCATTACAATATTTATAACGAATAAAATTATATTATTTCTAAAAATACTGATTCTTACTCTAAATTAGTTTAGAAAAGACATAATGTTCTTTGATGTTGACTGGTGAAGAAATAGATACAAAAAAATATTTTAGGAATTGAGATGGGTGTTTGAAGAAAAATTATGAATTCAAAATTTTGTTGATGGGTGTCTTGCGAAATTGGATTTATTGAGTATTTTAATAGGTTCAAATAGCATAATTAATAGAAATCAAGGTGTTGAAGATGTTAACCAAATAACTCAAGTTAATATTCCTAAATATTCTCAAGATCCATTATAATAAATTGACGGTCCATTAACTAGGGTAAGGACAAAGATGATGAAGAAAGCTTTATAAACTTGATTATGAAAGTGCATGACAAAGAGACTGAGCTAAAAGAGTATTCCAAACCTTGACCATGGATAGTAAATTATCTTGTTATGTAAATCATAGATTTAGACGAGCATGATGGGTGCATGGGTTAATTAAAAATGTAATTTCATTTTTATTTAGTTCTCAGCTTTTATGTCTTAATTGTTTTTTAATTAATTAGGCCCACTTTCGAATTTAATTAAGCCTAATTCATTTTTTTTATTAATTAGGATTTTGTTATATAAAGACAGCAGGTTATTATGTTAAGGAATAAAATTTTAAATTATTCTGAGAAGTTTTACTTTGCCTTCTTCTGTTCTTAATTGAATACATGAATTTGACTTATCAACGGAGTGATCAACCTTTGTGGGGTCTCAAGATTAGGATTTTAAGGACTTAGTTTCCTTTAGATTCTAATCTGATCATCTACAGTTTGTTCATAATGATCTAGAGTGATTCTAATCCATTGATTCAAGAGTTCTTAGGGTTAGTTGCTTAGAGTATCCATATCAAATTTAGAAACAAGTTATTTATCATTATCTTTCTTTTTTTTATTCTTGATATTGTGCCTTTTTTCTATTTCCTTTGTTTTTGTTTCTTGATCTTAATAGATTCAATTTAGTTCTATTTTGTTTGTTTGGTAGATATATTTAAAAAAATAAAAAAAATGAATTGGAGCTGCTATCTTAAGAATCTAGAGACATATAAGGTTTTTGTGTCTCTTTTTTGGTTTCTTCATAGTATTAGCAGCCGATTCTAATACAAAAAAAAAGTTATCAATCTACAAGGCTGTTCAAGTGTATTTTTCTACAACTCTAGGGATTTCTTTCATATGTCTTTTGCTTCCTTTATGAAGTTTTCGTAAATTTGTTAGTTCTTTGAAGTTATCTCCCATTTGCCTTAACTAAGTTTTAAAGTTCTAATTCTTGAGATTGTCATTATCTGACTAATTGCTCTTTGAGATTTATTAAGAACTAAAAGGGGTTGGCTTAAGTAGTAAAAGGTAAGAGAGATCATCATCAATACAAAACAAAAATAGTATGAAACACGAGTGATAACAATCTGATTTGAGTATAAACACGTGAGGGAGTGTGTGAGGAACAATAATTTTCTTTTATTTTGTAAGTTGAAAAAAAATTAAGTATTGAATAAAGAGAACCATAAGAGGTTGACATGAGATTGTTCATCAAGGCTGTCAACGACCAATTTAAATTACTAAATACGAGATTGAATGAATTGAAATCTAATTTTGGATCTAAATCTCAAAGAAAAAGTGAGTTTGATGAAGAAGAAACAGATTCTGAATTGGAGAGAACAAGTTCTAAATGAGACAAGATAGTTGAATCCAAAGGAGATTATTTGGGTAGCATCAAAATAAAGATTCCAACCTTTTAAGGATAGAATGATCCTGAGCTATATTTGGAGTGGGAAAGAAAAGTTGAACATGTATTTGACTGTCATAATTACTCTAAGGAGAAAAAAGTGAAGTTAGCAGTCATGGAGTTCACAGATTATGCAAGCATATGGTGGGATCAATTGGGGATCAATAAGCGTAGGAATAGGGAGAGGCTTATTCGATCCTGGGAGGAGATGAAGTTGGTGATGCGCAAGAGGTTTATATTTAGCCATTATTATAGAGATTTGTATAAGAAGTTGCAAAGGCTTCTTCAAGGTTCTATGAGTGTAGAAGAATATTATAAAGAGATGGAGATTGCCATGATTAGGGCAAACATAGAAGAAGACTGAGAAGCAACAATGTCTAGATTCATTGGTGGATTAAAAAAGGAAATTGTTGACGTGGTTAACTTGCAACATTATGTAGAGATAGAGAAGCTTTGCACAAAGCCATTAAAGTAAAAAAACAAATAAAATCAAAGGGGTTCAAATTGAGTTCATTTTCTAGATCTTTATAGAAGTCAAATTGGAAAGACGACCAAGCTGCCTTAAAAAAAAAGAAGAAACAAAGTCAAATAATTCAGTTGTTGTTCCTAAAGGTAAAATTGACACTAAAAATCCTTCTAAGAGATTTGGGCATATAGCTTCCCAATGCCCAAACAAAAAGGTTATGGTTGTACGAGCGAATGGAGAAATCAAAAGTGCTAGTTCAAGTGATGAGGGGATGCCATCATTAGAGGATTGTTTTGATGTTGAAGTGGAAGAATCGGTGCATGGTGATTTACTTGTTATAAGGAGAGCCCTTAGTATACAACCTAAAGATGATGAAGATGAAGAGCAACGTGAACACATCTTTCAAATAAGATGTCACATGAAGGATAAAGTATGTACGTTGATTATTGATAGGGGGAGTTGTACTAATGTTGCTAGTACTTTGTTGATAGAAAAATTGAATTTATATATCATGAAGCATCTTAAACCGTACAAGTTACAATAACTGAACGAATGTGGAAAAGTGAAGATAAACAAACAAGTTCGAGTTTCTTTCAAGTATGAGGATGAGGTTATTTGTGATGTGGTACCGATGCATGCTGGTAATATATTGCTTGGCCGACCATTACAATTCAATAGGAGGGTTTTGCATGATGGGTATAGTTAACAACTGAAAAGTTTTATTAATCCCTCTCAAACCTTTGTAAGCCTATGAAGACCAGATTAGGGTACAAAGAAAAAAAATAAACAAAAGGAAGAGGAAAGTGAGCAAAAAGGAGAAAAAAGTAAATGAATGAGTGCATTTACTGAAAAACATGAGGTTAAAAGTGCAATGATGGCAAGACAACAAATACTTGTACTTGTGTACAAGGATGTTTATTTTTCTACTAATGACCTTAACTCTTCTTTGGCTAGTGTTGCCATGTTTTCATTGCAGGAATTCAATGACCTATTTCCTAAAAAGATTCCCAAGGGATTACCTCTTTTAAGAGAAATTGAGCATCAAATAGACTTCATACTCGATTCTGCCATACCAAATTGACCTACTTTAGAGCTAACCCTAAGGAAATGAAGGAGATACAAAGGCAAGTGGATAAGTTGTTGCAAAAGGATTTTGTAAGGCAGAGTCTTAGCTTATGTTTAGTTCCTATCATCTTAGTCCCAAAGAAAGATGGAAAATGGCGTATGTGTGTGAATTGTCGAGCCATTAACAAAATAACGGTAAAGTATAAACATCCTATCCTTAGGTTAGATGATATGTTTGATGAATTTCATGGCTCTCATTTGTTTTCTAAAATTGATTTAAAGAATGACTATTATCAGACTTGCATGAAAGAGGGAGATGAATGGAAAACTGTATTTAAAACTAAATATAGATTGTATGAGTAGTTAGTAATATCTTTCGGTTTAACTAATACACCTAGTACATTTATGAGGTTAATGAATCATGTTTTGCGATCTTTCATGATAAAATTTGTGGATGAACATGTGAAATACTTGCATGCTGTTTTTGGTGTCTTAAGAGAGCACCAATTGTATGCTAATCTTAAGAAGTGCATGTTTTGCATGGAATCTAGGTATTAGTATTGATAAATAAAAGGTAAAAGGATTAAGGAGATTGGCCTACACCCAAGAATATGAATGAGGTGAGAAGTTTTCATGGCTTGGCAAGTTTTTATCGAAGGTTTGTTAAAGATTTTAGTTTTATTGCTGCACTTTTAAATAAACTTATTTAAAAGAATGTTGTTTTTAAGTGGACTGATTTGCATGACCGTGCTTTTCAAACTTTGAAAGATAAGCTAATTAATGCACCTTTGTTGTGTTTGTCTAACTTTGATAAAGCTTTTGAGATAGGATGCGGTGTATCCGGGATTGGACTAAGGGCTATTTGATGCAAGATTCCAAACCAATTGCATACTTTAGTGAAAAGTTAAGTGGGGCAGCCTTGAATTATCGTACTTATGACAAGAAGCTTTATGCATTAGTGAGATTCTTCAGACATGACAACATTACTTATGGCCAGGGGAATTCATCATTCATTCTGTAACACTCTACATTTATGATTGTAACTAAGGTGGTTAAACTAGGTGTAATATTAAGTATTTGTAGAAATAATTTCAAAATAAGTATTTTATAAATATAGAACATAAGATGTTTGTTACAAAAAAAAACTGCATAAAAGGTCTGTTAAAAAAAATTTAGTTACAAAGTTAACGATGCCCTTAGTAACATGTCACCAACCAATTTCATAAAGAAGCTTGTTGGATTTATGCTTAGATAAGAACACAATTGAGCCCGTTGTGTAACTCAAGGTCTGTTATGTCCATATGCACTTTGCCTTGGTTGAGACTTGGTGTTAGCTTTTTCCTACTCAGTTCCTGCAATATAAGGACTACATGAGTTAATGCTCAGTAAGTAAACACTTGATGCATGTATTACTTACTATGCACATGAATGACTTTATGAAATAAGTGTTAAAATGTAAAGAATGGTGTTAGGACCCTAGGTTTGTTGTACTACAAGATTAGCATTCCATAATATGCCCTTGGGCTTAAATTAATTGATCCGTTGGGCGTTACGTATCGCCGTCCCCAAAAGATCTCTTTTCTTAGCTTAGAGGACTTGCCCTCTTTATGAATGCTTGCCACCTAGTAGTACAGCAACCCTTTCTTTCTTCAAATTCATTAAAATAACTCTTTATCAAATCACTCATGAAATGCATGAGACTAATGCAACTTATGGCATAGCATGTAAATTTTTCAAATATATAATAAAGCAAAACATGAAACTAATTTAAGACAACAACATCTAACATAGGCGGCAGGACTGTCCATACAGAAATTAAGGAAATAGAATTATAATATAGGCGGCAGGGATGACCATGTAAGGAATAATAACAACATCATATTTTAGGCGGCAATGCCGACCATGGCATGATAAAATAAGAGCGTCACATATTAGGCGGTATAGCCGACCATCCAATCAAGCAAGTAGTAAGCATAACATCCTAGGCAGCATAGCCAGCCATATGAGGATGATATCATGATGTAGGCAGCATGGCCAGCCAAGTGGGATTTAATAATAGCCAATCACACCACAATAATAATCATTATAAGATAAGAGATTATTTAAAACTAAACCTAATATAAGAGAATTATTACTTAAAGCTAATTTAACATATTGTTCTTACATTGTAGTTGAAGTAAAGTGTCACTTACCTGTTTTCTTTGATTCCCCTAAACCTTCCTTCCTAAACTTGAGAATTTCTTCACTAGTGATGCTTTGGCTTAGAATGAAAAAAGATGAGATTTCTAGGATTTATCGAAAATGCAAGGGCTAAGGGGTATTTATAGGATTTCTTAAGGCTCATTAGTGGTAAGGATTTTGCCACCATATCATTTGATTAATCATGGAGATTTATTTCTCCATAAATATCTTAGTGATTTCTAAAATACTAAGATTTTGCCACCTAACACTTAATTAATGGTGAAGATTTATCTCTTGATAAATATCTTAGTAATTTCTAGAATTTCTAAATCTCTACAACATTTCTTATTACATCATCACTTATGTCATTACTTATGTCATCATTATTTTTAATTATTAATTTATCTTTCCATAAATATCTTAGTAATTTCTAGAATTCCTAATATCTCTACAATTTTTATTACATTATTACTCATGTCATCATTAGTTTTAATTATTAATTTATCCCTCCATAAATATCTTAGTAATTTCTAGAATTTTTAATATCTCTACAACATTACTTATGTCATTATATTGTTATACTTTATTATTATTATTATTATTATAATAGATGCTTAAGAGAGCTTGTTAGGTTAATTATATTATATTCAAGTAAGAAGATTATACCTCACAATTTCCTCCCTCTTTAAAAAATTTCGAGAAAGTTTGGGCCGAAGCCTAACTCAGCCCTAAAAGAGCTCTCGAAGGGTGAGGACTGCCCAACACTTATAAACTAGACCCTAGCCAGGATCCCAACCGATGTGGAATAAGGTGGTTATCATTCACAACCTCATACACCCCCGGTAAACACCTGGGCTCTTATACTAATTAGGGGCAACGGAGGACGTGGCGTTGTTATACCAGAGCAATGATGCCTGAAAGTGCATCCTTTAGACAAGTAGCCCACATGCTTGAGTTTCCAGCCTATATACCCAGGTGCATCAAAACTCAAAACAGGACTTCTTAAGGTTATAAAACCTAAAACTTGACACCTTTGTCATTAGACAGGGTACCAAACCCAGAAGAAATACCATCAAGAGTTTTCTGATGTACAAGATCCTTGTTCAAGGCAAGTGCAGAGCATACTTTCTCAAGTTTTTAAAATGAACTGATAAAATTCTTTTTAAAATTTTTAGAATACTAAGATTTCATCGACAAAGAGGAGAAAGAGTTTAAAGAGTCATGTTTTCGAAAGCACACTGTTTATTTCTTCGATATTCAAGGCTGCTTATAAAGTGAGGAGTGTTTCTCTTAAATAAGAGAATTCCTCGGGAAAAGAAAAGAACGGACCGACTGATCGTCCCACTTAAAACATAATAATTAAAGATGGATAAGACAGGACTCTTATCCTCTTGTTACACTTTTACAAAAGTAAAAAAACGACAACACCTTTTCATAAAGCAAAAGTAAACTAAAGGCAAGCACTCATTACACACTTTAATTATAGTAGAGACATGCCATAAAGCTTATGGAGATGTGGGCAGGTTCATGTAATCCTCATCTGAGGAGCTGTCTGTGTCATCTTTTGACCATATTTTTGCTAGAGGTATTGGCTCTGGATGATCACAGTGGGGGCCACATGTCGGATATCGACATTCTTCTTTTCTAGACCATTGTGGAGGAGGACTTTTTTGTCTTTTTGGCTGACTGACTGACTGATTGTGCTGGGTGGCTGGTTGGCCAGCTGGCTGGTTGCTAGTGCTGGCTTTGTTGAGTGAGGGTGGTGTCTGGAGTTGATCAAGGTGCTGGGATAGTGACATGAAGTCTTCCCATGGGTCTTGGGCATCCTGAAATAAAAAGTCAGTATAGTCTGGCTTTTCTTCTTTGAGAATGATACCTGAGGACTTGGGTATAAAAATGGCTGAAGGAGTTGAAACCATTAGAATGTCATGTTGAGGACCTAAAGAGTTGTGGGAGATGTTCTTGTGCGGTTCTGGCTTGTGATTGAGTTGACAAACGAAATTGTGCAAGTTCTTTTGAATATCCTAATCTTGTTCCAGAAGGGCTGGATGTGGCATAGTGTACCATTCACGTGCCTGGTCAACAGTCCAAAAATTATCGACGTAGGGATGTTGAAAATATGGCCTGTGAATTGTAAAGATAGATGTGAACATATCTGCTTCTGTTTCTGGCATCCTCTCAAGGTTGTAGAGGGTGGATAGTTGTTGTAGCTTCATTCTCCACCAAGGAATTGGTGAATACCATTCAAGCACGGTCCAAATAAGGAAAGTTGAATTCTCTAGATCCATAAGATGTTTGTATGGGGGTCTGACTGGAAAGACTAGTTTTGTGACATAAAGGACAGTTAGGCACCAGATGTACTATAACTCATCTTCGATAATTCCTTTGACTGGGTGGAGATACAGACCTGTGAGGAATAGCTCTTCTAGATGGAAATCTAGGATAGGGATGGTGTCTGTGAGGAGCTAGGATTTGATGAAAAACCTGAAAACATATTTTTTAGCATAGTCTTGGATAGCAAAGGCTGAGTTGAACATTTTTCAAGGAGGAAAATATCTTTTGGTTAGGGCTTGCTTTGGTAGGGAGGTGGCTATGGCAATGAGAGGAAAATGGTACTAGGATGAGATGCAGTGTATGAGTTGTGGTGGTTTGGCAAGTCTGGTTAGTAAGTCGAGGATGAGGTTCTGAGTTCATTTTATATGCTTCACTGAGAAGTCATATTTTGAGAACTAATCCTTAAACCTCAAGAGCATCTTTCTAGAATATTTTTCCCTTTTGAATTCATAATGGCCGGGAACGATGAGCTGTCCATCCTAATAAGAAAGTGATAACCGATTAAATGATATTCAAACTTTTTAATACCATTTTTCAAGGTTAGGATCTCTTTGTAGATACTGTGGTAGTGGCACTGTGAGTCAGAAAAGTGTCCACTAGTATATCTAATAAAGTTCTCTTTTCCATCAATCTCTTCAAGGAGTACAACACTCCAAGAGTTGTCACTTGCATCGGTTTGCAATATCCGATTGCCATCTGTGATGATTTTTAATGGTGGAGAGCTAAATAAAGTGATGACGGCCAAAGTATGATGATTGTTCCATTCGGCTTCTTTTTTAATAAAGCCAAAAGCTGTCTGGTGTGTTGATTCACGTGAGAGATGAAATCACGGATGTAATTTATAATTTTGAGAAATTACTGGATCTGCTTTTTGGTCAGATGCTGATATGGAAAATGAAGCAGTTCTTAGGCAATGTGTTTTCCTGGTTGGTAGTGTCCATCTTTAATGACCATTCTAAGAAACTCGATGTTGTCTGTGGCAATAGTGCTTTTTTTTGCAGACAGCATTATCCCATGAGATTGAACAATATCAAGAAATTGATTTAACAACTGGCAATGTTCTTCATGAGTTCCTAAAAATAACAAGATATCGTCAATGTAAATCAATGTATGATGTAGTATGGGCTGAAAGATTTTAACCATTGCTTTCTGAAAAATGGAAGAGGTAGTTTTTAATCCAAATGGTAAAACTGTCCATTGGTAATGGGCATTAGGAATGTAAAAAGTTATTTTGTATCTTTCAGATGGTTCAATGCCAAGTTGCCAAAAACCTGATTTCAAATCAAATTTTAAAAAGATGTGGGCATTTTTCAAATATGTGAAAATATTTTATCGTTTAGGAAGTGAAAATTTGTCATCTTGTAAAAACATGTTTAAAGTTGATAATCAATGACTAATCTCTTTTTTCCTCAGACAAGTTCAGAACGTTTTTCCACATAAAAGACTTGACAAACCCATTAAGAATTTATGGGATCAATGAGGCCTTGGGCCAAGAGTTGAGAACACTCTTTTTGAGCTAAGACTAAGTCAGATGGACTCATTCCTGGATGGGTTACCTTGGTAGGATTCGTGTCTTCATTTAGCTTGAATGGCAGTTTGACAAAGAAAGACTCATTTTTCCATAATGGATTTGGATAGGTGAATTCAGCATGAGACTCTGGATAATAATAGAGAAATTTGATAGAAATGTCCTGGTAGGACTGTAGAGAATCAGTGAGACTGTAAAGTCTAAGAATATTGATGAAGGGTTTAAACATGGACTTAACTTGGATTCCAGTGGGAATGATTTGGAGGTGTTTGATTTGGGTGATGTTATTAAAACCTAATAAGATGTCCTTATCAGGCAGTTTTGATCCAATAATTTTGGTCCAAATAACACAATTGGGAAAAATTTGAATACCAATGGGATTTTTGGTAATCAAATCTGTGGTGAAGATTTTCCCATCGGCTGCTTTGAAATGTTCTGTGTGAGGCTTCCAGTGTTGAGGTGGAAGAATGTCTGGGTTCAGCATTATTTTCTAAGCACTTGTATCAAGGAAATCACTGATAGGGATGTCTTTGGAACTTCGAGAGTAAAATCTAGATTTTGACTGATGGAATTGAAATTAAGGAATTAAGGGACAAAAACTATTGATTATAGATTGTGTGAAACTCATCTCTATCAGACTCATCAGATGAGTTTTCCAGTGAGAACATTGTTTCTTTATTTGGTTCATCTTGTTCAGAGAAATAGGACTCGACTTCTTCTTTGTCAAGGGAATAATTCGTGACAGACTACAAATGCTTGATTAGTCTGATAGCCTTATCTCTCTTGTTAAGACAATCTTTGGCATAATGTCTTTTTTTCTTGCAAATGAAACATCTACTGGATTTTTTCCTTTGCTGATCTTTGGAAGAAGAAGATCTTTTCCTATAAAATTTATATGGCCTTCTAGTTTTTCGAAAATGAGAGTTTGAAAAAGATCTTGGGTGTTTGAATTTTCTAAGATGTTTTTTTCTTTTGAGGACCACAATCACATTTCTTCTTGTCTTTGCACTTGATCTGTAAATACGGCTTTTTACAAGCACTTCTGAATGGCTCTCTATCTTTGATCAGTTCTTTGAAGAATTGTTTTTGCTCACAAAGTTTGTCAAGACATCCTTTGGCAATTTGAAAGATTTTACCTAAGGATATGTTCTCAAGATTGAAATTGTAAATAGTGAGCTGTCTTTGAATCTCTGGTTGTAGTTCATCAGGTAAACAGGCAAGAAAGACATGCTTGAGTGTATGGTGATTGAATCCATTCAGTTTATAAAACAAAATAAACATCCTCTTATAGTGGAAGTCAAGTTCCTTGGAATTGAGCGAATAGCATTTCATGTTGAGATAATCTCGTCTAGCAGCTTCAAAAACTGTTACTGGTTCTCCAATGAATTGTTCATGAAGTATGGCCAATGTTGAGGAGACGTTTGGCATTTGAACAAATTGAAGTTGTTTGTAAGGACTAAGACTATTAAACCAGTCTCGTAAAGATCCTGTAAAATGAGTAACAAGTTCTTTGAGGACAGATTCTACTGTTGCTCCTGCTCTGATCATTTGGAGATCTACCCAAGCTAAGATCTTAGAAAGTTTTTCTCGCCATTTGTTGGTGGGTATGTCATCAAAGGTAAACCATGGGCTATTCGATAGTTTTGGAGTTTGTGCTTGAGGAGGAGGTGGAGCATATGTGGATTCTGCATGGTCACCACATCAGAAGGTATCTTAAAATAAGACTCTGGTTGAGATGTCTGAAGGTGTCTCAAAATAAGACTCTAGTTCAGTTTCTTCTAGTTGTGCCATCAGGAGTTTGGTAATGTCTGCATATGACTTTTTAGAATCAATCGTAGAGGTTGAAGAGACTAAGGACTCTGAACTAGATTTAGAACTGGATCCTAATGATTTTGAGGACCGTTGAGCAGATCTATTATCAGTTTCTGATCCTAAAGCAAATATATCTACTCCTATTGTATCAGAAGTTTCAACATAATGAGAATGAAAAGCATACTGGTGCATTGGTTCTTTGTCTTTTGATTGGGACATGTGCGGTGTAGGAACAGAGGTATATTCTGGAGACTGTTGTTTTTGGGTTTCAGTTTGAGATTGTTGATGGATTTTAAGAGGCTTGGGCTGAGGTTTAGGTTTTGACCTGGGCTTTGGTTGCTGAGATGGTTGAAGTGTATTTTGGAATAGTGTGTGGGTCATTCCAAATAGTTTTGATGGGTCATAAGGCCTGATTGGTGCTAACAATGGTGTGAATGGATGGTATGTTGGTCTAATTGTTGGAATTGGTAGAGTCTCAATGAAAAGTGTGGGTCTCTGCTTCTCTGATTCAATTCGATCTAGCTCTACTTTTAAGTGTTTGATTTCTCTTTCTTTTTTATCAAACTCTGGACCATAATACCTTTGCTGGAGCATGGTACGTAATTCAAGATCCAGTTGAGCAACTCTGGATTGTAAATTTTGATGGATTTCCTGCATTTGCAAGGTTATTGAATCAACTTTAGTTTTAATTCTGTCAGTTCATAAACTGATTTTGTCAACCTGTTGATGGATGTGCTATAAAGCATCATTCTGAGCTTTGGCATTCTGAGTTTGCCAATTTAAGATTGATTCAAATGGTTTTGGTTCTTCAAGGTGACCGGTAGGAGTGATTGGTGAAGGGACAAAAGGTTTTGATACTATTTTCCTTTGGGTATCTGTCTGAGTTTCTAATGATGGGAAGTTTGAAACATAATCCTTGGATGATGAAGAGAACATCATACAAGAGATTGGTTGGCTTTGTGGGATTAGACTTAGGACTGGTAAAGGAACTTCTGTTTTGCAGTTTTTTGCAATCCATTTAAGCTTTTTTTGGTAGAGAGGTAACAGTGCTGGTGGAGGTGAAAGAGGGTTTGGTGGTTTTTTGGGATGATGATGACAAGAAGTAAGAAACTTCTTTTTTGGTCTCTTTTTCCTTTTTGAATAAGAATCTTCGTCTTCTCCATCGTCCCAACAAGGGCAATCTGGATCACATATTTTAGATCCAGGGGCATCCCATAAGAAATATCCATTGAGCTTTGCAGGGTACAGAGGATAACCTGCAGAGGTAAAGCCAGTGATTGGCAATTTTTCTTATCCGGTTTGTACGGCAGTGATCATAGAAGAGTATGTGAATGATAATCTTGGAGACTCTAGTAGAGCTGATGGTAATACAGCTAGAGGAGGTTGAAAAGCTGATTGAGGAGGCTTGAATGTCATTTTGACAGATCCATCCTGTCTTCTTTGAAACAAGCTTTCAGATGTCTGAATTGGAGCATCATTCTGATGGAATTTCTCATAATTAGAAATCTATTCTAAAGGCATGAGCTTTACTAATTCTTGTTGAGGAATTTGCCTTGGGATTTGAATGATGGTTGGAATTTGATCTAACTCAGCTAACACCATAAGGGCATCAGAGTGGTTTTCTGGTGTAGGAAGATCTAAGGCATGATTTTGAAGCATGTAGACCAATTGATGATGAAGAGTGGCTATTTTTGCTAAAGATTTGTTTAGCTCCTTGGAATTGGACCTTGGACTCTTAAAGCTATGGATAATTTGGCATCTTGTAAGGACAAATTAAAGTTTAGATATAAAGTGAGGAGAACACTTCCTGCGTGCAGGGTAGTTAAAACAGTACCGATGATAGCGTGTTGATATTGTTTGAATCTGGTGTCCAGCATGGCAATTCTTACTGTGACAGGTAAGCCTTTTCATCCATGTAAGGTCAGGATTAATCTCACTCCTCCCAATGGTGGTGAGTATTGCCTTCTTTCTTCTAGTTGGTTACTAATTCTAGAGGAATCTCAAGAGTTACATATTGTTCAATTATAGTAGCTTGGAGGGTATGTTGAGTGTTAGAAAGTGTATATTTATAAAGGAGAAAATCGTCATTTTACACTTTAAATCTCACTAACATTGCTACTTTTATTTATTTAAGTATTTTGTTATTTAATTATATGTGTTTTATTATAATTGTGTATTTTATGTATTTTAGGGGTATCATAATCGTTTCACAATAAACGAGTGATCAGACAAAGAAAACGGACGTCATATTTGGACTCGGACGGCGAAAAACCTTAAGAAGAGCATTAAAGGAAAAATTCTTCGCTCACACATACTGTCGTTCATACGCATTTGCATCGTCTTCACGACACTGTTCATGTATACGGACCGATGATGTGGCAACTACCTACGACGTGGCAGTATCTGATTGGACGAATTATGTGGATTGACTACTTATGTGGCATTGACCGATGACGTGGCGTTGACCGATGATGTGTCACGATCTTATTGGACTAAATTTCTTATGTACTGTAGATCGATGACGTGGCAGCATCTCATTGGAGTAGAAATCGGGTGTACAGTACATGCGTTTACATGGGATTATTTACTATTCAGGCGGCATTACTGTACAAATGTTGACTGTTGACGGTTGACTGTTGACTGATGACGTGGCGCAATCCTGAGCATCCGAATTGTTTTTAATCCGATGGTCACGATTCACTCAATGTATCTATAAAAAGGGGGCTCTCCCCCCCTAATTTGGCACCCCTGAATTCATTTCTAAGCTTAGATTTCTGAAATTCCTTCTCCTTCTTGTAGTTTCTTTGTATTTTAATAAAATTCCCTTTTTATCCCTAGTTAAAATATGAGTAGCTAATTTCTTTTTGAGCTTGGGTTGAAGGTGAAGTCTCAACATGTTCCATGGGCTTAATTTGGTAAATTTACTTTCTCTTCCCCTCTACTATTTGTGGTTGTTTTGACTTTTCGTCGACAAATAATAATAGTCTTGTCTAGTTACAGCCCTGGTTAAACCGACACCCTAGTACAAGGTTATTATTATTTGGCACGATAAGCCCTTGGCACCATACTTATTGGAGAGTGGTTCATGAGGTGTGGAATCCCCCCTTATGATTTAATTGATATTAATATGGAATATTTAGCCCATGGAGTATGTTGATGCTGATCCGGATACCCAAGTGCTTTATTATAACAGTTACATTTTCAATTATTCCTGCCATTTTAATTCACAATTTAGAATAGAATTACCATAATTTAATTGTTCCCATTGAAAAGAAAATTAATTCAACATATAATTAAAATCAACCTCCTCGTGGGATCGACACTCGTCACCATTAATCTATTCTACAATAGATTCGTGCGCTTGCTAGTTCATTAAAATTTACACAATAAGTTTTTGGCGCCGTTGCCGGGGAGGTAAGTTATTTTAATTTGTTGAATTAATTTTTTTGTTTTCTTGTATTTTTTCTTATAAAAAAATAATTCTATAATTTAATTTTTGTAATTTAAATTTTTGCAATTTCATTTCTGTAATTTAATTTCTGTAATTTAATTTCTGTAATTTAAATTTTTTACAATTTAATTTTATTGTGTGATTTCTTTAACTTTCAGTACTTTAATTTTTGCTTTACTTTTCTTTGTAACTTGTTTTGTTTATCTTGTAATTTATTTTAATTTATTCATAGAATTAATCATAGAATTAGTTTTTTTTAAGTAATTCTTTTTCCTTTCCTTAAAAATTATAAAAAAAATTAAAAAATTAAAAAAATATAAAAAAAAGTGAATCTGTAATTTAATTCTGGTAATTTAAATTTCTATAATTTAATTTCTTAGTTATTTTTCTTTGTAATTTTTATTTATTCTGTTAATTTATTATTCCATAGAATTAAATTTTTTTTAAGTAATTTTTTTTCCTGTAATTTAATTTTGTTTCTTTTTCTCTTCTTTATATTTCTGTAATTTTTTATTTTTCGTTGTAATTTATCTTTTTATTTTATTTTTTTTTAGTTAATCTATTTCTTGTATTTTCTTTTTAGCACTTGAGTGTATATTCATTGTAAGGTTGTAACAACTTCACAAGGTTAGTATCGTAATTTTTCTCTCCTCTTTATTTTTATTTGTTTTATCTTCATTTATTTTATTCTTTGCATGCATGGTCGAAGGTCATTATCACGTAATCTTGAACCTTTAGACCTTGATTTGGAAAAAACACTTCGCACACAAAAACAAACTGTTTTTCAAAAGAAACTTGAAATGGAATTGCAAAATCAGCAACCAGAACCACAAGAGAGGCCATTTAAGGATTATTTTAGTCCTTTAGCTAATTTGAGCACATCATGCATAAGGTACCCAAATGTAGCTGCTAGGAGTTTTGAATTAAAACCTAGTGTGCTAAACTGTCTTCCCACATTCTATGGCCTAGAAAATGAGGACCCATATAATCATCTGAATGATTTTCATGCTATTTGTCAAACTTTTAAATACGAGAATTTTTCAGATGATGATGTTAAACTTAGATTATTCCCATTTTCATTAAAAGATAGAGCTCGTTCATGGTTTAATACAATGCCTGCTAATAGCATTACATCATGGGAACAAATGGTAACTAAATTTTTAAATAAATATTTCCCAGTTCATAAAACCAATGCTATTCGCAGGGAAATTTCAGAGTTTACTCAAAGAGACGACGAGCAATTTTTTGAAGTATGGGAGCGATTTAATGGGCTACTCTTGAAGTGTCCACATCATGGGTACGAGAAATGGCACCAATGCCAATATTTTTTGGAGGGATTATTGCCACATATGCAAGAATGGCTAATGGCAACCAGTGGAGGAGAGTTAATGTCCAAAAGTGCATCAGAGATTTGGGAATTTTTTCAGCGGCAATTGGATAATTCTCAACAACGGAGTCGATCACTCAGAAATACCAGGAGAATTAAGGGAGTGAATGAGGTTAACATTGGTGAGTCAAGCTCAGGAATTAAAGAAGTCAAAGAGATGGTCGAAGGCCTTGCTCGACAAATAGCATCTTTGACAACCGCTAAATCAACAGAGCCACATGACCATGACTCATATTCAGATCAAGCCAATGCCATAGGTATCATGAGAAAACCACCAAACTACAACCCTTACTCCAACACACCCTGGATGGAGAGACCACCCCAATTTTTCATGGTCTCAAGGATTTCAACAAAACGGACCATCAGTTCCACCTCCACCAATGCAACCAGTTCCTCAAATGTCTCAAGCCTCTCAACCACCATTTAGACCATACAATCAGAACCCAAACCATTCTCAACCTAAACCATGGGAGGAGACATCCCAAAATTTCAGAAATCTTACTAACTCCAAGATCGAGCAGCAGAACCGCACCATTGATGAATTACGAAATGAGATGAGAGCAAGCTTCAACTCACAAGCTCAATCTGTTTCAAGCCTTGAGAAAATGGTAGGACAACTTGCCTCTTCAATTCAAACATTGGCCATGACCGTTGAAAAAGGCAAATTCCCAAGTCAACCAATGCCCAATCCTAAAGCAGTAAATGAAGCAAGTTCTAGTTCACCACAGCAGCATGGAGAGGTCAAAGCAGTGATGACCTTGCGAACAGGAAAAGAAGTTGACAACAAAGTGGAGATGCCAAAATCAACTCAAATTGTACCTATGAACTCGGAGGAATCATTATCAGAGGAGAAAGAGGAAACCAACTCACGAGAATATGTTCCTAAAGCTCCATTTCCTCAGAGGTTAGCTCAAGGGAAGAAAGGAAAATCCACAGGTGAGATTCTTGAAATCTTCAAACAGGTAAGTGTTAACATCCCTTTACTTGAAGTTATAAAACAAGTGCCATCATACGCCAAGTTTCTTAAAGACCTTTGTACTAAAAAGAGAAATATTCATGTTCAGAAAAAGGCCTTTCTAATGTAAAAATATTAGTTCTATACTCCAACATAAAATGCCTCTAAAATGCAAAGATCCGTGGCTCCCCCACTATCTCATGTAGTATAGGGAACCACACAATTGAGAATGCTTTGTTGGATTTAGGAGCTAGTGTAAATCTGTTGCCTTACTCTTTTTTGTGAAACTTGGGTACTGGGCGAATTACATCCAACTCCGGTGGTGTTACAACTTGCGAGATCGGTCCATAAAAATACCTCGTGGTATTGTGGAGGACGTGCTTATCCAGGTAGACAAGTTTTATTTTCCTGTTGATTTCATTGTAATTGACACTCAACCAGTGCAGGGTTCAAAGAAGCACATTCCCATTATTCTGGGCCGACCTTTCTTGGCAACTGCCGATGCACATATTTAATGCAGAACCGGAAATATGCAGTTGTCTTTTGGCAATATGACCATGGAACTCAATATCTTTAACATTGCTAAACAACCTCACAGTGCAGATGATGGAATTGTTAATGTGGATTTAATAGAAACATTAGTTGATAACAATTTTCTTTCAAACCTTAGTAATGACCCTTTGCAAACTTATTTAACTCACTTTGGTTTAAATTTTGATATTGACAGTTCAGTTGATGAAGTCAATGCTCTACTTGACTCAGCACCATCCATGGACACTAATAAATGGAAATTGAGAGTTGAACAACTAGTGCTATCAGAAAAGAAACTCAGCCCATCATCAGAATCACCACCAAAACTCGAACTCAAGCCATTACCCAACACTTTGGAATACGCATTCTTGGGAGAAGAAAGCACTTTACCAGTAATCATCTCTTCTTCCCTCAATGACGAACAAAAAGGTAAGTTGTTGGATGTTTTAAAAGAACATAAAGGAGCATTAGGATGGACCATAGCAGACATAAAAGGTATAAACCCAGTAGATTGCATGCATTACATTCATCTTGATGAAAATGCTAAACCTACTAGGAAATGCAACGCTCGGTTAAATCCTAACATGAAAGAGGTTGTTCGCATCAAGTCCTCAAGCTATTAGATGCGGTATCATTTACCCTATTTCGATAGTTCGTGGGTCGATCTGTGCAAGTTGTTCCTAAAAAATCGGAGTTACTGATGAGTCATCAATGCTGATAATGAATTGGTACCCACTAGAATAACTACAGGATGGCGTGTATGCATTGATTACAGAAAGTTGAATTTTGTCACACGTAAAGACCATTTTCCTTTACCATTTATCGATCAAATGCTTGATAGATTAGCGGGTCATGAGTTTTATTGCTTTCTAGATGGTTATTCAGGATACAATCAGATTCCCATAGCACTAAAAGATCAAGAGAAGACCACCTTCACTTGTCCTATTAGCACTTTTGCATATAGGAGAATGCCGTTTGGATTATGTAATGCACCTACTACATTTCAACGATGCATGTTGAGCATTTTTTCTGATATGGTTGAACGATTCCTTGAGGTTTTTATGGATGACTTTTCTGTTTTTGGAGATTCGTTTGATCAATGTTTACATCATCTAACATTAGTTCTGCAGAGATGTATCGAGAAGAATTTAGTCTTGAATTGGGAGAAATGCCATTTTATGGTTAAACAAGGTATTGTTCTCGGTCACATCATTTCAAGCAAAGGTATTGAGGTTGATAAAGCCAAGGTGGATCTCATTTCCAATCTTCCTCCACCTAAAACAGTCAGAGAAGTAAGATCTTTCCTTGGGCATGCTGGTTTTTATAGACGTTTTATTAAAGATTTTAGCAAAGTTTTTAGATCCTTATGCAATTTACTTGCTAAGGATGTACCTTTTGTCTTTGATGATTCATGTCTTGTGGCATTTGAAAAACTAAAGCAGTTGTTGACATCATCACCCATCATTCAAATTTCCCAAATTAGAACTTACCATTTGAGCTTATGTGTGATGCATCCGACTATGCATAGGAGCGATTAGGATAAAGAGTTGATCAAATTCCCCATGTGATTTACTATGCTAGTATGACATTGAATGATGCACAATTGAATTATTCAACCACCGAAAAGAAATGCTAGCAGTTGTGTTTGCATTAGAAAAATTTCGATCTTATCTCATTGGTTGTAAAATAATTATATTTACAGATCATGCTGCTCTTAAATATCTTCTCACAAAGAAGGATGCAAAAGCTAGACTAATTCGTTGGGTGCTACTCTTGCAGGAATTTGACTTAGAATTCAAAGACAAGAAAGGAACAGAAAATGTTGTGGCTGATCATATTTCCCGTCTCCATTCTGACACAACAAAAGAACATTTACCTTTGAATGAGTCATTTCCAGATGAACAATTAATGAGTGTGGAAGTAGTACCATGGTATGCTGATATAGTTAATTATCTTGTTACAGGTCAACTTCCAAAGCATTGGACTAAACAGGACAAGGCCAAATTCTTTACAGAAATAAAGAATTTCTTTTGGGATGATCCTTATCTATTTAAATACTGTGCAGACCAAATTATTAGACGATGTGTCCCAGAGAATGAATTTCAGAATATCCTTTCTTTCTGCCATGAACAAGCTTGTGGAGGCCACTTCAGTGCTAAGAAAACAGCTACTAAAATTTTACAATGTGGTTTCTATTGGCCAACTATATTTCGAGATGCTTACACCTTTTGTTCTTCATGTGATAGGTGTCAAAGAATGGGCAGCATTACACGAAGGAATATGATGCCACTAAACCCACCTGTGGTTGAAATTTTTGACGTATGGGGTATCGATTTCATGGGACCCTTTCCCACATCTTTTGGCCATCAATACATATTGGTCGCTGTTGATTATGTTTCGAAATGGGTAGAAGCTATTCCATGTAGGAACAATGATCATAAAGTGGTAATAGGATTTTTGAAAAGCAATATTGTTTCCCGCTTTGGATTCCCTCGAGTAATAATTAGTGATGGTGGTGCCCACTTTTGCAATAAATTTTTCAAAGCACTTTTGACAAAGTACTCCATCACTCATAAAGTGGCGACCCCATATCATCCACAGACCAGCGGCCAAGTTGAGATCTCCAATCGAGAAATAAAGCACATTTTAGAAAAAACAGTGAGGCCCGACAGAAAAGATTGGTCGTTGCGGCTTGATGATGCATTATGGGCATATAGAACGGCTTTCAAGACTCCGATTGGGATGTCACCCTACAGGCTAGTGTATGGAAAAGCATGCCACCTACCTGTGGAACTCGAGCATCGTGCGTACTGGGCCATCAAGAAATTCAATTTTGACATACAGCAAGCTGGCTCAGAAAGAAGATTACAGTTGGCAGAACTTGAAGAAATTCGAAATGATGCGTACGAGAATGCCAAAATTTACAAGCAACGAATGAAAGTCTTTCACGACAAGCAAATTATGCGAAAATCTTTCACTCCAGGTCAGAAAGTACTTTTATTCAATTCTCGCTTACACTTATTCCCAGGTAAGTTACGCTCTCGATGGTCTGGCCCATTTATTATTCATACTGTTTTTCCACATGGGCAATTGAAATTAAGGATCCAATGAATGGTGTCACTTTCAAAGTTAATGGTCAAAGATTAAAGCCATATCTAGAATACCAACCACATGGAGAGGACAGCGAAATAAATTTGAGTGACCCACCTATTTTAAATTGAGATTTTACTTTTCGGTGATTTGATTATTTATTTTCTTTATTTTCTTTCTTTTATTCATTCTTTTCCTGATTGAAATTATTTTTTTTGTGTTTGTTTAATCGTTAAGTTTTTCTTATCCATTTAATCATGAGACAGTTCCTCTTAAACATTCTTAGACAATTTCGACGTATACAATCTCATCTCAGAGGTCAGATTCGATTTTGTAAAACACATCGTATCTGGCAGCTACAACCACCAGAGTTAGTAGCCTATGTTGAGGATTTAGAAAGCCAACTCCGAGAAATTGAGAGAGGCATCTACAACATCCAATTGGAGCTTGAGGTAAATTCAATAAGAGGACGATTTTAATTTGTTCTGTGTGTTTTAATTTATTTTCTTGTTTGTGTGTTTTAGTTTGCTTTGTGTGTTTAAAGTTTGTGACCCCGGTCAAGTGGTGGATAACGGTACTCCGTGACAATCAAGTCGGTTACTTCAGTTTTCCCACAATAACTGATATTCTGAGACGAAGGTATGGACAGAAATGAGATTTTAGAAAAGCTTCACAAACGATTCCCTTCGCTTCCTCAGAATGCCCTACTTTTAATTTATAAAGCCCAGTCCGAACGCATGCGATTGCTTATGAAGAATAACATCCCTGCTGACATCCGTTGGTTAATCGAGGCAAAAGTTCGCTTAGCAGGTGAGTTACCTCCCAAATTTATTGCATGCATGCCTGGTTGTGGTAAAGGAAATTATGCGAGAAAACGACGAGCTCAAAGACTTTCTGTTGCTTGTCATAAATGTGCCAGAATGATATACAATAAAAAATCATGTTCTTTAGGAATGGTGTCTGATAACAGAGAAGATAAGATTCAATTCATTAGGGATGGCTTGAATAAGGAATCATTGGATGATATCCTTTTGTCTCTTGACACGCATCCCAGTGGATACGTCCAACATGCAATACTTCAGTTATGGCCATTATTCCAGAAAGAATGTGCAAACTATAGTCTCGGGAATCTGACTATAAAAGAAACTGTTTGCCAGTTTGTAAAACCAGAGGAAGATGTGAGCCACAATCACAACTATCTGTAAATATCCTTTTACCTCTCTGTTCTTTTATTTCACTGTTATTTTACTATTTGCATTATTGTTGTTTAATAATTTCATTTACTTTTTCTTTTTTCTTTTTGACTTTTGAGCCATGTGCCTTACACGTTAATTGACATAATGTCCCATATACAGCTGTAACCAACTGTCACCAAGGTCTTTAAATGTGAATTGTTTTTGCTGAGCACTCACAAGTTGTTTTTGAGTAATATCTTAATGGCAGCTTCTTATAGTAAACAATTCAAGAACATTTGTGTGCTTTCTAGGTTTCATTATGGCAAACATAAAGAGTTCATAGAGGCAGCCATAGATGTTGGTCTCAGAATAGTAGAGAGAAAATTGCACTTGGTGTATGGAGGAGGTGACCGAGGGTTATCCAAAATGGTATCAGAAGCTGCTTTTGTCAGAGGGAGCCAAGTGTTAGGCATCATCCCTCAAATCCTAAAAACCTTTGGGTTGTTTGTCTCATTCACCAACTGGAGAGGAGTTAGTCGTCTCAGGTATGCAAGAACGAATAACTGAAATGTTAAATCATGCCGATGCTTTTATTTTCCTTCCAGGCGATCTTACAACTCTTGAGGCACTAATGACATTAGCATCTTGGTCCCATCTGAACATTCATCAGAAACCCATTGGTTTGTTAAATGTCAATAACTTTTATGATGGCTTTCTCGCATTTCTTAACCATGCAATAAAGAATTATTTTATTCCTTCCTCAGTGAAAAACATCTTTATTTGTGCACACACTGCTAATGCGCTACTTGATCTGTTACAAGCTTATCAACCAGAGCCAGATCCCAAGGCTATTGTGTTGGAGTGTTCAAATAATGATGGTAACAGTAGCGGCAGTAAGAAGTACAAATTAGATTTAACTCTCCGCTTGTAAATATTTTCTTCTGTATTGCAGCACCCAGGTGATGTCTTCTAAACTCTACTTCTTTCCTTTCAAACATTGAGGACAATGTTTCGTTCTGGTTGGGGGGAGGGAATAGTGGACAATTGTGGAATGTTGAACTAACCATGATTAACTTTTTGAATAGAAGATGGCTGAATATGGAGTATACTGACTCTAGAAACGCATCTTCTTAGTCAAAAATAAAAAAACAAAACAAAATAAAAACAAAAAAATTATATATTTGTGTGTGTTTCTAACCTTTCATTTTTCTCCTTTATAAATATATGTTTTCAAGTTTTTAAAGTCAAAGATGGCTGAATATGGAGTGTAGCAACTCTAGAAACGCATCTTCTTTTGTAAAAAAAATAATAATAAAAAAAAAATTCATTTTTCTTTAATTTTTCTGCATGTATGTTTTCTTTTTATGTTTAGAATAGGTTGGGGGGAAATAATTCCAATAAAAAAAAATTGTGAGTTCTTGATATTGGATAATATGATGACTTTTGAATTTTAGTATTTGTATTATCTTTAGTCTTGAGTAATGTTACCCCATGTTTACTATTCTACATGTTGATGTTGGGGACAAATATGAGTTGCTTGAAAGAATGCACATGTCATAATAAATTCCAAGTGAGTTTTTGAGCCTATTAATTTTTCTTGGAGAGTAACCCTTTTTGCCCATTCTTCATGTAGCTTAGCAGTTTATTATTTCATACATGATCTCTAGATTTTCTTTGAGTCAATCCTTTAAAAAAAAGAAAAAGTAGTGTGTGTTACTGCATCTAAATGCCCACTTAATTAGTAGATATGGAAGATTATTTAGAGTCCTAAAAGATGATGGAAGGCCATTTTTGACCCGTTTGAGCCTTTCTAGCCATCCCTATTATTTAATATCCATAGTTAGCCCTTTTGAGCCTTTTATTTAAAAAAAAAAACATTTTCTTTATTAACTTATCATCCTGACCCACTCCAATTTGGAGTATTACCCGATATCATACAAGTTCCATCCACCTATTCATGTTTGAGAAAAAAATAATAAATAATTATTTTGTTCAGCGAAGTTATGCTACATATATATATAAAAAAAAATTTCAAAAAAAAAAAAGAAAAAAGAAAAAAAAAAGATGTACAAATAGCAATAAATAAGCAAAATGTATGTTGTAAAAAGTTCTTGAATTTTTTTCTCAAACATATATATTTTGTTTCCCTATTTTCCTTTCTTTGTTAGCCATGTCCCTAGCCTACGTTACGTCCTAATAAAAGCCCTTCCTGATTTTAGGGAACTATAGTCTAACATAAAAGCTAGTTATATGGGTAATTAAGATGTAGTGATGCATATAAAATAAAAAAAAATGATGAATACATTGGGTTGACTAATACTTTATTTGAGATCGTATTATTTCTAAGCTATGGGCATATTTTTCATCTTGGTGAGAGTGTGTGATATTTCTTTATTATTTTCTCTCAATTTACCATTCATTGTAGTGACAAAATTTTATTGGGATTAATTTCTTTGTGAGAGTGTCACTACAACCGGTGAGATTTTAGGGTTGGATATGTCATTCTTGAAAGTGGCTTGATTACTATTGTTACAACAAAATCTGCTGGACTGATACATATGGATGGTTGATGTGGGTGTGATATTCCTTTAGACTAGAGATAATGCTTAAACTTTTATTTGATTGTTATCATTAATCTAATTGAATAAACACGTGTGTTAAAAAAAAAAGATTTTGAATTTTATCTTCGCTTTATTTGCTAGGAACTAGCAATAAGTTCTGTTGGTGTGTTGAGTGTTAGAAAGTGTATATTTATAAAGGAGAAAATCGTCATTTTACACTTTAAATCTCACTAACATTGCTACTTTTATTTATTTAAGTATTTTGTTATTTAATTATATGTGTTTTATTATAATTGTGTATTTTATGTATTTTAGGGGTATCATAATCGTTTCACAATAAACGAGTGATCAGACAGCAAAACGGACGTCATATTTGGACTCAGGACGGTCGAAAACCTTAAGAAGAGTATTAAAGAAAAAAGTTCGCTTTGTCACACATACTATCGTTTCATACGTCGTGATCGTTTTCACGACAATTCACGACAATCGCTCATGTATACGGACCGATAATGTGGCAACTACCTACGACGTGGCAGTATCTGATTGGACGAATTATGTGGATTGACTACTTATGTGGCATTGACCGATGACGTGGTGTTGACCGATGATGTGTCACTATCTTATTGGACTAAATTTCTTATGTACTGTAGATCGATGACGTGGCAGCATCTCATTGGAGTAGAAATCGGGTGTACAGTACATGCGTTTACATGGGATTATTTACTATTCAGGTGGCATTACTGTACAAATGTTGACTGTTGATTGACGGTTGATTTGCTGATTGTTGATTGTGATCGATGACGTGGCGCAATCCTGAGCATCCAAATTGTTTTTAATCCGATGGTCACGATTCACTCAATGTATCTATAAAAAGGGGGCTCTCCCCCCCTAATTTGGCACCCCTGAATTCATTTCTAAGCTTAGATTTCTGAAATTCCTTCTCCTTCTTGTAGTTTCTTTGTATTTTAATAAAATTTCCTTTTTATCCCTAGTTAAAATATGAGTAGCTAATTTCTTTTTGAGCTTGGGTTGAAGGTGAAGTCTCAACATGTTCCATGGGCTTAATTTGGTAAATTTACTTTCTCTTCCCTCTCTATTTTGTGGTTGTTTTGACTTTTAAATCGACAAATAATAATAGTCTTGTCTAGTTCTGACCACGATTAAACCTAAGACCCTAGTACAAGGTTATTATTATTTGGCACGATAAGCCCTTGGCACCATACTTATTGGAGAGTGGTTCATGAGGTGTGGAATCCCCCCTTATGATTTAATTGATATTAATATAGAATATTTAGCCCATGGAGTATGTTGATGCTGATCCGGATACCCAAGTGCTTTATTATAACAGTTACATTTTCAATTATTCCTGCCATTTTAATTCACAATTTAGAATAGAATTACCATAATTTAATTGTTCCCATTGAAAAGAAAATTAATTCAGCATATAATTAAAATCAACCTCCTCGTGGGATCGACACTCGTCACCATTAATCTATTCTACAATAGATTCGTGCGCTTGCGAGTTCATTAAAATTTGCACAACAGGGTACACTGGTCTAACCGAGAAGATTGGATGTATTCCTTTGGAAGTGGTCTTTTGGTGCTGATCAGTGATTTGACACTTCTGGTGAAAGAAGTTAAACGTTTGCACTGATGGTAAGGACTGATGAATGGGAAAGAAGATTCAGTGATTTGAGCAGATTCAGGAATACAGGAATATTCTATGAGGTTTTCTATTTTACTTGCTGTATGTTTAATGCAGGACCTAGATAGAGACAATGTTGAAGAAAGAGAAATAATATTTGAAGGTTCTGAGGAAAATGAAGTTGAAGCCATGATTTTGAAACTTTCTCTGTCTTTGAAATCTAGCGATTTTCAAAACCTAAAAGACTTTTATCTTACAACTTTAAAATTCAATACAAAATTCCTAGTGAAAAACATATTTAAAGGTTGATAATCAATGACTAATCTCTTTTCTCCTCAGACAAGTTCATAACATTTTTCCACATAAATGGCTTGACAAGCCCATTGAGAATTTGTGAGCTCAATGAGGTCTTGGGCCAAGAGTTAAGAACGCTCTTTTTGGGTTACGACTAAGTCAGATGGACTCATTCCTGGATGGGTTGCCTTGGTAGGATTTTATAACCTCAAGAAGTCATGTTTTGAGTTTTGATGAACCTGGGTATATAGGCTGGAAACCCGAGCATGCGGGGTAGTGGTCCAAAGGATGCACTTTGATACATCATTACTATGGTGTAACAATGCTACGTACTCCGTTGCCTTCAATTGGTATCAGAGACCAGGTGTTCACCGGGGGTGTATGAGGTTGTGAATGATAAGCACCTTGTCCCACATCAGTTGGGATCCTGGCTAGGGTCCAGTTTATAAGTCCTAGGTAGTCCTCACCCTTCGAGAGCTCTTTTGGGGCTAAGTTAGGCTTTGGCCCCAATTGGTATCAAAGCTATTAAAATGTTGTTCTCTAGGAAATTTGTATTGAATTTTAAAGTGGTTAGATAAAAGTCTTTTAAGTTTTGAAAATCACTAGATTTTAGAGATAGAGAGAGTTTCAAAATCATGGCTTCAACTTCATCTTCCTCAGAACCTTTAAATACTATTTCTCTTTCTTCAACATTGTCTCTACCTAGATCCTACACTAAACATGCAGCAAGTAAAATAGAAAACCTTGTAGAATATTCCTATTGCTTGATTGGAGCTAGTAAAGGAGTGAACGGATGGTAGGTCGGACTAATAGAAGGTATTGGTGGAGTCTGAGTTAAGAGAGTAGGTCTCTGCTTTTCAAATTCAATCCAGTTCAGTTCTGCTTGCAGCTTTCTGATTTCTCGTTCTTTGCTATCAAACTTAGGACCATAATATCTTAGTCTGAGCATTTCTCGTAATTCAGCATCAAGTTGAGCAACTCTGTTCTTTAGATCCTGGTGGATTTGCTGTAGTTGTGAGGTGATGGAATCAACTTTAGTTTCAATCGTGTCAGTTCGTAAACTGATTCGATCAACTTATTGATGGATATGCTGTAGAGCATCATTCTGTGCCTTGGCATTCTGAGTTTGCCAATTGAGGACTGATTCAAAGGGTTTTGGTTCTTTAAGATGACCAGCAGAGGTAATTGGTGAAGGGACAAAAGGTTTTGAGACAATTTTTCTCTGGGTGTCAGTTTGTGGTTCAAGAGGTGGAAAGTTTGAAGAATAATCTCTGGAGAACATCATACATGGAATTGGTTGATGTTGTAGAGGAGGTGATTGGATGACTGGTGAAGGGACTTCTGTTTTGCAGTGTTTTGCAATCCATTTGAGTTCCTTGTGGTAAAGAGGTAATGGTGCAGGTGCAGATGGAGGTGAAGGAGGGTTCTGTGGCTTGTTGTGGTCAACCTTACAAGAAGTATGATACTTCTTTTTAGGTTTTCGTTTAGGAACAAATTCATCTTCGCCATCTTGCCAGCACGGACAATCTGGATTACACATATCAGATCCAGGAGCATCCCAAAGGAAATGTTTTCCAATTTTAGCAGGATAAATTGGATAGCCTTCTAAAGTGAAGCCAGTGATTGGAAGTTTCTCTTGACCAGTTTGGACTGGAGCAATCATTGAGGAATATGTGAAAGATAGTCTAGGAGACTCTGGTGGAGTTGTAGGGAAAACAGCTGGGGGAGGCTGTGAAGCCGACTGAGGTGGTTTGAAAGTCATTTTGACAGATCCATCTTGTCTGCGTTCAAACATCTTTCAAATGTCTGAATTGGAGTATCGTTCTGATGGAACTTTTCATAGTTGGAAATCCATTCTAAAGGCATGAGCTTTACAAGTTCCTGTTGAGGAATTTGTCTGGGAATCTGTATGATAGTTGGAGTTTGATCAGATTCTGCTAATACCATAAGAGCATCGGAGTGACTTTCTGGAGTTAGAAGATCTAAGGCATGATTTTGAAGCCTATAGACCAATTGATGATGGAGGGTTGCGATCTTTGTTGAGGAGATCTGTTCAGCACCTTGAATTTGGACTTGGACTTTCAAGGCGGTGGAAAGGTTGATATCTTGCAAGGACAAGTTGAAATTTGGGTAGAAGGTAACAAGAGCACTACCTGCATGTAAGGTAGTCAAAACTATACCAATAACAGCGTGTTGATACTGTTTGAACCTGGTGTCAAGCATAGCAATTCGAGCAGTGACAGGTAATCCTTTTCTTCCATGAAGGGTCAGAATTAATCTTACTCCGCCGAGATGGAGATGAGTATAACCTTCTCGTTTCCAGTTTGCAACGAGTTCTGGAGGGATTTCTAACGTAACATACTGTTCAGCAGTAGTAGCTTGAAGAGTACACTGATCTAGTCGTGAGGACTGGATGTATTCTTTAGGAAGAGGATGTTTTGTACTGATAAGAGGAAAAGAAGACTCAGTGATTTGAGCAGATTCAGGAATATAGGAATATTCTACAAGGTTTTCTATTTTATTTGCAGTATGCCTAGTGCATGATTTTGGTAGAGACAAGGTAGAAGAAAGGGAAATAGTACTTGAAGATTCTGAAGAAGAAGATGTAGAAGCCATGATTTTGCAATCTCTCTCTCTGTGTCCTGAAGTCTAGGATTCTTTCAAAACCTAAAAAACATTTTATCATACCACTTTTCTTTTTAAAAATCAAAACATGATATTATCACTCAAAACTTGAGAGACAAGGCTCTGATACCAAAACGGGAGTAAGGGCAGCGGAATACAAGATCGCCATAATATCAAGGAAAACTTAGCTTATCATAAAACATCAAAACAGTTCCCACTGGTCGTACAGCCCAAAACTTAAGACACTTCTAGTCTTCTTCAACAGGGCACCAGACCGTCTAAGAAACAAGCATGAGTTTTTCTGATGCACAGGGTCCTTGAACAAGGCAAGTGCAGAGCATACTATCTCAAGTTTTCTTTTTAGAAAATGAACTTGATAAATCGTTTTTCAAACCTTTTCAGATCCTAAGAACTTCGTTAACAAAGAGAGAAGAGAGAGTTTAGAGATTCAACTCATCGTTCTCAGCCATTATGAATTCAAAAGGGAAGAATATTCCAGAAAAGATGCTCTTGAGGTTAAAGGATTGGTTCTCAAAATATGACTTCTCAGCGAAGCATATAAAAGGAACCCAGAACCTCATCCTAGACTTACTATCTAGACTTGCCAAACCACCACAACTCATACACTGCATCTCATTTCAGTACCATTTTCCTCTCATTGACATGGCCATCTCCCTACCAAAGCAAGCCCTAACCAAAAGATATTTTCCTTCTGCAAAAACATTCAACTCAGCCTTTGCCATCCAAGACTATGCCAGAAAATATGTTTTCAGGTTTTTCATCAAAGCCTACCTCCTCATAGACACCATTCCTATCCTGGATTTCCATCTAGAAGAACTATTCCTCACAGGTCTGTATCTCTATCTAGTCAAAGAAATTACCGAAGATGAGTTATGGTCCATCTGGTGCCTAACTATCCTTTATGTCACAAAACTGGTCTTTCCAGTCAGACCCCTGTACAAATATCTTATGGATCCAGAAAAGTGAACTTCCTTCATCTAGACCGTGCTTGAATGGTATTCACCAATTCCTTAGTGGAGAATGAAGCTACAACAACTATCCACCCTCTACAACCTTGAGAGGATGCTAGAAACAGAAGCAGATATGTTCACGTCTGTCTTCACAATTCACAGGCCATATTTTCAACATCCCTACGTCGATAATTTTTGAACTGTTAACCAGACACGTGAATGGAACACTATGCCACATCCAGCCCTTCTAGAACAAGATCAGGATATTCAAAAGAACTTGCACAATTTCCTTTGCCAACTCAATCACAAGCCAAAACAACACAAGAACAACTCCCACACCTATTTAGGTCCTTAACATGACATTCTAATGGTTTCAACTCCTTCAGCCATTTCTGCACCCAAGTCCTCAGGTATCATTTTCAAAGAAGAAAAGCCAGACTATACTGACTTTTTATTTCAGGATGCCCAAGACCCTTAGGAAGACTTCATGTCACTATCCCAGCACCTTGATCAACTCCAGACACCACACTCACTCAACGAAGCCAGCACTAGCAACCAGTCAGCCAACCAACCAGCCAACCAGCTAGTATAACCAGTCAATCAACCAGCCAGAAAGATAAAAAAGTCCTCTTCTACAATGGCCCAGAAAAGAAGGATACGGATATTCGACATGTGATCCCCACTATGATCATCCAGAGCCAATACCTCTAGCAAAGATATGGTCAAAAGATGACACATACAGCTCTTCAGATGAGGATTACATGAACCTGTCCACATCTGCATAAGCTTTATGGCATGTCCCCACTATAATTCAAGTGTGTAATGGGTGCTTGTCTTTAGTTTACTTTTGCTTTATGAAAAGGTGTTGTCATTTCTTTACTTTTGTAAAAGTGTAACAAGAGGATAAGGGTCCTATCTTATCCATCTTTAATTATTATGTTTTGAGTAGGACCATCAGTGGGCCCGTTCTTATATTTTTCTGAGGAATTCTCTTATTTAAGAGAAACACTCCTCACATTGTAAGCAGCCTTGAATATCGAAGAAATAAACAGTATGCTTTCGAACATATGACTCTCTAAACTCTCTCTCCTCTCTGTTGATGAAATCTTAGCATTCTAAAAATTTGAAAAAGAATTTTATCAGTTCATTTTAAAAACTTAAGAAAGTATGCTCTGCACTTGCCTTGAACAAGGATCCTATGCATCAGAAAACTCTTGATAGTATTTCTTTCGGGTTTGGTACCTTGTTTAATGACAAAGGTGTCAACTTTTGGGTTTTAAAACCTTAAGGAGTCCTGTTTTGAGTTTTGATGCACCTGGGTATATAGGCTGGAAACCCGAGCATGCGGGGTAGTGGTCCAAAGGATGCACTTTGATACATCATTGCTATTGTGTAACAATGCCACGTACTCCGTTGCCTTCAATTGGTATCAGAGACCAAGTGTTCACCGGGGGTGTATGAGGTTATGAATGATAAGCACCTTGTCCCACATCGGTTAGGATCCTGGCTAGGGTCCAGTTTATAATTGCTGGGCAGTCTTTACCCTTCGAGAGCTCTTTTGAGGCTGAGTTAGGCTTCTGCCCAAACTTGGTATCAGCTAGACAATGTTGAATAGCTCGGGATACTTGTTCTTCATTTCTTCCTCGTACTCCCATGTTCTCTCCTCCACTGAGCTATTCCACCATAGTATCTTAACTAGAGGGATTTTCTTGTGCCTTAACTCTTTTATTCTTCTATCGAGTACTTGAACTAGACGTTCTTTGTAGGTTAGGTCTTCCTCGAGTTGAAGAGGCTCATAGTCTAGCACGTAAGAAGGATCTGGAACATATTTCTTTAACATAGAGATATGAAAGACATTGTGTATTCTTGATAATAATGGTGGTAGTGCAAGTCGATAAGAGACACTCCCGATACGTTAGAGTTCTTTAAATGGGTCAATGAACCTTGGGCTTAATTTTTCCTTGTTTCTAAATCTTATCAATCCTTTCATTGAGATGACTTTTAGGAATACTTTCTCGCTAATTTGAAATTCCAACAGCCTTTATCTTTTATCTGCATAATTTTTCTGTCGAGTTTGGGCTGCTTGCATTTTTTGTCGTATTTTCTTGATTGTTTCAGATGAGGCCGCAACTAAGTCTGGTCCAAGGTATTTTTGCTCACTTATCTCATCCCAATGACCTATATTTTCTACCATATAGAGCTTCGTATGGTGTCATACCGATTGTTGTTTGGTAACTATTATTATAAGCAAATTCAGCCAATGCTAAATATTTGCTCCATGATCCTTGAAAGTCGATGACACATCCTCGTAACATATCTTCGAGTGTTTGGATTGTCCTCTCTGATTGGCCATCTATTTAGGGGTGAAAAACTGTGCTAAATTTTAATCTTCTCCCCATAACCTTGTGTAGCTTCTCCCAGAACGTCGAGGTAAATCTCATATCTCGGTTAGAAATAATAGAGATAGGTACACCATGTAGTCTGACTATCTCTTTTATGTATCTTCTACTAGTTGGTCCATGGTATGCGTCATCCGAATGAGCAAGAAGTGTGCAGACTTTGTAAGTCGATCAACTATTACCCAGATGGCATCATGCATTTTTGTACTCCTTGGAAGGCCAACGACGAAGTCCATTGTGATTTCCTCCCACTTCTATTGAGGGATTTGATTAGGTTCCAAAAGTCCTACAGGTCTCTGATGCTCTGCCTTGATTTGTTGACAGGTGAGGCATTGAGCCACGAACTTAACTATATCTTTCTTCATTCCAGGCCACCAATAATGCCTCTTTAAATCTTTAAACATTTTTATTGTGCTAGGATGTAGCGAATATAGGGATGTATGAGCTTGAAGTAGAATTTTCTTCTTTAGATCTTCACTATTTAGTACGCATATCCTATCTCTAAATAAAATGATTCCTTTCTCTGACTTTTTAAATGACATCTCTTTCTCTGAATTGGTCTCCATCTTTAAATTCTTTAAGTACGAATCAGCTTCCTGCCCTTTCTTAATCCTTTCAAACAAAGTTGAGCAAAGTCTCATGTGATGAGTTTTCTTGTCATAAGCTCGATCTCCGCCTTACATATCTCATCTTGTAATGGCTTAGGTAGCATCTTTAAAGCTGACAAACTTGACTTTCGACTTAGTGCATCTGCTACCACATTTGCTTTTCCAAGATGATAGTTTATTTCACAATCGTAGTCCTTGATGGATTCCAGCCAAAGCCATTGTCACATGTTCAGCTTCTTTTGTGTAAAAAAATATTTAAGGCTTTTGTGATCTGTATAAATCTTACAATGCGCTCCCATCAAATACTGACGCCATATTTTTAATGCATGTACCACCGTGGCCAACTATAAGTCATGTGTGGGATAGTTCTTCTCGTATTCCTTTAATTATCTAGAGGCATATGCAATGACCTTTCTATTCTACATGAGAACGCATCCTATGCCATTTTTGGAGGCATCACTGTATATAATGAATTCCTTAGAGCTATTAGGAATGGCTAAGATTGGGGCAGTGACCAACTATCATTTTAGCTCTTCGAAGCTTTTCTCACATTCTGGCGTCCACACAAACTTGGTGTTCTTCTTTGTTAATTGGGTTAATGGCATTACGATCTTGGAGAGGCCTTCCATGAATCTTCGATAATAACTCGCTAATTCTAACTTCTTTAGCATTAGTTGGCCTAGTCCATTAGCTCACTACTTCCCCATTTGGGGGATTGACTGATATTCCATGCTTAGACACAAGGTGCCCTAGGAATACAATGCTTTCCAGTTAAAATTCACACTTCTTGAATTTTGCATAAAGTTGCTTCTCCTTCAAAGTCTGAAGAGTTATTCTCAGACGTTCGGCATGTTCTTTCTTCGTTCATGAGTAGATCAAGATGTCGTCAATGAATACTGCTATGAATTTGTCCAAATAGCTTTAAATACTCTATTCATGAGATCCATGAAAGCTGCTGGGGCATTAGTTAGACCAAATGGCATGATGACAAATTCATAATGTCCATAATGTGTTCTTAATGCGGTCTTTGGAATATCCTCCTCTCTGACTTTTAGCTAGTGATATCCTGACCGTATATCAATCTTTGAAAATACTACTACTCCTTGTAGTTGATCAAATAGATCCTCGATACGTAGAAGTGGGTACTTATTTTTTATGGTGACTTTATTTAGTTCTTGATAATCTATGCACATCCGCATGGATCCATCCTTTTTGTTTACGAACAACACTGGTGCTCCTCAAGGTAAGTGGCTTGGACGTATGTAGTCTCTGTCTAATAGTTCTTGCAGTTGATTCTTTAACTCCTTTAATGCTGATGGGGCCATCTTGTAGGGTGCTTTTGAGATTGGGGCCGTTCCTGATAACAAGTCAATCTTCAACTCAACTTCTGAATCTGGTGGTAGTCTAGGGAGTTCTTTAGGAAAGACCCAGGAAATTCATTAACCACTATGATTTCTTCCAACTTTGGCTTTTGCTCTTCAACTTTGATGACGCTTGCCAAGTATCCCTCACATCCTCCCTTTAATAGTCTAAGTGCTTTTAAGGCGGACATGACAGGTATACTATTCTTTACATCCCCCCTTGGATATAAATGATTCCTTTTGTAGTGGTTGGAATGTTACTTCTTTTTTCTCACAATCTATCTTGGCATGGTACTTTGATAACCAATCCATACCAAGAATCACATCGTAGTCATGCATCTCAAGGATTATTAAGTCAACACATAGTGTACGATCGCTAATGTTGACTTCGCAAGCTCTTACTAGTTGTCCTAGGTTTAATACTTCACTAAATGGAAGCATGATACTATAAGGTCTACTTATTATGTTGGGGTCCCCTTTGATTTTTCTAATAAATGCTGGTGAGAAAAATGAATGTGTAGCTCTTGAGTCTATCAACATATATGCTGGAGTTTGAGAGATAGATAGTTCACCTGATATTACCGAGGGGTTTGTCTCTACATCAGTCTTGGTAAGTGCGAATACTCGTGCGCTAGTCCTTTCTTGCTATATACCATTCTCTGGGCAGTCTTTGATGAAGTGTCCTTCTTTCCCACATTTGAAACATGTTTTCGTGTTAGCTCGGCATTCCCCAAGGTGAGTTCTGCCACATTGATTGTATTTAGGCCTTGGTAGGACCTCTTTTTGGTGATTCTTTATATGCTTGTTCTTATCTTCCTCTTATTGTTTAAAAGTTGTCTTCCATGATTAGCTACACAACTCCCTTGATCTATGTTACCTTTATTCTTTCGTTTTTCTTCCTTCTTTTCTGCATCTGCTTGTTCAATTACTAAGGCTTGATCCATAAGCTCATTGAAGGAAGATCCCGAATTCTAACCACCTATAAGTCTTTTGCTAAATCTTTACGCAATCCTTACATAAAATGAATTTTTTCAAGTCTTCTATGGCAACCATGTATAGGGCATAACGAGAGAGCTCATCAAATTTTTGAACATACTCTACTACTGTCATTTTTCCTTGTTGCAAATAAATGAATTCTCTTCTTTTAATAGACAGCACTGTCTCTGAAAAATACTTATTATAAAAGTATTCTTTAAATTCCTTCCATTGCATTGTTGCTCTGTTATGGCATTGTCTGATGGAAACACAAGTGACCTTTTCCTCTTCTGGCACCTTGGCTACTTCAGTTATTCTTTCCATGGTTTACAACCATTGGTTTGCTGTCATAGGATCCGCTCCTCTTTCAAATATAGGTGGGTTTAATCTTCTAAATTCAGCCCCGGCATTATTCGTTACTTGAGCACATTCATTTCTTCTAACCTTTCTTTCTAAGAGTCGTGTGATAATGTTTGTAAGTCGATCAATTACAGAGGATTGCTCTCTTGAAGTTCCTCCCACTCTTCTACCTCTATTACCCCTGGTACTTAACATCTCTATAATCTTTGAACAAGCTTCTATAGGTCAAATAAGTTAAATGTAAGATATTTTATTATCTTAATTTTTAATTCTTACTAAGAGCTGAGCTACATCCTGCCCCTTAGCTAGTGCATATGGACTGTCTACAAAATCGCTTTAAACCTTGGGCTTTGATACCAAATTATAACACTCCACTTTTATGATTGTAACTAAAGTGGAACTAGGTGTAACATTAAGTATTTGTAGAAACGATTTCAAAATAAGCATTTTATAAATATAGAACATATGAAGTTTGTTACACAAAAAAAAACTATATAAAAGGTTTGTTAAAAAACTTAGTTACAAAGTTAACGATTCTCTTAATAACATATCACAAACCAATTCCATAAATAAGCTTGTTGGATTTATGCTTAGATAAGAACACAGTTGAGCTCGTTGTGTAACCCAAGGTCTGTTATGTCCATATACACCTTGTCTTGGTTGGGACTTGGCGTTTTCCTACTCAGTTTCTGTAATGTAAGAACTACATGAGCTAATGCTCAGTAAGTAAACACTTGATGTAGGTATTACCTAGCATGCACATAAATGACTTTATGAAATAAGTGTTAAATCTTTTACATGAAACTTCGAAATGTAAAGAACGGTGTTAAGGCCCTAGGTTTGTTGTACTACAAGGCTAGCATTCCATAACATATCCTTCGGCTTAAATTAATTGATCCGTTGGGCGTTATGTATCGCCGTCCCCAAAGGATCTCTTTTCCTAGCTTAGAGGGCTTGCCCTCTTTATGAATGCTTGCCGCCTAGTAGTATAACAACCCTTTCTTTCTTCAAATTCATTAAAATACCTCTTTATCAAATCACTCATGAAGTGTATGAGACCAATGCAACTTATGCCACAGTATGTAAATTTTCCAAATATATAATAAAGCAAAACATGAAACTAATTTAAGAAAACAACATCTAACATATGCGGCAGTACCGTCCATACAAAAATTAAAGAAATAGAATTATAATATAGGCGGCAAGGCCAACCGTCTAAGGAGTAATAACAACGGCAATGCCGACCATGACATGATAAGATAAGAGCATCACATATTAGGCGGCATAACTGACCATCCAATCAAGTAAGTAGTAAGCATAATATCCTAGGCGGCATAGCCGGCCATATGAGGATGATATCATGATGTAGGTGGTATAGCTAGCCATGTGGGGATTTAATAATCGCCAATCTCACCACAATAATAATCATTATAGGATAAGAGATTATTTAAAACTAAACCTAGCATAAGAGAATTATTAATTAAAGTCAATTTTAGTAACCATTGGGCCTTATCCCAATGGCTAGAGCCACTTTCTTCTAATTATGAGGAAAATGAATCAAATCCCCCCCACACATTATAGGGAAAAAATTTTCAATTTTTAACTTCTCAGGGCATGGAAAATTTTCAGAATCTTTTGCAATTCAAAAAGGCTTTGAACTGATTAGTAAAGCTGGGCACACTCTTGCAATTATTGAATTAGATGACATTAATACGGTGCATCCCATTAACTATATAGCATTAGTACAAGTAAAGTCTAGTGGTTACAGCATTACTAAAATGCTCTTAAAATAACATTTTATTTCTTATTTGAATAAGCAAATTAATATTAAATATTTTCTTCAAATAAGATATACTTCTCACAATTTAATATTGTCGAGTGAGTTTTTCACTTTTGTATTAATATTTTACTACTTTTTTCTTGTAAAGAAAAAATAACTATAACAATAATAATAATAATATAATAATAGTAATAATAGTAATAATAATAATAATAATAAAAAGAAACAACAAGAGTATGGTTAGAGGTGTTGTATTACAAGATGAAAAGATTAGCGATGTGTGTTGTCATTTGATGATAAAGGGAGAAAGAATGAATGAAAATTGAGGATGAAGACCACCAAGCTTGAGCTAGACATATCCTACAAAACAAAGCATCCATAGACATTAGAAGTGGAGTTGATGGCGGCTGGTGGGCACACTCTAATGCTTAAGCTAGACTTTGAGTAATACTAGATTGCTTAAAGGTCAGAAATAGGCTTTGAAGCTATAAAAAATGGTAAAGATACTCTGAAGAAGATGATGAGAATAATGTTTTGAGTGATGAAAATTGGTTAGGGTTGTTTTATTAATTTCAGATTCATGGTGTTTATTGATCGGCTGTCCTCTCTCAAACGAGGATATTTTGACAATCAAACTTGTGGTCTTAAGATGGCAAATGAACTAATAGCCACCCTTTTCCCTTTTGCCTCACGCTTTATACACGTGTCAACTTCTCTAACCTATGGTCTTGTTGCCTTTTATACCACTACAGATGATAGCTGATATGGTAGTCCCTCATTGCTCATCTTAACGATCTCTCATTTTATTAACGTCTTGTATTTAGCAAAAAATGAGATATTTTTTTATTTCATAAATGATGGTGTGTACTATCTATATGTGCCTTAACCACTAAAAATTTAAATTTTAATAATGCCCTTCGACATTACATGTTTTGTCGAAATTATTGTCCTTTTTGAGAATATATCTCTTTGATGTTTTGAGTTATCTATCATCTTAATCACACAATTTGCTTTACTTTTTTTATTACTTTTTTTACCAGATGTCGTCATATCATTGGCTTTTCAAACAAGATTCCTCTAGTCTTTTTGTGCTGAAAATTTTTTTAAACACAAAAAACTCTAAGTGAGATTGTCGAGTATTAACATGTGGAGAAATAAGGACTTGATTCATATTTTGCTAGGGCATTTTTGGTATTATGGCATACACCAGGGGTTTTTCAAAAATTCCTTCCCCTTCCTATGTGGTGATGTAGCCCTAAGTGTGCCTTTCATTTGAATTTTAAAAGTGGACTAGTGGGTTCTAAATGAATTGGTGATTGCCCCATATGACATTCTTCCATTGCTCTACTCACTACATGTTCTACTACCTTTAGTTATATTCTTTCTGACACGTTGATTGTTAGCAAGCCCTTGGCACTTGCATTTCATCTATGGCCTAAAATGTTTGTGGTTTCTTTATCTCTGATGAATTTTGTTTTAGTCATCAAATCAAAAGCAAATTACAGAAGAGTAAATCTCTACTTAACACGTTATTGTACTCTCTTTACTACACAGTTCTCATCACAGAAACGCTTACTTTCCTTTTTCTTCTCCTTAAGCTTCATATTTCATCAACTTTATCAAAAATTCCAACACTTTTTTTTTGAAAAATCAAAATTTTACCTCATCGTTGGCATTTCAAAAATGCTCTCTTTAGTAAGTACAACTTCTTCTTTTTCTTTTTGGGACTAATCCCATCACAGTGCAGGTCTTAATATCTGCTTGCTTGTTGCTGCAACTTTGCTTCATTTTGCGTTACATTTTCTTTCTAACTTATTCTTCTCTCTTTCTTTCTTTGGCATTCGTTTCTCTCTCTCTCTCTCTCTCTCTTCTTTACTATCTATTTTTTTCTGTAGATATTATGTGGTGTAAAAAGTCTACCCATAAGACAAGGCTTGCTAATCTTGATAAAAAGGAAAGAACAATTGAGTAAGGAGAGACTTCTTAAATTTGGGCTTATTAAGGAACGCTCTTTATTCGATGAGCAAACCAAGTCTATAATAAGTGCTTTAATTATCCTTCTTATCCTTTTCCTTCTTTATTTAGCTATGGAGTCCCCTTTCACTTCTAACGAGAGCAAACAAAAAGCTTTAGACAAGTAGGCCTTCGCTAGCTTTATGTCTAAATATGATGAGAAGAAATGGACCATCGCTTCCCTTAGTAAAAGAGTTATCCTCCTAGGGATTCTTCTAAAACTTGAAAGAGGGAGTCGGGCAGCGGAATACAAGATCGTCATAATATCAAGGAAAACTAAGTTTATCATAAAACATCAAAACAGTTTCCACTGGTTGTACAACCCAAAACTTAAGACACTCCTGGTCTTTTTCAATAGGGCACCAGACCGTTTAGGAAGCAAGCATGAGTTTTTCTGATGCACAGGGTCCTTGAATAAGGCAAGTGCAGAGCATACTATCTCAAGTTTTCTTTAGAAAATGAACTTGATAAATCATTTTTCAAACCTTTTCAGAGATCCTAAGAACTTCGTTAACAGAGAGAGAAGAGAGAGTTTAGAGATTCATAGCTTAGAAAACAAACTTCTTAGATTTCTAATATTTTCCCAGTCTATTTTAGACCTTGTTTTACAATGAGGAGGGAACTGCCTTATATAGGCGAGTAAAGCAAGACAGGGCCCCTGCTTTTACAAAAGCAAGAATAAAATAAAGCATCTACTTTTCAAAAGTAGGAGACAGGATAAAAAGCAAAAGCTAAAAGGATAGGACACGTCCCTATCTCTTTTTTAAAGCAACTTTAATAAAGTAAAGCAAAAGCAAAAGCATAAACACACTCAAACAAAACATAATTATTACAACACGACAAAATGTAAAGTGTCGGCAGGCTGATGTGTCTCAGAGTGAGATAGCATCAGTGTCTGAGTCAGTGTTATCGTCAGCATGAGAGTGATCCGGAATAACAGGTAGGAGAGAAGTGAAAGAGGATTCTCCTACGTCAGGAATGAAGGGATCTGGATGGTGTGGCTGTGGCCATTCGAGATCAAAGGCATGATCTCCGTCGAGGGCATAGTTATGGAGTCGTTCCCTGTAGAAGAGCCTCGGAGTAGAGGTGATGTCCGGAGATAGAGGGTTGTGAGTGTTGTAGGATGGAGGAACTCCATATGTTTCAGCTAAGGCAAGCCTAGCTGTAAGACATTCGTTCCACATAGGACTGAAGGACTCACAGTGATGAGTGTGGTCAATAACCTTGAGAAGGGGAGTAGAGTATCTTCCCCATATGTCTGTAAGTTTGACAATGATGATGACAGTCTGTTGGATCTGGAATCCATTGATGAGTTCAAAGGTTAAGGAATCCTTGAAGATAGGAGCAAGCATTCTGTCAAACCATTGGCCTTTTTCGTACCGTCTGCTTGTATGAACTAGACTCGGGTCGTAGAGAATAGCAACAGGGTAGAGGTTTAACCAGTACCAAAAGACATAGTAGGCTTGTATGGTGATGTTCTTGATTACATAGTGACCCCAAGCAGTGTGGTTATCAACTACGGGATGGAAGATGGTTGAAAGTCTGAAGATGGTGTGGTGCATTTGATCCGGATTAGGATGTGGGTTAAAGGGTCGGTGAGATAACCCATTCTCTGGAGGGAGAAACTCTTGCATGGCCATTAGAGACCATAGTCTGTCTGTGAGCTCTGGGTTTTCCAAAAAAGATTTGTGATCTATTACCTTTTGGAAAATGAGGGATTGAAGTTCTTCAGGCAAGGAGGAAATAAAAGCTTTGTCTGGAGAGGTAGGAGTTGAAGCTGAAGCTGAAGCCATGGCAATGGTTGAGAATTGGCTGGAGGAGATACTGGTTTTGGGAAGTCTGGATAGAAGATCAGGGATGAGGTTCTGGGTTCTTTTTATATGCTTCACTAAGAAGTCATACTTTGAAAACCAGTCTTTGAATCGCAAAAGCATCTTCTTTGGAATATTCTTTCCTTTCGTGTTCAGGATAGCTGGGAAGGATGAGCTGTCCAATCGGATAAGAAAATGATAACCGATTAAATGATATTCAAATTTTTTAATACCATTTTTCACGGCTAAAATCTCTTTGTAGATACTGTGGTTGTGGCATTGTGAGTCAGAGAAATGTCCACTAGCGTATCCGATAAGATTCTCTTTTCCATTGATTTCTTCGAGGAGTACAGCACCCCATGAGGTGTCACTTGCGTCTATTTGTAAGATCCGGTTGCCATCTGTAATGAGCTTTAATGGTGGAGGATCTTGTACAATCTGCTTAAGTTTGGCGACAGCTGTAGTATGGGTGTCATTCCATTCTGGAGGCTTCTTTTTCAATAAAGCCGAAAGTTGTGCTGTATGGTGGTCCACATGTGGGATGAAGTCACGGATGTAATTGATGATACCAAGAAATTGTTGGAGCTGCTTTCTGGACAAGTGTTGATCTGGAAAGTGAAGCAGTTCTTGGGTAATGTGCTTTCCTGGTTGGTAGTGACCGTCTTTAATGACCGTGCTAAGGAATTCAATGTTGGAGGTGGCTATGGTGCTTTTCTTGGGAGACAGCATGATTCCATGAGATTGAATGATGTCAAGAAAGTGATTTAACAGCTGGCGATGTTCTGCATGTGTTTCTGAAAACAACAAAATATCGTCAATGTAAATCAATGCATGATGCAAAATAGGTTGAAAGATGTGAACCATTGCTTTTTGGAAAATGGAAGGAACAGTCTTTAAACCAAAGGGTAAAACTGTCCATTGATAATGAGCATTTGGAATGCAAAAAGCAGTTTTGTATCTTTCAGAGGGTTCAATGCCTAATTGCCAAAAACCTGATTTTAAATCAAATTTTGAAAAGATTTGGGCATTTTTCAGATATGTAAAAATGTTTTGTCTTTTTGGAAGAGGAAATTTATCATCTTGTAAAAACATGTTTAAAGGCTGATAATCGATGACTAATCTCTTTTTTCCACGGACAAGTTCAGAGTGTTTTTCCACATAAAAAGCTTGACAAGCCCACTGAGAATTTATGGGTTCAATTAGACCTTGGGCCAAAAGTTGTGAGCATTCATTTTGGGCTAGGACTAAGTCAGAGGGACTCATTCCCGGATGGGTGGCCTTGGTAGGATTGGTGTCTTCATTTAGCTTGAAGGGTAGCTTAATGAAGAAGGACTTGTTTTTCCATAATGGATTTGGATGGGTGAATTCAGCATGAGACTCAGGGCAAAACTGGAGTAGTTTGGCTAAGATGTCTTGGTAAGACTGAGGTGAATTGGAAAGACTGTAGAGTCTGAGAATATTTATGAAAGGTTTGAACATGGATTTGACTCGAATATCGGTTGGAAGGATTTGGAGATGTGGGACTTTGGAGATGGTATCGAAACCTAATAAGATGTCTTTGTTAGGAAGGTTCGAACCAATGACATGTGTCCAAATAACACAATTGGGGAAAATCCGAATACCAATAGGATGTTTGGTAATCAAATCTGTGGTGAAAACTTTTCCATCGGCTACTTTGAAATGTTCTGTATGGGGCTTCCAATGTTGTAATGGAAAGATATCTGGATTAAGCATCGTCTTTTGAGCGCTTGTGTCAAAAAATCCAATGACAGTAAGTGGTCTGTGAAACTTGGAGGGTAAAATCTGGATTTTGACTGATGGAATGGGAATGGAGGAATCCAGTGACAAAGATTGTTGATGGTAGACAGTGAGGAGTCCATCTGTATCAGATTCATCAGATGAGTTTTCCAGTACGAACACTGTTTCTTCATTTGGTGCGTCTTGTTTTGAGAAACAAGATTCAACTTCTTCTTTGTCTGGAGAATAGTCTGTAACAGTCTGTAAATGCTTGATGAGACGAACAGCTTTGTCTCGTTTGTTAGGACAATCTCTGGAGTAGTGTCCTTTCCTTTTGCAAATGAAGCATCTACTGGACTTTTGCCGTTGTCGTTCCTTAGAGGAAGGAGACCTTTTTCTGTAGAATGTGAATGGACTGCGAACTTTCTGATAATAAGGCTTAGAAGAAGATTTCTGTTTGAGCTTTCTGAAATGCTTCTTCTTGTGAGGACCGCAATCACATTGCTTTTTATCTTTGCACTTGATTTGCAGATAAGGCTTTTTACAAGCACTTCTGAATGGTTCTTTGTCTTTGATCAGTTCTTTCACAAAGTTTGTCAAGACATGTCTTTGCAATCTGGAAGATCTTGCCTAAGGAGATGTTTTCAAGGCTGAGGTTGTAAACAGCAAGTTGTCTCTGAATATCTGGTTGCAATTCTTCAGGTAAGGAAGCAAGGAAGACATGCTTCAGAGTAGGATCATTGAAACCATTCAATTTGTAGAACAAGATTGACATCCTTTTGTAGTAGAAGTCAAGATCTTTGGCTTTGAGGGAACAGCACTTCATGTTGAGATAATCTCGTCTGGCTACTTCAAAGTGTGCAGCTGGTTCGCCAATGAACTGTTCATGAAGGAGTGCTAAGGCTGAGGAAACATCAGGCAACTGGACAAATTGGAGTTGTCTATATGAGCCTAAGCTGTCAAACCAATCTCTGAGGGATCCAATGAAATGGGTGGTTAGTTCCTTAAGAACTGATTCCACTGTTGCGCCGGGTTTGAGCATTTGGAGGTCTACCCAAGCTGAAATCTCAGATAGTTTATCACGCCATTTACTTGTTGGAATATCATCAAAAGTAAACCATGGACCATTGGATGACTTTAGAGTTTGTTGTTGAGATGGAGGTGCAGATGTAGATTCAGTAGGATCATCAACATCTGATGGAATCTCAAAGTAAGATTCTGGTTGAGAAGTCTGTGCATGCTCTGGTTCTTCGGGTTGAGCCATGAGGTGCTTAGTGATGTCTGTATAAGACTTTTCTGAATCGGTAGTAGAAACCGAAGAGAGTGGAGGTTCTGAACTGGTTGCAGAGTTTGAGTCTGATGGTTGAAATGATGTATCAACAGATCTGTGACCTGTTTCAGATTCTGAGGTTGAGGTAGGTTCTTCTGTGGAAGAGTTGTCAGGATGAGGATAAGAAGCATATTGATGCATAGGAGCTTTATCCTTTGATTGAGGCACATGAGGTGAAGGTTGAGGCATGTGAGGAGGAATAGATGGAGACACCTGAGGAGGTACTGAGGTGTATTCTGGAGACTATTGTTCTGGAGATTGAGGTTGAACAGGTTGTTGAGTCTGTGGAGCAGGTTGAGATGATTATTGTATCTTCAAAGGTTTAGGTTGAGGTTTGGACCTTGGTTTTGGCTTTGAAGGTTGAGTAGGTTGAGGTGTTTGCTTGAAAAGAGTATGAGTCATTCCAAACAACTTTGAAGGGTCGTATTGCTTGATTGGAGCTAACAAAGGAGTGAACGGATGGTAGGTTGGACCAATAGAAGGTATTGGTGGAGTCTGAGTGAAGAGGGTAGGTCTCTGCTTTTCAGATTCAATCCGGTTCAGTTCTGTTTGCAGCTTTCTGATTTCTCATTCTTTGCTATCAAACTCAGGACCATAATATCTTTGTCTGAGCATTTCTCGTAATTCAGCATCTAGTTGAGCAACTCTGTTCTTTAGATCCTGGTGGATTTGCTGTAGTTGTGAGGTGATGGAATCAACTTTAGTTTCAATCTTATCAGTTCGTAAACTGATCGATCGACTTGTTGATGGATATGCTGTAAAGCATCATTCTGGGCCTTGGCATTCTGAGTTTGCCAATTGAGGACTGATTCAAAGGGTTTTGGTTCTTCAAGATGACCAGCAGAGGTAATTGGTGAAAGGACAAAAGGTTTTGAAACAATTTTTCTTTGAGTGTCAATTTGTGGTTCAAGAGGTGGAAAGTTTGAAGAATAATCTCTGGAGAACATCATACAGGAGATGGGTTGTGGTTGTAGAGGTGGTTGTATGACTGGTGAAGGGACTTCTGTTTTGTAGTGTTTTGCAATCCATTTGAGTGCCTTGTGGTAAAAAGGTAATGGTGCAGGTGCAGATGGAGGTGAAGGAGGGTTTTGTGGCCTGTTGTGGTTAACCTTGCAAGAAGTAAGATACTTCTTTTTAGGTTTTTGTTTAGGAACAAATTCATCTTCGCCATCTTGCCAGCACGGACAATCTGGATCACACATATCAGATCCAGGAGCATCCCAAAGGAAGTGTTTTCCAATTTTAGCAGGATAAATTGGATAGCCTTCTGAAGTGAAGCCAGTGATTGGAAGTTTTTCTTGACCAGTTTGGACTGGAGTAATCATTGAGGAATATGTGAAGGATAGTCTAGGAGACTCTGGTGGAGCTGTAGGTAGAACAGCTGGAGAAGGCTGTGAAACCGACCGAGGTGGTTTGAAAGTCATTTTGACAGATCCATCTTGTTTGCATTCAAACATACTTTCAGATGTCTGAATTGGAGTATCGTTCTGATGGAACTTTTCATAGTTGGAAATCCATTCTAAAGGCATGAGCTTTAGAAGTTCTTGTTGAGGAATTTGTCTGGGAATCTGAATGATCGTTGGAGTTTGATCAGATTCAGCTAATACCATAAGAGCATCGGAGTGACTTTCTGAAGTTAGAAGATCTAAGGCATGATTCTGAAGCCTGTAGACCAATTGGTGATGAAGGGTTGCGATCTTTGCTGAGGAGATCTGTTCAGCACCCTGAATTTGTTCTTGGACTTTCAAAGCGGTGGAAAGGTTGATGTCTTGTAGGGACAAGTTGAAATTTGGGTAGAAAGTGAGAAGAGCACTGCCTGCATGTAAGGTAGTCAAAACTGTACCAATAACAGCGTGTTGATACTGTTTGAACCTGGTGTCAAGCATAGCAATCCGAGCAGTGACAGGTAATCCTTTTCTTGCATGAAGAGTCAGGATTAATCTTACTCCGCCGAGATGGAGATGAGTATAACCTTCTCGTTTCCAGTTGGCAACAAGTTCTGGAGGGATTTCAAGTGTAACATATTGTTCAGCAGTAGTAGCTTGAAGAGTACACTGATCTAGTCGAGAGGACTGGATATATTCTTTAGGAAGAGGACGCTTTGTACTGATAAGGGATTTGATACTACAGGTAAGAGAAGTAGAACGTTTATACAGATGATAAGGACTGATAAGAGGAAAAGAAGACTCAGTAATTTGAGCAGATTCAGGAATATAGGAATATTCTACAAGATTTTCAATCTTATTTGCAGTATGCCTAGTGCATGATTTTGGTAGAGATAAGGTTGAAGAAAGGGAAATAGTATTTGAAGATTCTGAAGAAGAAGATGTTGAAGCCATGATTTTGCAATCTCTCTCTCTGTGTCCTGAAGTCTAGGATTCTTTCAAAAACTGAAAAACATTTATCTCCATGGAGAACCAATGACAAGGACAAGAATCAAGAAAATAAAAGAAGCACTAAATGGGTTAATTGAGCACATCTCAATTTAATGTTTTATTGAAAATTCTAATTTGTCTAAATTGAATATTCAAGATGATTAACACTTTGTCAATGTTATTCAAGTCTCCATAAGTGATTTTGAGTGGTTTACATGAAGACACAATAGACAATATCATGTGAGCTTAGAAACTAAAATTATTGCAGAAAGAGTAAATTTAAAAATTAAATTGTATTGATTAGGTTGGAATTAATTTACAAGTTATAATTTTTTAGAAAGCTCTTTGAGGTAACTTTTTAATGTAATTTACTGAATTTGATTTGGAGTTCTTTAAAAGAAGTTATGACTAATTCATTATAACCTATCTAGATTGAATGCTCTACATAAAGGACAAAAATCAGGACATCACTTGTCTCCAAATTTAATTTAGTTTGAAACTTTTATCACCTATTTTGGTTTTTTTGAATATTTTATTTGACATTTCTAATTTTAGTTGGTTTGAATTAGACTTTTGAGTATTTTATTTTAGACAAAGGCTACATGCTGTTTTGTAACCCTAAATGGAATTTAGTTAACTATTGATTATTGAATTTTCAATTGAGAGAATTTTCTCTTTGGCTCTTCAAAGAACTTTCTAAACTTTGCAAGATTCAATCTTGTGGCATTCATCATTAACTTATCATTTACCTTCTCATATAAATCTTGAGTATAGCGTCAATATCTTTTTTATACTTTTGGTTCTTATTTCCATATAAATAATGGGTCAATGTCATTTTTATTTATTTATAAATTTGAATTAGAAACGATCCTTAGACAATTGAACCTCATTGAGCATTGGGTCTTACTTATCTTTATGAGGCTCAAATCACTACTCTAGTTTTATCCAAGAAAAGAAAGCATCACTAGCCATTTTCCTCCACTAACATGTTACAAATCTAAATCCATCCTCTAGTGATGTAGTTCTCCATCTTGGAAGGTTTATTAAGTTCTTAGGCAAGCACATGAAACTTGATGTTGATGCTATAATGGATAAGTAGAGCTTCCAGGATAGTATTACTGAGCTATCTAAATGTACTAGGACGTGAGTTGCTGAATGCCAATCTTCTTTCTTTTCCTCAACCAGCTAAGGAATCTTTTACTACTTAAAATGATAGCAAGTTGCTAAACTTAAAAGAGGGCATCAGTGTGCAAATAAGCTATAAAAGAGGTAACCTTTTTGCTAGAATTTGAGAGGCCAAAATTAAAAACTTAGGAGAATGAGCTCGAGAAGGACTTAAGCTTTGAAAGTAGGATTTCTCAAGAAATTAATCATACTGCATAAGGCATTTTACTGCTTATGTTATTATTGATGCCCTTTGATGGCATCTAGAAAGTTTAATACTTTTTTTATTTTCTAAGCATTTTGGATTGTCCTTTTTATAAGGCTTTGTTTAATGTTTTATATTTATGTGTGTATTTTGGATATTTGAACTTGTGGGTTGGTTTGAGATTTTTGGCTTAAGCCTTTTTGTGGTTAGATTTTTTTACTAAGTTCTAATGAATTTTAGAGCTATCCTTCTTAAGTAGCGATGCCAAAACTTATACAGGCTTTCTCTATAATGGAGAATAATTTTTGATAGGGAAGATTTCTCTACTGATTTTTTGAGCACTTAATAAAGCTTCAGATTTCTTCATGGCATTTTGAGTTTATATCCAAGGTGCCCACCCTACATGGAAAGGAATTCTTAATCTATTCGTTCAAAGTAAGCTAAACTAATTTAATGAAACCAGTAGGAGCTCAAGTCCTACGGCAATAACTTATAAGGTGATATCAATTTTTAGGTAATAATTCCAATTAGTGACAAATCAATACATAAGATGAATGGTGAGATTTCGAGGAATGCCTTGCGACCACTCTAAAGTAATTAAATTAAACTTCATGCAAGTTTCTCTCACATGCATAAGGGGATTTGGATATACCCATGGCAAATATGCACTTATCATTTCAATAGAGAATAATATTGCTAGGGAAGAGTTCTTAAACCATTTCATAGACACTTGATGAAAATTAATTCTTCTCATGGTGCTTTTGGGTGCGTGTTTAGGGAATGACATACTAAATATGCTTTCATGTAGAAGATTTCTCAGTAAATTTATTCAAAGTAATTTCAATCAATCTAACAAACATTAAGAGAGCTCAGCTCTGAATCGTGAAATCTCAAAGGGTGATACTTATTTTTTCAGGAGATTTAAATAAATGCCAATTACTGTGTAATATAATTACCGAAATAAAATTCTTCAAGGAATGCCTTGTAGGCATTCTAGAGCAGCTGAGCTCTTTTAGGGGCTTTCTTGACCTATTTTGTCATATATAAGAGCCCATGTTTCCCATGGCATCTAATGGTCATTTGCTTAGTTGGGACATGATCATTCCCTTATCTAGGGTGTGGTCATTCCCTCATTAAAGACTTATTGCATTGCTTTTATTGTTTGGTTAGCCCGTTTGTTGGTTAACTCCTTTAAAATGCTGCAACTTTAATTGTCTTTTGTAAATATGCCTTAATTTTGTTCTAGAGTTTGTCCCTCTAGCTACTTTAGATCAAGTGTTCCTAAAGTTCTTCTTGTTTGAGTCCTTTAGTGATGTTAGTCTCTTAATAATCATACTGAACATAACATAGATTTCAAAGCATCAAACCATGGCGAATTATTAGCATAAATAATTGAATAGTAAACAATCATGGGATAATAAAGTGATCATCAATTAAAGAGGTAAGCTCAGCCAATCAAGTAAAATAATCAATTCTTTACTCATATCTTAAGGAGATAGCTACATTTATTGAACATATTTCCTTTTCCTTACTTATATCTTTTCTTTATTTATTTCAAAGCTTCATCGAACTTAAGAAGAGACAGAATTAGAAAGCCATGGATAGAAAAGACTGAATATATTCTGAATGAAAAACGAACTTAAACGAACTTATTTTACAACGAGGAGAGATGTCTTATATAGAGATAAGGGTCATAAAAAAAAACAAGAAAAGTAAGACAGGACCCATCACTTTTCTAAAAGCAAACCGAATTATTAAAGCAAAAACAATTGTCATAAAGCTGGGACAAGACCCCCATGCTTTTCTAAAAGTAAAAAGACAAAAGCATAAAACAAGCTAATAAAACAAAAGCATAAAGTAGGTTAATTATTTCCATTACTTTATACTATTACAACCACATAATAAAACAAAACAACTAAGATACGGCCGGTTACCTGATACCAATCGGAGATACGATCGGTTACCTTAACTAGAAAACTAAAAACTAGAATCGTTTTTCTTTTTCCAAGTTTATAAACCCTAAAACAGCTTTTCTTTAGCTTAAAACGGGTACCAACCCAGATAAGAAAACAATCAAAAGGTCTCAAGCTTTCTGATGCACAGGATCCTTCAGAGAAGGCAAGTGTAGAGCATATGACTGATATTAGAGCCTGACAAAATTTTTCAAAATAATTTTGGGATGATTTTCTTCAGTTACTTATATTTTATTTGAGTTTATTTCAACTTCAAAGAACTTAAGAACTTCAATCTCATGGCATTTTCATCACAAAATCCAGTTCAACTTACCTCGTCTATGTCACCTCCTAAAACTATTACTAAGCATACTACTTCTAAGATTGAGAGTCTTGTGGAATATTCTTATATCCCTGATTCTGCTCAAGTAAATGAATCCTCTCTTCCTCTTGTGAATCCTTACCAATTATATAAACGTCTATCTTCTTTCACTCGTTCTGTTCGTCTCTCATCCGTATAAATCATCATGTTCTGAAAGAGTATATACAGTCTTTATCTCTTGATCACTGTTCTCAGCAGTCTACTTTTGGTCTTCGCATCCTGTAAATCGATGCCTCTGACATATCATGGGGTGCTGTTCTCCTTGAAAAGACAAATTAGAAAAAACACCTGATCGGATATGCTAGTGGACAGGTCAGTCCAGCTCAATAGCATTACTATACAGTGTTCAAAGAAATCCTTGCCATTAAAAATGGGATATCATCTACTTGGCCACAGATTCCTCATTAGATTAGATAATTCATCTTTTCCTAAAGTCCTACAGTTTAAAGGCAAAACGATCCCCAATAATCAGTTGCTTCATCTTCAAGAATGGTTTTCTCGATATGAGTTTGAAGTCCAGCATATAAAAAGAGATGCAAACCTGATCCCTGATTTTTTATCCAAAGCTCATAAACCTCCTCAACCTATATTTCATACCTTTCCTATTTTCCCTATCATATTCATGGCTTCTCACTCTCACAGAAATGTTTATTCTACAGCTTCTTCTCTTCCTTCTTAAGCACTCACCCAAAAAACTTTTCCTCTTAAAAAGTCTTTCTCTATTCTCTACCAGCTCCAACAGTGTGCAAAATAATTTCTCTTTAAGTATTATATGAGAATTACCTCATTGACGGTCCTACTGTTTTCACTACTTTCGATCCAAACCATCTATTTCTTATTAGGTTGTATGTTTCTCCTACCAGAGATGTTACTAATGATGAATTATGGTATTTCTGGTGTCTTACTACTCTCTATGCTACAAAGCTAATCTTTCCTCTCAAATCCACCCTGAAAAAGATCATGGCTCCTAGTTAATCCACTTCTTTGTTATGGACTCTTCTTCAATAGTTCTCCCCTCTTCTTTGGTAGAGATAAAGATTAGGACAATTGACTCATAACCATAATCTTAACTCTATTCCTCCTCATGAGGCAGATCAGTTTACATCTGTTTTTACAATTCATCGACCTTACTTTCAACATCCAGAAACCCTTACTTTCTTTACCCAAACCTAGTGTTCCCATTATCACACTACACCACATCCTTCAACCCTTGAAGAAGATCAGAACTTTAGAAAAACCCTCACCAATTTCCTGTTATAACTCAACCATGTCAAACCACCTATCACTAATATTGTCTCTAGTTCTCTTGGTCCTCATCATGAAATAATTATTGTCCCTAACCCTTCGGGCTCCAGCAAAGGAATCATAATAAAAGAAGAGCGTCCTGACACTCCTCCTCAGTTATATTATCAAGATTCTCAAGATCTAGATGATGAGTTTCTACCACTCAGCCAGCATCTCAGATAGTTAGAAGCACCTCCTTCCATCACGTCACTATATTAGAACAAGGCTAGTCTTCTACTCCCAGAGTTATCTTTACAGCCGACCCAATCATCACTCACTCTCCTTGTGTAAAGTATTGTATCCTCGATATTGTGCATGCTCAAGGTTGTCGTCTTTACCATGGTCCCACGTACTTAGATTACTGCACCATGTGTGTTAAAACGTGTCTAAATTATAGGCATGACCGACAAGAAGAAACAAACTCTAGCTCAGATGATCTAGAATGGATGAACCTGTCCTCTCCTTTATGTGGTTATAATAGTATAAAGTAAGGGAAATAATTAACCTACTTTATGCTTTTGTTTTATTAGCTTGCTTTATACTTTTGTCTTTTTACTTTTAGAAAAACATGGGGGTGCTGTCCCAACTTTATGACAAGTGTTTTTACTTTAATAATTCAGTTTGCTTTTAGAAAAGTGATGGGTCCTGTCTCACTTTTCTCGTTTGTTTTTTGTGACCCTTATCTCTATATAAGGGCATCTCTCCTCGTTGTAAAATAAGTTCGTTTAAGTTCGTTTTTCATTCAGAATATATTCAGTCTTTTCTATCCATGGCTTTCTAATTCTCTCTTTTCTTAAGTTCGATGAAGCTCTGAAATAAATAAAAAAAAGATATAAGTAAGGAAAAGGAAATCTATTCAAATTAAAACCAAGTCGTATGCTCTACACTTGCCTTCTCTGAAGGATCCTGTGTATCAGAAAGCTTGAGACCTTTTGATTGTTTTCTTATCTGGTTTAATACCCGTTTTAAGCTAAAGAAAAACTGTTTTAGTTTAGGGTTTATAAACCTGGAAAAACAAAAAAGATTCTGGTTTTTAGTTTTCTGGTTAAGGTAATCGGCCGTATCTCCAACTAGTATAAGAGCCTGACAAAATTTTTCCAAATAATTTTGGGATGATTTCCTTCAGTTACTTATATCTGATTTGAGTTTATTTCAACTTTAAAGAACTTAAGAGCTTCAATCTCATGGCATCTTCATCACAAAATCCAATTCAACTTACTTCATCCATGTCACTTCCTAAAAATATTACTAAGTATACTACTTCTAAGATTGAGAGTCTTATAGAATATTCCTATATTCCTAATTCTGCTCAAGTAAATGAACCCTCTCTTCCTCTTGTGAATCCTTACCAGTTATATAAACATTCATCTTTTTTCACTCGTTCTATTCATTCTCTCATCCGTACAAACCGTCCTGCTCTAAAAGAGTTTATACAGTCTTCATCTCTTGATCACTGTTCTCTGTAGTCTACTTCTACATAACATGAAATTTCTCATGAGTTGATTACTCACTGGAAACAGTCTAAATACACTCACCTTTATCTCGGTAGTGTTCGCCTTATCCTTACTCTTCATGGGAGAAAAGACATTCTTGTTACATGCAGAATTGCTTTACTGGACACTAGATTCAAAGAATATCAACAAGCTACTATCAGTACTATCCTTACTACCCTTCATGCTGGCAGCGTTGTCCTCACTGTCTACCCAAATTTTAGTCTTTCACTTGATGATCCGAATCTCTCCAGTTTTCTCAAAATTCAAGTTCAGATCCAAGGAGCTGAACAGATTGCAAGTGCAAAATTGCTACCATCTATCACCAGTTGTCTATAGGCTTCAAAATCATTCACTTGATCTTCATTCATCCAATGAAACCAATTCAAATACCCTTATGATCCTTACTGAATCTTTAGATATCCCTATTATTATTCAAATCCCTAGATAGATCCCAAAAGCCAATCTTCTCAAGCTCATGTCGCTTGAGTGGATAACAAATTATGAACACCTTTTACCAAAATACCACTCCTATCCAGACTTCTGAACCAATCTATGAAAAAAGATCTGATGGTACTTGAAATGCAAATGTGCAACCCAAGAGGGGGGTGAATTAGGTTTTTAAAAGTTATTTTATAAACGATTCAATCTAACGCCTTAATGCAAACAAAAATAATAAGTTTTATAATAATCAAATCAAATATAATAAATTAAACAATACTTATAAAACAAATGAGTAAGGGAAGAGAATACAAACACAGTAATTTTTACGTGGTTCGGCAATCCCCACCTACGTCTACGCCTCTAAGCCAACTGAGCTTGAGGATTTTACTATCCAAGCCTCCCAAGGCTTCAAATGTTTATAATTGACTTCCAAGGTGTCAATGAACCTTTACAATTAAGAGATTATCACCATAATCTCTTTACCCCAAGTGTTTCCCTCACTTGAATACTCTCAATATGATACAAAATAAAAATTACAGCAAGAAACTCTCTATAAGAGTGGATTGATAAATAATGGCACAAAAATGATTTAATCTATTGTGATTTGTAATATAGAAGCTCAATATATGTTTTATAAACTTGTTTTTACTTGCTACAGAGCTTAAAATAAAGTTGGAGTTAAGTTTTTATAGTTAAAACTCGGCAACTAGCCGTTATTGATAAATTCCAGTGCTCAAGCGGCTAGCCGCTTAATTTAACCGGCTCCCCGCTCGTAACAGTGAAATTACTGTTAAATTTAAACTTTGCTACAGTAAGACTGTTCATAAAATTACAGTTTTACCTTCAAACTTTCTCAAATTATATTATGCCCAAAACGTCATAAAACTTTTCAAGTCCTTTTTGATTTTAACTAAATCACCATAATCTTTAAAGTTTTTAAAATTTTTCACTTAGACCCCTAATCTTTTATAAGTTACAATATAGCTCAAAAGTTTCAAAACTTAGCAAATAAGTCCAACTCTGAAATTTAAAACTTTTTCATTTTAACCCAAATTACTCAAATCTACAAAATATTTTATCTCATAAGCATAAAATTAATTTAGTTTGAAAAATAATTATTTAATTAACATAAAATTGAGCTTCACAAATACTAATTCAAGCATAAATTAAATCATACTGGCTTTACAAGAAATTGTCGCAATAAATTATCCGTTGAGCTTGAAATTCTATTTTTGATTTCGCCATTGTCCGTTAAGTGTCTTGAACTTGATTTCACTTGATTCATTTTCCTTCAAAACTAGTAAACTTGTGAAACATACAAATAAAACACTTTAATGCATATGTTTGTTATCATCAAAATTATAATATTTATAACCTTTAAGGCTAACAATCTCCCCTTTTTTTATGATAACAAACATTTCATGTATTTTGACATATATGCTTTCCCTTAATACATGGTGTACATAATCAAATTTAAAATAAACTCCCTCTAAAAATATGGTCTATAACAATTTATAAGCTCCCCCTCAATATTTTAAAAAAAATGCACATAAAAGAAAATATAATACCTGTCTCTGAAATTACAAAAATACATGACTTCTCTCCCTTTATCATCAAAATTAAACTAAAACATTAATAACGAGACAAATACAAGCAAGAGACATGAAAATCTAACAATATTTCAAGAAATCATAATATAGCATCCAAATAAAAAACATCAAAACATCGAAAATACAAAACATCCAAACAACTCATAATGATTATCCACAATCCATACAGAAAAAGTAAATGCATAAAATGTGTGGTACAGAGTGACAGAAAATAAAAATAAAAGGTCTATAAAGATGGGGGATGAGATGAAGATAATGGTGGTGGAAACCAAGAGCTGCAAAAAGCTACTGCTGGCCATCAAGAATTTGCTGTTGTTGAACAAAAAGTCGATGTTGTTGATCAAATAATTGCTACTACTGTTCAAAGAGGCGCTGGTGCTCCAAAGTGGATTGAGCTGAAAAGGCTTCAAACTGAGATTGAAGTCAGATTTGATTTTAGCCAACATCTGATTCATTAGATCCTCATGGGCAAATCAAGAAGATTTGGAAGGACCCACAGAAGATAAAAAATGAGAGCGCTGTGGGACACTAAGATCAGGAAGTAGCTCTGGTGGAAGAACATCGTTAAAGAAACGATGATCTATAGGAGCAAGTTTAGAAACTTTGGTTGAGTATCTCCGGTCTCTAGTCCATTTACCTTCTACCCAAATAAATCCTAAGTTGGCAATGGCATCATCTCCTAATTCTCTTGAATTTAAAAAGGTTGGTTCGGTAATGGGTACTCAGAAATATTTGAGGATGCGGGTAATGATATTACCATAAAGGAGAGATCTTTTAGCCATACAAGGTGTGCTAAGCATATGATTGAGTATAATGTACCCAACATTGAGCTTTTTACCCTCCAAAATACAATCCAATAAAGCCACATCCAATCGGTTAACTTCATCCCCATGACCATACCTAGGAGTAATCACATGATGAAAAACATAATGCAGGATTCTAGTTTGAAGAGGCAAAGCTTGAGATTTCAATGATGATCGACAAAATCCATCGGACAAGTCACGTCAGCGATAAATTTTTCGAACAATATTTTCAAAAGAAAACCATGGATGATCTATTCTGGCTCTAGCACTGTAAATTTCTAATCCCTCATTTGGAGTCCCAAGAATATGATTTAACTCCGTAATATCAAATTTAATGCTAACTCCCTCAACACTTGTAACAATTTTATCCGAAATTTCTATATCCATATTCGAATAGAAAACCTTAACTAAATTCTCATAATATGCTTCTTGAATAACTAAGACATTTTTCCAACTCATAGCAATAAGAAGTGTATCAAGAGATTTATCACAAATTTCCAAATTCGCCAAATTCTTAAGATTAACAAAGTAAGGAGGAATAACCGACCTTGGCCTGAAATTATCGATAAACCATTTCCGAAGTGGGAGATGTAGAAAATGAGTTGACAAAAACTCCATATTATCTCCATAATTTCTTTGTGTCTCTTGGCCATTTGTTTGCTCTTGACATTTTTACCACCCACTATTGTTGAACAAGCTTAAATAACAATTTTAGATTTGAGTAAAATAGAGAAGTTTGAGCCAAGAAATGTAATCCTAAAGATGAATGAGACTTAGATATAATGTGAATTGGATCAAAGATGAGCTAGAGAAAGCTTAAGAATGTAGAGAGAGAAATGGCCAAGGTTAGGTTTTGGATTTCGACTTTTTATGGAGGTATGATAAAACAGTATTTGGATGATTAATTTTAGTAAGAAAATGAGTGAAAAATGAAGAAATTTGAGAGAGAGATGATGAGGCAATATTCACGCTTGAGAGAGATAAAAAGATGAACAAGAGAAGAGGAAGTTGAAATGATGATTGAAAGATGTTTAATGGAAATTAAATGGATGGGTAATGGATTAAATAAATGATTTTGACATGAAAGTAGTTGAGAAATGAGGAATTTATGAAAGAAAATGGAGGGAGATGCACAATTTGGTGAGAGAGAGAGCTAAGTGTGGAAGAAATCCAAAAAGAGGGAGAGGAAAGAGTCCAAACCCATGGCCAAGCAGCTAGCCGCTTGGATCAGACAGCTAGCTGCCTGGTTGCTGCCCTACTGCACCAAGTTCACTTTCCGACCATTTTTTATCAATCCTGTCATCATTTCTTGATTCCGAAACCTCTCAAGAACCATTTTAATGCATGAATCATGATTTTAAACATTTAAAACATGATTAATTCAAGCAAATAATTCATCTATCAAGCATGTATCATAAAGCACACAAGCATTTGAAATGAATATGTCACAACACCTTACTTATCTATTATGCTCAAACTCTTTCAAAAACATTAACAAACATTAAGCAAAAATTTTAATACATTCAATAACGTAATTAGAGATGTTAATGTGAAAATTTCATCATCCCAAGTTCACGTCGAATTTTTGAAAATTATTCTTCGCGAAGGGGTTTTGTAAAGATATCGGCAACTTATTTTTTCGTAAAGATAAATTCTAAAACAATATCACTCTTTTGTATATGATCTCTTAAAAAATGGGATTCTCTATATGCTTGGTTCTAGAGTGCTAAATGGGATTCTTTGAAAGATTAATAGCACTAGTATTATCACCTTAATAGGAATTTGTTCAAGTTTAATGCCATAGTCTCTAAGTGTTTGTTTCATCCAAAGGGCTTGTGCATAATAACTACTTGCGGCAATATATTCCGCCTCAGTAGTTAAAAGTGCAACCGAGTTTTGTTTCTTACTAAACCATGAAACAAGAGAATCACCTAGAAAATGGCAAGTTCCACTAGTACTTTTCCTATCCACCTTATAACCAGCAAAATCGGCATCCGAATAACAAGTCAAATCTATATGAGTTCCTTTAGGATACCAAAGGCCAGGATCTATGGTTCCACTCAAATAACGAAAAATTCTTTTAACAACAAGCAAATGAGATTCCTTGGGACATGATTGAAATCTTGCACACAAACATACACTAAACATGATATCGGGTCTACTTGCAGTTAAATAAAGGAAAGAATCGATCATACCTCAATACCTTTTAATATCAACTTCTTTACCTTTTTTATCCTTATCAAGCTTGATTGTTGTACTCATTGGAGTGCTCTTAGTGTTTGATTCTTCAATTCCAAACCTCTTGAGCAAATCTTTGACTTATTTAGCTTGGTTGATGAAAATTCCCTCATTGTTTTGTTTGATTTGAAGTCCAAGGAAATACTTCAATTCTCTCATCATGCTCATTTCAAATTCCTTACTTATACAAGATGAAATCTCTTTGCATAAGGACTCATTAGTAGAACCAAAAATAATATCATCAACATAAATTTGAACAACAAGTACGTCTTGGTTCTTATGCTTAACAAAGAGTGTAGTATCGGCTTTCCCATTGAAAAATCGTTATCAAGCAAGAAATTTTTAAGCCTATCATACCATGCTCTAGGTGTTTGTTCTAATCCATATAATGTTTTTGATAGATTATAAACATGATCTGGAAATTTTTCATTTTCAAAACTAGGGGGTTGTTTCACATAAACTTCCTCCATAATATAACCATTTAGAAAAGCATTTTTGACATCCATTTGAAATAAAATGAAATCTTTATAACATGCATATGCTAGCAACATTCTTATAGATTCTAATCTAGTTACAGGTGCAAATGTCTCATCAAAATCAATTCCTTCTTCTTGGTTGTATCCTTGAGCCACTAATCTAGCTTTATTCCTTACAACCACACCGGATTCATCCATCTTATTTCTAAATACCCATTTAGTTCCTATGATGGATTGATATTCTTGTTTAGGAACTAATTCCTACACTTTATTTCTCTCAAATTGATTTAACTCCTCTTGCAATGCCATAATCCAAGATTCATCATTTTCCGTATCCACAAAGGATTTTGGTTCGATTTGAGAAATAAATGCAGCATGCTCACATGTATTCTTAGGTGATGATCTAGTTGTAACACCGCTAGATGGATCTCCTAAAATGGCTTCCTTTGGACGAGAAGAAACATACCTCCACTCCCTAGAGAGTGCTTGAGAAGTACCTTGATTTTGTTCTGCACTTGTTTCTTCACAGCAACTTTCTCCGTAGAGGAAGTATTAAACTCATCAAATGTAACATGCATAGACTCTTCCACAACCAAAGTTCTTTTATTATAAACTCTATAAGCTTTGCTTGAGTTTGAATACCCAAGAAAGATACCAAGATCAGATTTTGGATCAAATTTTCCAAGATTATCTTTTGTGTTCAAAATAAAACATTTGCATCCAAAAACTTTGAAATAACTAATGTTGGGTTTTCTATCTTTCCAAAGCTCATAGGGAGTTTTATTAAAATAAGATCTAATCAACACCCGATTTAAAACATAACAAGCGGTGTTAACGGCTTCGGCCCAAAAATATCTAGGTAATGCATTTTCATTTAACATTGTCTTATCCATTTCTTGAATAGATCTATTTTTTCTCTCAATAACTCCATTCTGTTGTGGAGTTCTAGGTGATGAAAATTGATGCTCAATTCCAAAGTCATTACAAAAAGTCTCAAATGCATGATTTTTAAATTCTCTACCATGATCACTTTTAATACAAGAAATAAAATAGTCTTTTTCGTTTTGAACCTTTTTACAGAAAATTCTAAATGCATCAAAGGCATCATCCTTATTAGCTAAGAACAATACCCATGTGTATCTAGAATAATCATCCACAATTACAAAAGCGTAATACTTGCCATTTAAACTAGCATATCTAGATGGTCCAAACAAATCCATGTGAAGTAATTGAAGTGGTTTTGAAGTAGAGACATGATTCTTATTTTTAAAAGAAGTTTTGATTTGTTTTCCAAATTGACAAGCTTCATATATTTTATCCTTTTGAAAACTAATTTTTGGAAGTCCTTTAACCAAATCATTTTTTGAAATTTTTGAAATTAAATCCATGTTTGCATGACCTAGTCTTCTATGCCATAACCATCCATCATCATGCAATGCCGAGAAACATTTATCAATGGTAAATGCACAATCTATATTAATGGTATAGACATTGATACATCTATTTCTTACAAACAAAACTTTTCTATCACATGCATTTTTAATAACACATCTAGATTTATCAAAAACTACTTTATAACCCTTATCACATAATTGACTAATACTAAGTAAATTACGTTTCAAGTTTTCAACCAAGCACACATTTTCAATAAGAGTAGAAGATACATTACTGACATTGCCAATACCAATGATCTTTCCTTTTGAATTATCTCCAAAGGATACATCTCCACTATTTTCGATCTTGGTAAAGCTTGAAAACCAAGCATAATTTCCTGTTATGTGTCTTGAACACCCACTGTCCAAGTACCATTTATTATTCTTCTTCTTTAAGCCCTGCAGAGAAAATTTCAAGTCTTAGGTACCCAAATCTTTTTAGGTCCTTGAGTGTTAGCAATGGTTCCTTTTGGAACCCAAACATATTTACACCATAATAAGTATTTCTTTGCACAGGACATCTATTTTTCATGTGACTATTTCTATTGCAATAGTAACAAGTAATTTTATGATCACTTATGGATGTAGCTTTAAAAAAATAATTTTTATAATACTTTTGCTTCAAGTTAGGCTTATACCGAAGTTCTCTTTTATCAAAAACACATTTTTTAGAGTTAAGCAAATTATCCAACATCTTTTGGCCATTTGTGAATTTTATCACAATTTCATTTAACTCACTATTCTTCTTCTTAAGAACTTCATTCTCTTTTATCAATTCTTCATCATGTAATTTCTCATGCTCATATGAGGTATTAAGTTTCTCATTTGAGGATGTGACTTTATCATGTAACATTTTATTTTCTAGTTCTAAACATGTAACCTTTGCATTCAATGATTCATTTTCATTTTTGAGATCTATCAATTTCTTTTTAAGGCATACATTCTTTTTACCTATTTTCATCAACTCATCATGCAATTCTTTAAAGGTATCATGTAATTCATCATAGGTAGGATGATCATTTACCTCATCTAGTTTATCATTCGATTCATCTCCAATTGCTATAAGAACTAGATTTGTCATTTCTTGATGCTCTTCATCATCACTTGTTTCTTCATCAGTATCATCCCACGTGGCCACCATTGCTTTCTTCTTTAACTTGTTGAGAAGAGGGAATTCTGATCTTATATGGTCAGGCTTCTTGCACTCATAACATTTAATTGCTTCCTTTTTTTGCTTTTGGTTCTTGAAATCTTTAAATTTTCTTCGCTCACTAGTTTTCTTGAAAAATTTTCTAAACCTCCTAGCAAGCATAGCCAACTCCTCATCATCCGGCTCACTTTCTCCATCACTTTCAAAATTTGTGACTTTGAGAGCAATGTTTTTCTTCTTCTCTTCATTGCCTCTTTCCGCTACCAAATCTTCCTCATAAGAAATAACAGAATCGATTAGATCATCAATGGGTAAGACATTTAAATCTTTAGCTTCCTCAATGGCAGTTCTTTTTGGTCTCCATTCCTTAGGAAATGATCTAATGATTTTTTTAACTTTCTCGCTATTTGAAAAAGTCTTTCCTAGGGCTCTTAGAGTGTTCACTATGTCCGTAAATCTAGTGTACATAAAATATACACTCTTATTTTGTTCCATTTGAAATAATTCATATTGTCGAGTGTATCTACTAATTTTAGACTCTTTTACTTGATTCGTGCCTTCATAAACAACTTCAAGTTTGTGCCAAATTTCATAAGCACTTTCACAACTTGACACTCTATGAAATTCTTTCTTATCTAGTGCACAAAATAAGGCATTTATGGCTTTGGAATTTAGAGAACCTTTTCTCTTTTCCAATTCATTCCATTCCCGTGAAGGTTTTGGAATATCTTCCCCGACTTTATTTTTAGTCAAAGGCATAAATGGGCCATCACATACAACTTCCCAATTTCGTAATCTAGGGATTGTAAGTAAATTCTCATCCTAGTTTTCCAATATGGGTAGTCATTTTCGTCAAAGAATAGTGGTCTAGTTGTGGATTGTCCTTCCCTAAAAGTTGCATCACTTTAGGTTGCCATGGATCTTTTACTCTAGATGGTTAAGTCCTAATAAGAGAACCAAGCTCTCATACCAAATGAAATGCAAATGTGCAACCCAAGAGGGGGGTGATTGGATTTTTAAAAGTTATTTTATAAACAATTCAATCTAACACCTTAATGCAAACAAAAATAATAACTTTTATAATAATTAAATGTGAGGTACAAGTTTCTTACTTGGATATAATATAATTAACCCAACAAACTCCCTTAAGCATTTATCATAAGAATAATAATAACAATAATAATATAATGACATAAAATAATGTTGTAGAGATGTTAGAAATTTTAGAAATTTCTAAAGATATTTATGAAAGGATAAATCAATAATTAAAACTAATAGTGACATAAGCAATGACATAAGTGATGATGCAATAAGAGATGTTGTAGAGATATTAGGAATTCTAGAAATTACTAAGATATTTATGGAAAGATAAATTAATAATGACATAAGCAATGACATAAGTGATGATGTAATAAGAAATGTTGTAGAGATTTAGAAATTCTAGAAATTTCTAAGATATTTATAAAGAATAAATCTTTATCATTAATTAAGTGCTAGGTGGCAAAATCCTAAGCATTCTAGAAATCACCAAGATATTTGTAGAGAACTAAATCTCTACCATTAATCAAATGATGTGGTAGCAAAATCCTAACCACTCATGGGCCTTAGAAAACTCTATAAGTACCTCTTAGCCCTTGCATTTCTCCATAAACCCTAGAAATCTCATCTTGTCCTATTTTAAGGCAAAGCATCCCTAGTGAAGAAATTCTTAAGTTTAGGAAGGAAGGTTTAGGGAAATCAAAGAAAAATAGGTAAGTAACACTTCACTTCAACTGCAATGTAAGGATAATACGTTAATTTAGCTTTAAGCAATAATTCTCTTATGTTAGGTTTAGTCCTAACTAATCTCTTGTTTTATAATGATTATTATTGTGGTGTGATTAATTATTATTAAATCCCAATGGCTGGCTCTGCGGCCTACATCATGATATCATCCTTATATGGCTGGTTATGCCGCCTAGGATGTGATTGGATGGTCAGCAATGCTGCCTAACATGTGATGCTCTTATTTTATTATGCTATGGTCAGCACTGCCGCCTAAATTATAATGTTGGTATAACTCTCTACCTGGTCGGCATTGCCGCCTAATATATGATATTATTATGACTCTTTACATGGTCGGCCTTGCCGCTTATATTATAATTCTATTTCTTTAGATTTCTATATGGACGGCATTGCCGCCTATGTTATATGTTGTAGTTTCATATTATGCTTTATTATATATTTAGAGGATTTATATGCTATGGCATAAGTTGCATTGATCTCATGCATTTCACGAGTGATTGGTTAAATAAGAATTTTAATAAATTTTAAAGCAAAGGGGTTGCTGTACTACTAGGTTGCTGTACTACCCTAATCTCTTTACCCAAAATGTTTCCCTCACTTGAATACTCTCAATATGATACAAAATAAAAATTACAATAAGAAACTCTCTATAAGAGTGAATTGATAAATAATGACACAAAAATGATTTAATCTATTGTAATTTGCAATATGGAAGCTCAATATATGTTTTATAAACTTGTTTTTTCTTGCTAGAGAGCTTAAAATGAAGTTGGAGTTGAGTTTTTATAGTTAAAACTCCAAAACTAGCCGTTATTGATAAATTCTAGTGCTCAAGCGGCTAGCCGCTTAATTTAATCAGCTCCCCGCTTGCTACAGTAACATTGTTAATAAAATTACAGTATTACCTCAAAACTTTCTTAAATTATATTATGCCCCAAAACGTCATAAAACTTTTCAAGTAAGTCCTTTTTTAGTTTTAACTAAATCACCATAATCTTTAAAGTTTTCAAAACTTTTCACTTAGACCCCCAATCTTTTATAAGTAACAATATAGCTCAAAAGTTCAAAACTTATCAAATAAGTCCAACTCCGAAATTTAAAACTTTTTATTTTATCCCAAATTACTCAAATCTACAAAATATTTTATCTCATTAGCATAAAATTAATTTTGTTTGAAAAATAATTATTTTATTAACATAAAATTGAGATTCACAAATGCTAATCCATCCAAGCATAAATTAAATAATACCGGTTTTACAAGAAATTGTCACAATAAATTATCTGTTGAACTCGAAATTCTATTCTTGATTTTACCGTTATCCGTTGAGTGTCTTGAGCTTGATTTCACTTGATTCATTTTCCTTCAAAACTAGTAAACTTGAGAAACATAAAATAAAACACTTTAATGTATATGTTTGTTATCATCAAAATTATAATATTTATAGCCATTTAGGCTAACAGTACTGTTCGCCTTCAGTTCAAACCTCCTCTATTAGCCCCTACAGAACCAACCAGAATGTATTTTACTTGTTTAATAATTCAACCTGTTCATCACCACCCTGAAATTCTTCCTAATGGTGACCCTTTACCTATCTTGCATTTCTCCTCCCAGGGTCTTCCTGTTTATCTAGATAAACTTAATGGCCATTTTATGTGGGATGTTCCCGGCTCAGGCATGTGCGATCTAGGCTATCCATGTGAAAATGATAATGATGAGTTTGATGACTATTCCTCTAAAAAGAAAAAAAAAGAAGGTTGTTTTTCTTGGTTGTAAATACCAGCGTCCTTATCTTCTTAAGGATGATGACAAACTAGATTATCCACCTCCTTTGCCTTTGTATTACAAAGGACTCAAGTGGATCCAGAAACACCAACCCACTCCTTGTAAGCTATCGCCATCAAACCTTCTTGGTTTGTTGCCAACACCTATACCGGTGTCTTGCATGATGCTTTCATCTACCTCTCCATCAGATTACAATGTTGATTTTCCTCCTCTTGAAAAGAGATCAGATCCGGCACATCAAGTGTGGTCTAGACCATTTGTCAACTCTCCAATCACCTCTAGTGGGCATTTAGAAGAACCAAAACCTTTTAAGACTATTCTTAATTGACAGACTCAAAATGCAAAGGTACATAACGCTTCTCTCACCTCTCTACATACAAAGGTTAACCAGATTGCTCACAGATCCATTTTGGTTGAGAACAAAGTCACATCCATCTCAGATCAGTTGATAAATCTCTACAATGGTCTTCGTGCTAAAGTTTCTCAACTTAATAGCAATCTTAGAGAAATAATTGCTCAGGGTCAAATGTCTTCTGACTTTGATAAAAAAGAAAAAGAGATTCATCGTTTAAAGGCTAAGATTGCTAGGATTGACGTTGAAAATCTCTAAAAACAGCAATCTGCTCCTGCTCCTATTCCAACTATGGCTTTTCTCCTTACAAAACCATATCATCCTCTCAGTTCTATATATCTTCAACCCCAAATCATATGAACCTGAAAAGGTTTTCCCAATAACGCATACCATGTTTCCTCCTACTAGAAAACCCAAACATAGACCTCCATAGGTAAAAACCCATATCCCTCATTGCTTTTATTAATACTGGCTCCCATCGCAGTATTTTGAATCCAGTTATTCTCCCTCCAGAAGCTTGGATTGTTTCTGAAATACATTTTCATGTAGCTAGTGGAAAAGTCCTTTCAACCCAGCTTCGAACAAAAAGACGGATTGAAATTCAGTTGTTCCCAAAACTTACTATTTGGACTCATGTTATTAGATCTAGTCTTCCAGACAAAGATCTACTTTTGGGCTTTGATATCCTGTTAAAGGCAGAAAAGGTCCAAATCCTTCATACTGGGCTTAGGTTCTAGTCCATATTTCAGCCTTATACAGATAAGCTTATACTATATCATTTGGCCCATTCTCCTCCTGATTACCAAGATGTTACGGCCCAATAAAATATAGGTTAAGGAGGTTTATGAGCTCTGGATAGAAAATCAGGGATCAGGTTTGCATCTCCTTTTATATGCTGGACTCCAAACTCATATTGACAAAACCATTCTTGAAGATGAAGCAACTGATTATTGGGGATCGTTTTGCCTTTAAACTGTAGGACTTTAGGAAAAGATGAATTATCTAATCTGATGAGGAATCTGTGGCTAAGTAGATGATATTTAAACCTTTTTATCCTATTTTTAACAGTAAGGATTTCTTTGAATACTGTATGGTAATGCTGTTGAGCTGGACTGAACTGTCCACTAGCATATTCGATCAAGTGTTCTTTTTTATTTGTCTTTTCAAGGAGAACAACACCCCATGATATGTCAAAGGCATCAGTTTGCAGGATACGAAGACCATCAGAAATAATTTTCAACGGTGGAGGATTCTGAGCAATCTGTTTCAACTGTTAAACTGCATGAGTGTGATGCTTATTCTACGAAGAGGGATGTTTCTTTAACAAAATAGACAAAACATTGGTGTGTTGGTCCACATGTGGAAGAAAATCTCTGATATAGTTGACTATACCCAAAAACTGTTGAACTTGCTTTTTGGTAAAGTCTTTATCAGGGAAATGCAGCAATTCCTGTGCAATATGGAGACCAGGTTGATACTGGTGCTCTTTCTTTCTGAAAGCATAATACCGTATTTTTGTATGATATCATGAAACTGTTAGACGAATGCATGGTGTTCTTTCGTTGTTCCTGAAAACAACAAAATATCATCAATGTAAACAAGGGTATGGTGTAGGATGGGTTGCAAAATCTGGGTCATGGTTCCTTGAAAGATGAAGGGAGTGGTTTTCAAGCCAAAGGGAAGGACTTTCCACTGGTAATGAGCATTCGGAATGCAAAAAGCTATTTTATATCTCTCAGAAGGGTTAATACCCAAATATCAAAATTTAACTTTAAATCAAACTTAGAAAAGATATAGGCATTTTGGAGATACGTAAATAGAAAGTTTCTGTAAGGAAGAGGAAACTTGTCATCTTGCAAGAATTGATTCAAGGGTTGATAATCAATCACTAAATGCTTTTTACCGTGTAAAGAGGAAATTTTGTCAAGCTTTAATACCAGTCGGAGATACAGCCGATTACCTTAATCGAAAAACTAAAAACCAGAATCTTTCTTCTTTTTTCATGTTTATAAACCTTAAAACAGCTTTTCTTTAGCTTAAAACGGGTACCAAACCAGATAAGAAAACAATCAAAAGGTCTCAAGCTTTTTGATACACAGGATCCTTCAAAGAAGGTAAGTGTAAAGCATACGACTTGGTTTTAATTTGAACAGATTCCCTTTTCCTTACTTATATCTTTTCTTTATTTATTTTAGAGCTTCATCGAACTTAGGAAGAGATTGAAGTTACTGGATTAAACGCATAAAACATTTAGGACCCTATAGATAATCTTTTACAAAATGCCCATACTTCATGCAAATAAAACATCTGCTCTTTTTTTGTCTTTTGTCAAGAAGTTCAGAAGGATTCTTTCGTCTGAAGTAACGAATTTTTTTGGAACGTCTAGGGAAACGACGCTGAAAGGAAGATAGAAATTGAGATTTCCTGTAGAAGTGAGATTTATGATGCTTCTTTCTGATAGGACAATCATATTGCTTCTTATCTTCGTATTTGATTTCCAGATAGGGCTTCTGACAAGAAGCTTTAAATAAGGGTTTCTCTTTTATTAGATTTCTAAAAAACTTCTTCTGTTCACAGAGATGGTCAAGTGAAGCTAGAGCAAGCTAGAAAATTCTATCAATACTCATGGTATTGATATCAAGCTGAGCAGTTATAATCTACCTGTAGAGTTCTAACTAAAGTTCCTCAGAGAGAGAGGAAATAAAGACATGCTTGATAGTATTGTCATTGATTCCACCAAGCTTGTGGAAAAGGGCTGACATTCTTTTGAAGTGGTAATTCAAATCTATTCGTTGAAGAGAACAGCACTTCATTGTGAAGTAATCTTTGTGGGCAGAGGCAAAGAGAGTTGCAAGTTCGCCAAGGAATTGCGTGTGAATATATCCATTAAAGCTGCAGAGATACTTGGCTTTTGAATGAACTACAATTGCTTGTATTCCCCAGGACTATCAAACCAATCTCGGAGAGACCCTGTAAAACGGGAGACAAATTCCTTCCAGACTGAAACAAGTTCTGCATCAGGCTTAACCATTCGCAAATCTAGCCAAGCAAAAAGTTCTTGAAGTCTTTCACGCCATTTAGTAGGTGAGACATCATCAAATGTAAATCAGGGTCCATTTCCGGAAGCAACCTTAGCTCAAACCCTAAAAGAGGGGTAAGAGCTTTCTCCTTCAAAATTTTCTTCAACATCTGAAGGAATATCAACATAAGGTTCCCTGGGAGGATGTCTAGAGGTCCTGTCTGTAGTTTCTGATTCAGCAGGACGATCAGCCATGAGAAGGCGAGTAATATTTGCTAGATTCTTTTCTGAATCATCTGAACTGCAACTAAGTCTGAAGTCTTAGTGGAAGAGACTAAAGATTCTATTGAAAAGGACTCATCTACTGAAGGATCATTATGGAGATCTAGTGGGTCTGGCAGCAAGTAACTATAACACTCCACTTTATGATTGTAACTAAAGTGGTTAATCCAGGCGTAACATTAAGTATTTGTAGAAACGATTTCAAAATAAGTATTTTATAAATATTGAACAAAAGGTTTGTTATATAAAACTATATAAAAGAGGTTTGTCACACCAAAAACTTTGTTACAAAAGTCACAAACCAATTCCATAAACAAACTTGTTTTATTTATGCTTAGGTAGGAACACAGTTGAGCCCGTTGTGCAATCCAAAGTCTGTTATGTCCATATGCACCTCGCCTTGGTTGGGATTTAGTGTCAGCTTTTTCTTACTCAGTTCCTGTAATGTAAAGACTACGTGAGCTAATGCCCAGTAAGTAAACACTTGATGCATATATTACCTATCATGCACATGAATGACTTTATGAAATAAGTGCTAAATCTTTTACATGAAACTTTAAAATATAAAGAACAATGTTAGGGCCCTAGGTTTGTTGTACTACAAGGCTAGATTTTATAACATGCTCTTAGGCTTAAATTAATTGATCCGTTGGGCGTTACGTATCGCCATCCCCAAAGGATCTATTTTCTTAGCTTAGGGGACTTGCCCTTTTTATAAATGCTTGCCACCTAGTAGTACAGCAACCCTTTCTTTCTTCAAATTCATTAAAATACCTTATTATCAAATTTTTCATGAAATGCATGAGACCAATGTAACTTATGCCATAGCATGTAAATTTTCCAAATATGTATTAAAGCAAAACATGAAACTAATTTAAGATAGCAACATTTAACATAGGCGGCAGTGCCATCCATACAGAAATTTATTATAATATAGGTGGCAGGGCCTACCATGTAAAGAGTCATAACAATATCATATTTTAAGCGGCAATGCCGACCACGTAGAGAGTTATACCAACATCATAATTTAGGCGGCAGTGCCGACCATGGCATGATAAAATAAGAGCATCACATATTAGGTGGCATAACCAACCATCCAATCAAGTAAGTATTAAGTATAATACCCCAGGCAGCATAGCCGGCTATATAAGGATGATATCATGATGTAGACGGTATAGCCAGCCATGTGGGGTTTAATAATAACCAATCACACCACAATAATAATCATTATAAGACAAGAGATTATTTAGAACTAAACCTAGTATAAGAGAATTATTACTTAGAGATAATTTAACGTATTATCCTTACATTGCGTTGAAGTGAAGTATTTCTTATCTGTTTTCTTTGATTACCCTAAATCTTCCTTTCTAAACTTGAGAATTTCTTCACTAGTGATGCTTTGGCTTAGAATGGAAAAAGATGGGATTTCTAGGGTTTATGGAAAATGCAAGAGCTAAGGGGTATTTATAGAGTTTCCTAAGGTCCATGTGTGGCTAGGATTTTGCCATCATATCATTTGATTAATGGTGGAGATTTAGTTCTCCATAAATATCTTGATGATTTCTAAAATGCTAAGATTTTGCCACCTAACACTTAATTAATAGTGAAGATTTATCTTTTTATAAATATCTTAGTAATTTCTAGAATTTCTAAATCTCTACAACATTTCTTATTACATCATTACTTATGTCATTGCTTATGTCTTCATTACTTTTTAAATTATTATTTTATCTTTCCATAAATATCTTAGTAATTTCTAAAATTCCTAATATCTCTACAACATTTCTTGTTGCATCATCACTTATGTCATTGCTTATGTCATCATTAGCTTTAATTATTAATTTATCCCTTTATAAATATCTTTAGAAATTTCTGAAATTTCTAATATCTCTACAATATTTTTTATGTCATTATATTATTATACATTATTATTATTATTATTATCCTTATGATAAATGCTTAAGCGAGTTTGTTAGGTTAATTATATTATAATCAAGTAAGAAGATCGTACTTCACAGTAACTTTCAGCAGGTTTCTTTTGATTAGCTTTAGAAGGTGATTCTGTAAAATGAGGTAAGACTGAAGTAGAAGGAACTTCTGGGTTAACTGGTTCATGAATCTTAATAGAAGTCTGTCTAGGTTCAGGATAGATAGGAATAACAGGAAGAACTGAGACAGGAGGAGGTGAAGGTCGTTTGAGAGGTCTAGGTTTGGGTTTTCTAGTAAGAGGAAACAGGGTATGCGTCATTGGGAAAACCTTTTCAGGTTCATATGATCTGGGAGGTTAAGGATATATAGAACTGAGAGGATGATATGGTTCTGTGGGGAAAAAAGACATAGTTGGAATAGGAGCAGGAGCAGACTACTGTTTTTGGAGATTTTCAACATCAATCCTAGCAATCTCAGCCTTTAAACGATGAATCTCTTTTTCTTTTTTATCAAAGTCAGAAGACATTTGACCCTGAGCAATCATTTCTCGAAGATCACTATCAAGTTGAGCAACTTTCGCACGAAGACTATTGTAGAGATTTGTCAACTGATCTGAGATGGATGTGACTTTGTTCTCAACCACAATGGATCTGTGAGCAATCTGATCAACCTTTGTAAATAGAGAGGTGAGAGAAGCATTCTGTACCCTGGCATTTTACGTCTGCCAATTAAGAACAACCTCAAAAGGTTTTGGTTCTTCTAAATGCCCACTAGAGGTGATTGGAGAGTTGACAAATGGTCTAGAGCACACTTGATGTGCCGGATCTGATCTCTTTTCAAGAGGAGTAAAATCAACATTGTAATTTAATAGAGAGGTAGATGAAAACATCATGCAAGACATCGGTATAGGTGTTGGCAACAAACCAAGAAGGTTTGATGGCGGTAGCTTACAAAGAGTGGGTTAGTGTTTTTGGATCCACTTAAGTCCTTTGTGATACAGAGGTAAAGGAGATGGATAATCTAGTTTGTCATCATCCTAAAAAAGATAAAAACGCTGGTATTTACAACCAGGAAAAATAACCTTCTTTTTTTTCTTTCTAAAAGAATAGTCATCAAACTCATCATTATCATTTTCACATGGACAGCCTGGATCGCACATGTCTGAGCCTGGAACATCCCCTATAAAATGGCCATGAAGTTTATCTAGATAAACAAGAAGACCCTAGGAGGAGAAATGCAAGATAGGTAAAGGGTCACCATTAGGAAGAATTGGTGAGGGTAGCTTATAAGGAGTGGGTTGGTGTTTTTGGATTCACTTGAGTTCTTTGTGATATAGAGGCAAAGGAGGTGGATAATCTGGTTCGTCATCATCCTTAAGAAGATAAGGATGCTGATATTTACAACTAGGAAAAATAACCTTCTTCTTTTTCTTTCTAGAGGAATAGTCATCAAACTCATCATTATCATTTTCACATGGACAACCTGGATCGTACATGCCTGAGCCGGGAACATCCCCAATAAAATGGCCATGAAGTTTATCTAGATAAACAGGAAGACCTTGGGAGGAGAAATGCAAGATAGGTAAAGGGTCACCATTAGGAAGAATTTCAGGGTAGTGATGAATAGGTTGAATCATCGAACAGGTAAAAGACATTCTGGCTAGTTCTATAGAGGCTAATGGAGGAGGTTTGAACTGAAGGCGAACAATACCATCATATATTTTTTCATACATTGGTTCAGAAGTCTAGATAGGAGTGGTATTTTGGTGAAAGTGTTCATAATTTATTATCCCCTTAAGCGGCATGAGCTTGAGAAGATCGGCTCTTGGGATCTGTTCAGGGATTTGGATGATAGTAGGGATATCTGGAGATTCAGTAAGGATCATAAGGGTATCTGAATTGGCTTCATTGGATGAAGAAAGATCAAGTGAGTGATTTTGAAGTCTATAGACCAACTGGTGACAGGTGGTAGCAATCTTTGCACTTGCAAACTGTTCAGCTCCTTGGATATGAACTTGAATTTTAAGGAAACTAGAGAGATTCGGATCATCGAGTGAAAGATTAAAATTTGGGTAGACAGTAAGGACAAGGCTGCCAGCATGGAGGGTAGTAAGGACAGTGCCGATAATAACTTGTTGATATTCTTTGAATCTGGTGTCTAGTAAAGCAATTCTGACTGTAACAGGAAGGCCTTTTCTCCCATAAAGAGTAAGGAAAGGCGATCACCACCAAGATGAAGGTGAGTGTATCTGGATTGTTTCCAATGAGTAATCAATTCAGGAGAAATACTATTGGGAAAAGCATTTACCTGGAGTCAGCTATTCCTGATTCAGCAAAGGAAAGAAGCCTTGATCCCAAGACTTTTGTTGCCAACACCTATACTAGTGTCTTATATGATGTTTTCATCTACCTCTCCATCAGATTACAATGTTGATTTTCCTCCTCTTGAAAATAGATCAGATCTGGCACATCAAGTGTGCTCTAGACCATTTGTCAACTCTCCAATCACCTCTAGTGGGCATTTATAAGAACCAAAACCTTTTGAGGCTGTTCTTAATTGGCAAACTCAAAATGCCAAGGTATAGAATGCTTCTCTGACCTCTCTACATACAAAGGTTAACCAGATTACTCACAGATCCACTGTGGTTGAGAACAAAGTGACATCTATCTCAGATTAGTTGACAAATCTCTACAATGGTCTTCGTGTTAAAGTTGCTCAACTTGATAGCAATCTTCGAGAAATGATTGCTCAGGGTCAAATGTCTTATGACTTTGATAAAAAAGAAAAGGAGATTCGTCATTTAAAGGTTGAGATCGCTAGGATTGATGCTGAAAATCTCTAAAAACAGCAGTCCACTCTTACTCCTATTCCAACTATGTCTTTTTTACCTATAAAACCATATCATCCTCTCAGTTTTATATATCTTCAACCTCCCAGATTATATGAACTTGAAAAGATTTTCCTAATGACGCATATCTGTTGAGTGTTAGAAAGTGTATATTCATAAAGGAGAAAATCGTCATTTTACACTTTAAATCTCACTAACATTGCTACTTTTATTTATTTAAGTATTTTGTTATTTAATTATATGTGTTTTATTATAATTGTGTATTTTATGTATTTTAGGGGTATCATAATCGTTTCACAATAAACGAGTGATCAGACAGCAAAACGGACATCATATTTGGACTCAGGACGGTCGAAAACCTTAAGAAGAACATTCAAGGAAAAAGTTACTGTTCACACATACGATACTGTTCATACGTACAGTACTGTTCACGATACTGTTCATGTATACGGACCAACGATGTGGCAACTACCTACGACGTGGCAGCATCTGATTGGAAGAATTATGTGGATTGACTGCTTATGTGGTGTTGACCGATGACGTGGCGTTGACCGATGATGTGTCACGATCTTATTAGACTAAATTTCTTATGTACTATAGATCGATGACGTGGCAGCATCTCAGTGGAGTAGAAATCGGGTGTACAGTACATGCGCTTACATGGGATTATTTACTATTCAGGCGGCATTACTGTACAAATGTTGACTGTTGATGGTTGACTGTTGACTATTGACTGATGACGTGGCGCAATCCTGAGCATCCGAATTGTTTTTAATCCGATGGTCACGATTCACTCAATGTATCTATAAAAAGGGGGCTCTCCCCCCTAATTTGGCACCCCTGAATTCATTTCTAAGCTTAGATTTCTGAAATTCCTTCTCCTTCTTATAGTTTCTTTGTATTTTAATAAAATTTCCTTTTTTATCCCTAGTTAAAATATGAGTAGCTAATTTCTTTTGAGCTTGGGTTGAAGGTGAAGTCTCAACATGTTCCATGGGCTTAATTTGGTAAATTTACTTTCTCTTCCCCTCTAATATTTGTGGTTGTTTTGACTTTTCGTCGACAAATAATAATAGTCTTGTCTAGTTCTGACCCAGTTAAACCTAAGACCCCAAGACTGAGTTATTATTATTTGGCACGATAAGCCCTTGGCACCATACTTATTGGAGAGTGGTTCATGAGGTGTGGAATCCCCCCTTATGATTTAATTGGTATTAATATGGAATATTTAGCCCATGGAGCATGTTGATGCGGATCCGGATACCCAAGTGCTTTATTATAACAGTTATATTTTCAATTATTTCTGCCATTTTAATTCACAATTTAGAATAGAATTACCATAATTTAATTGTTCCCATTGAAAAGAAAATTAATTCAGCATATAATTAAAATCAACCTCCTCGTGGGATCGACACTTGTCACCATTAATCTATTCTACAATAGATTCGTGCGCTTGCGAGTTCATTAAAATTTGCACAACAAGTTTTTTGGCGCCGTTGCCGGGGAGGTAAGTTATTTTAATTTGTTGAATTATTTTTTTTATTTTCTTGTATTTTTCCTTATAACAAAATAATTCTATAATTTAATTTCTGTAATTTAAATTTTTACAATTTAATTTTATTGTGTGATTTCTTTAAATTTCTGTACTTTAATTTTTGCTTTACTTTTCTTTATAATTTGTTTTGTTTATCTTGTAATTTATTTTAATTTATTCATAGAATTAGTTTTCTTTTTAAGTAATTTTTTTTACTTTCCTTAAAAATTATAAAAAAATTAAAAAATTATAAAAAAATTAAAAGATTAAAAAATATATAAAAAATTAAAAAAAAAGTGAATCTGTAATTTAATTTTGGTAATTTAAATTTCTTTAAATTTCAATAATTTAATTTCTTTGTAATTTCTCTAAATTTCTATAATTTAATTTCTGAGTTATTTTTCTTTGTAATTTTTATTTATTCTGTTAATTTTTTATTCCATAGAATTAAATTTTTTTTAAGTAATTTTTTTTCCTGTAATTTAATTTTGTTTCTTTTTCTCTTCTTTATATTTCTGTAATTTAATTTTTCATTTTTCGTTGTAATTTATCTATTTTTAGTTAATCTATTTCTTGTATTTTCTTTTTAGCACTTGAGTGTATGTTCATAGTAAGGTTATAATAACGTCACAAGGTTAGTATCGTAATTTCTCTCTCCTCTTTATTTTTATTTGTTTTATTTTCATTTATTTTATTATTTGCATGCATGGTCGAAGGTCATTATCACCTAATCTTGAACCTTTAGACCTTGATTTAGAAAAAACACTTTGCACGCACAAACATACTGTTTTTCAAAAGAAATTTGAAATGGAATTGCAACATCAGCAACCAGAACCACAAGAGAGGCCATTTAAGGATTATTTTAGTCCTTTAGCTAATTTGAGCACATCATGCATAAGGTACCCAAATGTAGCTGCTAGGAGTTTTGAATTAAAACCTAGTGTGCTAAACTGTCTCCCCACATTCTATGGCCTAGAAAATGAGGACCGGCCTAGAAAATGAGGACCCATATAATCATCTGAATGATTTTCATGCTATTTGTCAAACTTTTAAATATGAGAATTTTTCAGATGATGATGTTAAACTTAGATTATTCTCATTTTCATTGAAAGATAGAGCTCGTTCATGGTTTAATACAATGCCTGCTAATAGCATTACATCATGGGAACAAATGGTAACTAAATTTTTAAATAAGTATTTCCCAGTTCATAAAACCAATGTTATTCGCAGGGAAATTTCAGAGTTTACCCAAAGAGATGACGAGCAGTTTTTCGAAGCATGGGAGCGATTTAATGGGCTACTCTTGAAGTGTCCACATCATGGGTACGAGAAATGGCACCAATGCCAATACTTTTTGGAGGGATTATTGTCACATATGCAAGAATGGCTAATGGCAACCAGTGGAGGAGAGTTAATGTCCAAAAGCGCATCAGAGATTTGGGAATTCTTCCAACGGCAATCGGATAATTCTCAACAACGGAGTCGATCACTCAGAAATACCAGAAGAATTAAGGGAGTGAATGAGGTTAATATTGGCGAGTCAAGCTCAGGAATTAAAGAAGTCAAAGAGATGGTTGAAGGTCTTACTCGACAAATAGCATCTTTGACAATCGCTAAATCAACAGAGCCACATGACCATAACTTATATTCAGATCAAGCCAATGCCATAGGTATCATGAGAAAATCATCAAGTTACAACCCTTACTCCAACACATATAACCCTGGATGGAGAGATCACCCTAATTTTTCATGGTCTTAAGGATTCCAACAAAATGGACCATTAGTTCCACCTCCACCAATGCAACCAGTTCCTCAAATGTCTCAATCCTCTCAACCACCATTCAGACCATACAATCAGAATCCAAACCATTCTCAACCCAAACCATGGGAGGAGACATCCCAAAATTTCAGAAATCTTACTAACTCCAAGATCGAGCAGCAGAACCGCACCATTGATGAATTACGAAATGAGATGAGAGCGAGCTTCAACTCACAAGCTCAATCTATTTGAAGCCTTGAGAAAATGGTAGGACAACTTGCCTCTTCAGTTCAAACATTGGCCATGACCGTTGAAAAAGGCAAATTCCCAAGTTAACCAGTGCCCAATCCTAAAGCAGTAAATGAAGCAAGTTCTAGTTCACCACAGCATGCATGGAGAGGTCAAAGCAGTGATGACCTTGCAAAAAGGAAAAGAAGTCGACAACAAAGTGGAGATGTCAAAATCAACTCAGATTGTACCTGTGAACACTGAGGAATCATCATTAGAGGAGAAAGAGGAAACCAACCCACGAGAATATGTTCCTAAAGCTCCATTTCCTCAAAGGTTAGCTAAAGGGAAGAAAGGAAAATCCACAGGTGAGATTCTTGAAATCTTCAAACAGGTAAGTGTTAACATCCCTTTACTTGAAGCTATAAAACAAGTGCCATCATATTCCAAGTTTTTTAAAGACCTTTGTACTAAAAAGAGAAACATTCATGTTCAGAAAAAGGCCTTTCTAACAGAAAATATTAGTTCTATACTCCAACATAAAATGCCTCTAAAATGCAAAGATCCAGGCTCCCCCACTATCTCATGTAGTATAGGGAACCACACAATTGAGAATGCTTTGTTGGATTTAGGAGCTAGTGTAAATCTGTTGCCTTACTCTGTTTTTGTGAAACTTGGACTGGGCAAATTACATCCAACTCCAGTGGTGTTACAGCTTGCAGATCGGTCCATAAAAATACCTCGTGGTATTGTGGAGGACGTGCTTATCCAGGTAGACAAGTTTTATTTTCCTGTTGATTTCATTGTAATTGACACTCAACCAGTGCAGGATTCAAAAAAGCACATTCCCATTATTCTAGGCCGACCTTTGTTGGCAACTGTCGATGCACATATTCAATGCAGAACCGGAAATATGCAGTTGTCTTTTGGCAATATGACCATGGAACTCAATATCTTTAACATTGCTAAACAACCTCACAGTGCAGATGATGGAATTGTTAATGTGGATTTAATAGAAACACTAGTTGATAACAATTTTCTTTCAAACCTTAGTGATGACCCTTTGCAAACTTGTTTAACTCACTTTGGTTTAAATTTTGATATTGACAGCTCAGTTGATGAAGTCAATGCTCTACTTGACTCAGCACCATCCATGGACACTAATAAATGGAAGTCAAGAGTTGAACAACTAGTGCTGTCAGAAAAGAAACTCAACCCATCATCAGAATCACCATCAAAACTCGAACTCAAGCCATTACCCAACACTTTGGAATACGCATTCTTGGGAGAAGAAAGCACTTTACCAGTAATCATCTCTTCTTCCCTCAATGACGAACAAAAAGGTAAGTTGTTGGATGTTTTAAAAGAACATAAAAGAGCATTAGGATGGACCATAGCAGACATAAAAGGTATAAACCCAGTAGATTGCATGCATTACATTCATCTTGATGAAAATGCTAAACCTACTAGGGAAATGCAACGTCGGTTAAATCCTAACATGAAAGAGGTTGTTCGCACAGAAGTCCTTAAGCTATTAGATGCAGGTATCATTTACCCTATTTCTGATAGTTCGTGGGTCAGTCCTGTGCAAGTTGTTCCTAAAAAGTCAGGAGTTACAGTAGTCATCAATGCTGATAATAAATTAGTACCCACTAGAGTAACTACAGGATGGCGTGTATGCATTGATTACAGAAAGTTGAATTCTGTCACACGTAAAGACCATTTTCCTTTACCATTTATCGATCAAATGCTTGATAGATTAGCGGGTCATGAGTTTTATTGCCAACTATATTTCGAGATGCTTACACCTTTTGTTCTTCATGTGATAGGTGTCAAAGAATGGGCAGCATTACACGAAGGAATATGATGCCACTAAACCCAATTCTGGTGGTTGAAATTTTTGACGTATGGGGTATCGATTTAATGGGACCCTTACCCACATCTTTTGGCCATCAATACATATTGGTCACTGTTGATTATGTTTCGAAATGGGTAGAAGCTATTCTATGTAGGAACAATGATCATAAAGTGGTAATAGGATTTTTGAAAAGCAATATTGTTTCCCGCTTTGGATTCCCTCGAGTAATAATTAGTGATGGTGGTGCCCACTTTTAGAATAAATTTTTCAAAGCACTTTTGACAAAGTACTCCATAACTCATAGAGTGGCGACCCCATATCATCCACAGACCAGCGGCCAAGTTGAGATCTCCAATCGAGAAATAAAGCACATTTTAGAAAAAACAGTGAGGCTCGACAGAAAAGATTGGTCGTTGCGGCTTGATGATGCATTATGGGCATATAGAACGGCTTTCAAGACTCCGATTGGGATGTCACCTTACAGGCTAGTGTATGGAAAAGCATGCCACCTACCTGTGGAACTCGAGCATCGTGCGTACTGGGCCATCAAGAAATTCAATTTTGACATACAAAAGTCGGGCTCAGAAAGAAGATTACAGTTGGCAGAACTTGAAGAAATTCGAAATGATGCGTACGAGAATGCCAAAATTTACAAGCAACGAATGAAAGTCTTTCACAACAAGCAAATTATGCGAAAATCTTTCACTCCAGGTCAGAAAGTACTTTTATTCAATTCTCGCTTACACTTATTCCCAGGTAAGTTACGCTCTCGATGGTCTGGCCCATTTATTATTCATACTGTTTTTCCACATGGGGCAATTGAAATTAAGGATCCAATGAATGGTGTCACTTTCAAAGTTAATGGTCAAAGATTAAAGCCATTTCTAGAATACCAACCACATGGAGAGGACAAAAAATAAATTTGAGTGACCCACCTATTTTAAATTGAGGTTTTACTTTTCGGTGATTTGATTATTTATTTTCTTTATTTTCTTTCTTTTATTCATTCTTTTACTGATTGAAATTATTTTTTTTGTGTTTGTTTAACCATTAAGTTTTTCTTATCCATTTAATCATGAGACAGTTCCTCTTAAACATTCTTAGACAGTTTCGACGTATACAATCTCATCTCAGAGGTCAGATACGATTTTGTAAAACACATCGTATCTGGCAGCTACAACCACCAGAGTTAGTAGCCTATGTTGAGGATTTAGAAAGTCAACTCCGAGAAATTGAGAGAGGCATCTACAACATCCAATTGGAGCTTGAGGTAAATTCAATAAGAGGACGATTTTAGTTTGTTTTGTGTGTTTTAATTTATTTTCTTGTTTGTGTGTTTTAGTTTGCTTTGTGTGTTTAAAGTTTGTAACCCCGGTCAAGTGGCGGATAACGGTACTCCGTGACAATCAAGTCGGTTACTTCAGTTTTCCCACAATAACTGATATTCTGAGACGAAGGTATGGACAGAAATGAGATTTTAGAAAAGCTTCACAAACGATTCCCTTCGCTTCCTCAGAATGCCCTACTTTTAATTTATAAAGCCCGGTCCGAACGCATGCGATTGCTTATGAAGAATAACATCCCTGCTGACATCCGTTGGTTAATCGAGGCAAAAGTTTGCTTAGCAGGTGAGTTACCTCCCAGATTTATTGCATACATGCCTGGTTGTGGTAAAGGAAATTATGCGAGAAAACGACGAGCTCGAAGACTTTCTGTTGCTTGTCATAAATGTGCCAGAATGATATGCAATAAAAAAATCATGTTCTTTAGGAATGGTGTCTGATAACAGAGAAGATAAGATTCAATTCATTAGGGATGACTTGAATAAGGAGTAATTGGATGATATCCTTTTGTCTCTTGAAACGCATCCCAGTGGATACGTCCAACATGCAATACTTCAGTTATGGCCATTATTCCAGAAAGAATGTGCAAACTATAGTCTCGGGAATCTGACTATAAAAGACCCTGTTTGCCAGTTTGTAAGAAAACTGCATGGGAAACCTATCCTCGACCCATAGAGGGCGTTCAAGCTGTTTTTGGACGTAAAACCAGAGGAAGATGTGAGCCACAATCACAACTATCTGTAAATATCCTTTTACCTCTCTGTTCTTTTATTTCACTGTTATTTTACTATTTACATTACTGTTGTTTAATAATTTCATTTACTTTTTCTTTTTACTATTTTCTTTTTGACTTTTGAGCAATGTGCCTTACACGTTAATTAACATAATGTCCCATACACAGCTATAACCAACTATCACCAAGGTCTTTAAATGTGAATTGTTTTTGCTGAGCACTCACAAGTTGTTTTTGAGCAATATCTTAATGGCAGCTTCTTCTAGTAAACAATTCAAGAACATTTGTGTGCTTTCTGGGTTCCATTATGGCAAACATAAAGAGTTCATGGAGGCAGCCATAGATCTTGGTCTAAGAATAGCAGAGAGAAAATTGCACTTGGTGTATGGAGGAGGTGACCGAGGGTTATCCAAAATGGTATATCGTGTCGCTTTTGTCGGGAGGGAGCCAAGTGTTAGGCATCATCCCTCAAATCCTAAAACCTTTGGGTTGTTTTTCTCATTCACTAACTGGAGAAGAGTTAGTCGTCTCAGGTATGCAAGAACGAATAACTGAAATGTTAAATCATGCCGATACTTTTATTTTCCTTCCAGGCGATCTTACAACTCTTGAGGCACTAATGACATTAGCATCTTAGTCTCATCTGAACATTCATCAGAAACCCATTGGTTTGTTAAATGTCAATAACTTTTATGATGGCTTTCTCACATTTCTTAACCATGCAATAAAAAATTATTTTATTCCTTCCTCAGTGAAAAACATCTTTATTTGTGCACACACTGCTAATGCGCTACTTGATCTGTTACAAGCTTATCAACCAGAGCCAGATCCCAAGGCTATTGTGTTGGAGTGTTCAAATAATGATGGTAACAGTAGCGGCAGTAAGAAGTACAAATTAGATTTAACTCTCCGCTTGTAAATATTTTCTTCTGTATTGCAGCACCCAGGTGATGTCTTCTAAACTCTACTTCTTTCCTTTCAAACATTGAGGACAATGTTTCGTTCTGGTTGGGGGGAGGGAATAGTGGACAATTGTGGAATGTTGAACTAACCATGATTAACTTTTTGAATAGAAGATGGCTGAATATGGAGTATACTGACTCTAGAAACGCATCTTCTTAGTCAAAAACAAAAAAAAAATAAAAACAAAAAAATTATATATTTGTGTGTGTTTCTAACCTTTCATTTTTTTCCTTTATAAATATATGTTTTCAAGTTTTTAAAGTCGAAGATGGCTGAATATGGAGTGTAGTAACTCTAGAAACGCATCTTCTTTTGTAAAAAAAAAAAATTAAAAAAAAATATTCATTTTTCTTTAATTTTTCTGCATGTATGTTTTCTTTTTATGTTTAGAATAGGTTGGGGGAAATAATTCTATTTAAAAAAAAAATTTGTGAGTTCTTGATATTGGATGATATGATGACTTTTGAATTTTAGTATTTGTATTATCTTTGGTCTTGAGTGATGTTACGCCATGTTTACTATTCTACATGTTGATGTTGGGGACAAATATGAGTTGCTTGAAAGAATGCACATGTCATAATAAATTCCAAGTGAGTTTTTGAGCCTATTAATTTTTCTTGGAGAGTAACCCTTTTTGCCCATTCTTCATGTAGCTTAGCAGTTTATTATTTCATACATGATCTCTAGATTTTCTTTGAGTCAACCCTTTTAAAAAAAAAAAGTGTGTGTTACTGCATCTAAATGTCCACTTAATTAGTAGATATAGAAGATTATTTAGAGTCCTAAAAGATGATGGAATGCCATTTTTGACCCGTTTGAGCCTTTCTAGCCATCCCTATTATTTAATATCCATAGTTAGCCCTTTTGAGCCTTTTATTTTAAAAAGAAAAAAACCTTTTTCTTTATTAACTTATCATCCTGACCCACTCCAATTTGGAGTATTACCCGATATCATACAAGTTCCATCCACCTATTCATGTTTGAGAAAAAAAAATATAAATAATTATTTTGTTCAGTGAAGTTGTGCCATATAAAAAAAAAAGAGAAAAAAAAAGAGAGAAAAAAAAAGAAAGATGTACAATAGTAATAAATAAATGTATCCTGTAAAAAGTTCTTGAATTTTTTTTCTTCTCTCAAACATATATATTTTGTTTCCCTATTTTCCTTTCTTTGTTAGCCATGTCCCTAGCCTACGTTACGTCCTAATAAAAGTCCTTCCTGATTTTAGGGAACTATAGTCTAACATAAAAGCTAGTTATATGGGTAATTAAGATGTAGTGATGCATATAAAATAAAAATAAAATAAAAAAATGATGAATACATTGGGTTGACTAATACTTTATTTGATATCATATTATTTCTAAGCTATAGGCATATTTTTCATCTTGGTGAGAGTGTGTGATATTTCTTTATTATTTTCTCTCAATTTACCATTCATTGTAGTGACAAAATTTTATTGGGATTAATTTCTTTGTGAGAGTGTCACTACAACCGGTGAGATTTTGGGGTTGGATATGTCATTCTTGAAAGTGGCTTGATTACTATTGCTACAACAAAATCTGCTGGACTGATACATATGGATGGTTGATGTGGGTGTGATATTCCTTTAGACTAGAGATAATGCTTAAACTTTTATTTGATTGTTATCATTAATCTGATTGAATAAACACGTGTGTTTAAAAAAAAAAAGATTTTGAATTTTATCTTTGCTTTATTTGCTAGGGACTAGCAATAAGCTGGTTGGGGGGTGTGTTGAGTGTTAGAAAGTGTATATTTATAAAGGAGAAAATCGTCATTTTACACTTTAAATCTCACTAACATTGCTACTTTTATTTATTTAAGTATTTTGTTATTTAATTATATGTGTTTTATTATAATTGTGTATTTTATGTATTTTAGGGGTATCATAATCGTTTCACAATAAACAAGTGATCAGACAGCAAAACGGACGTCATATTTGGACTCAGGACGATCGAAAACCTTAAGAAAAGCATTAAAGGAAAAAGTTACTGTTCACACATATGGTACTGTTCATATGTACAGTACTGTTCACGATACTGTTCATGTATACGGACCGATGATGTGGCAACTACCTACGACGTGGCGTATCTGATTGGAAGAATTATGTGGATTGACTGCTTATGTGGTGTTGACCGATGACGTGGCGTTGACCGATGATGTGTCACGATCTTATTGGACTAAATTTCTTATGTACTGTAGATCGATGACGTGGCAGCATCTCAGTGGAGTAGAAATCGGGTGTACAGTACATGCGCTTACATGGGATTATTTACTATTCAGCGGCATTCTTGTACAAATATTGATTTGACGGTTGATTGTGATTGTTGATTGACTGATCGCTGATGATGACGTGGCACAATCCTGAGCATCCGAATTGTTTTTAATCCGATGGTCACGATTCACTCAATGTATCTATAAAAAGGGGGCTCTCCCCCCCTAATTTGGCATCCCTGAATTCATTTCTAAGCTTAGATTTCTGAAATTCCTTCTCCTTCTTGTAGTTTCTTTGTATTTTAATAAAATTTCCTTTTTTATCCTTAGTTAAAATATGAGTAGCTAATTTCTTTTGAGCTTGGGTTGAAGGTGAAGTCTCAACATGTTCCATGGTGATGCGAATCCCACATTGAAACTTTAAGGAGAACACTTAATTTGAAGTTTCAACTACCCAAGAAAGTTCTAAACAGATTTAAGACACACAAAACCTTGACCCAATGCTTAATCAAACATGAACCAAAGGTATGGAGAAGGATATTGACGCCACACTCAAGATTTAGATGAGAAGGTGAGTGATAAGTCTTGATTTGGAACGCCACAAGAATGCAAATTCTTGATAAGTTCACTAGTTCTCAAAAAAACCAAAGAAAGAATAATTCTCTCAAATTCAAATAACATTAATCTCTCAATTGTCTTATATAGCAAGGTTGCTGAGTTTAAATAGGCCAATAGAAACCCAAAAAATCCAAAAAAAATTAAATCCTAGTTCAAGTCGGAGTAGTTCTCCTAACTAGTTAAAGATTCGTTGAAATTTCCAATTCTGCGCATGCTGTAATAAATTGGTCATAACTCCTTCTAGAGAACTCCAAATTTAACTCCGTAAAATTATTTGGAAAGCTATCTTAATTATCTTTCCAACGGTATATGGCTTGCAAGTTAATTCCAGCTCAATCAATACCAGTTTTATTCCTAAATTGACCTTTCTGCATTTGATCCGAATTGTATATTTGGCTGCCCAATAGCTTGAATAAAGCCCACAATGCCTTGACATCTCTTCAAGCCCAATTCATGATGTCTTGCATCTTGAATTGTAGTTTCAATCCATATTTTCTCAATTAATCCATTTAAAGCAGCTTGTATCTTTTTGGCTCTAGCTCTTGTAATTGGGCCTTCATGAGTTTGCAAAGGATCACTTGAAGCTTTAATGGTATTCTCTTAATAGTTCTCATCATTCCCCCTCTCCTGAAAAGGATTCGTCCTCGAATCTTCACCTACATCAAAAGGAGAAAGATCAGAAACATTAAAAGTAGCACTCATATTATACTCACCAGGAAGGTCCAATTTGTAGGCATTGTCATTGATTCGTGCAACCACTTGAAATGGACCATCTCCCATTGGAAGCAACTTTGAACGCCTTTGTGCTGGGAATCTCTCCTTTCTCATATGCACCCAAACCCAATCTCCAGGCTGAAAAACCACTTCCTTTCGTCCTTTGTTCGCTTGAGTAGCATATTGTTCAGTCCTCTTTTTTATGTTGTGCCGCACTTTCTCATGCAATTGCTTAACAAATTCAGCTTTCTTTTTACCATCCAAACTAGCACGCTCATCAATAGGTAACGTCAATAAATCCAAAGAAGTTAATGGATTAAAACCATATACAATCTCAAATGGTGAAAATTTAGTAGCTGAATGGACAGTTCTATTGTAAGCAAATTCAACATGTGGCAAACATTCTTCCCAAGTTTTCAAATTCTTTTGAATAATGGCACGCAACATCGTGGACAATGTTCTATTTACAACCTCAGTTTGTCCATCAGTTTGTGGATGACAAGTAGTAGAAAACAAAAGTTTAGTACCCAACTTACCCCACAAAGTTTTCCAAAAGTGGCTTAAGAACTTAGCATCTCGATCTAAAACTATGCTCCTTGGTACTCCATGCAATTTGACTATTTCCTTGAAAAACAAATTAGCTATGTTTGTTGCAACATCAGTTTTGTGACATGGAATGAAATGTGCCATCTTTGAAAATCTATCAACAATAACAAAAACAGAATCCTTTCCCCTTTTTGACCTAGGTAAACCCAAAACAAAGTCCATAGAAATATCAACCCAAGGTTCGCTAGGTATAGGTAAAGGTTTATACAATCCATGGGGTAAAACTTTAGACTTAGCATGTTTACAAGTGATACACTTCTCACATATTCTTTCAACATCACATTTCATATATGGCCAAAAAAAATGTTTTTTTAAAACATCTAAAGTCTTTGCAATGCCGAAATGTCCCATTAAACCTCCCCCATGAGCTTCACGCACAAGCAATTCACGCAAAAAACTATATGGCACACACAATTTATTCTCTCTAAATAAGAACCCATCGTGCCTATAGAACTTTCCAAATGCAGCTTTCTCACAAGCATTAAACACATTAGCAAAATCAGGATCATTAACATATAATTCTTTAATGTACTCAAATCCTAATAACTTTGTATTTAATATAGAGATAAGTGCATACCTTCTCGATAATGCATTAGCCACCACATTCTCCTTACCTTGTTTGTATTTGATCACATAAGGAAATGGCTCAATGAATTCAACCCATTTGGCATGTCTCTTATGCAACTTACATTGCCCTTTCAAATGCTTTAAGAACTCATGATCAGTGTGTATGACAAACTCTTTAGGTAGAAGATAATGTTGCCAAGTTTCCAACGCTCTCACCAATGCATGCATCTCCTTGTCATAAATAGGATAGTTTAGGGCTGCGCCACTCAATTTCTCACTAAAATAAGCAATTGGACGCCCCTCTTGCATCAAAACAGCTCCAATACCTATACCTAAGGCATCACACTCAATTTCAAAAGTTTTAGCAAAATCGGGTAAAGTAAGTAGTGGTGCAGAAACCAATTTATCCTTGATTAGATTAAATGCACTTTCTTGTTCACTACCCCACTTAAATCCCACGTGTTTCTTAATAATTTCAGTTAAAGGTGCAGCAAGGGTGCTAAAATCTTTCACAAATCTTCTATAAAAACTAGCCAAACCATGAAAACTTCTTACCTTACTTATGCTTTTAGGTGTAGGCCATTCCTTAATAGACTTTATCTTCTCTTCATCAACCTCAATTCCTTTAGCACTTATAACATAACCAAGAAAAACAATCTGATTTGTACAAAAAACACACTTCTTCAAATTAGCATACAACTTTTCCTTCCTTAAAACAGTCAATACACTTTGCAAATGCTGAACGTGTTCTTCTAGACTTTTGCTATAGATCAAAATATCATCAAAGTAGACAACTACAAACTTACCAAGAAAAGCACGCAAAACATGGTTCATTAACCTCATAAAAGTGCTGGGTGCATTAGATAATCCAAATGGCATTACTAACCACTCATATAAACCATATTTTGTTTTAAAAGCAGTTTTCCACTCATCTCCCTCTCTAATCCTAATTTGATGATATCCACTTTTAAGATCTATTTTGCTAAACACACAAGAACCATACAATTCATCAAGCATGTCATCAAGTCTAGGAATAGGATGTCGATACTTTACAGTGATTTTATTAATCGCACGACAATCAACACACATCCTCCATGTTCTATCTTTTTTGGGCACTAGTAGAACTGGTACCGCACACGGACTCATGCTCTCCTTCACATATCCTTTTGCCAAGAGTTCTTCAACCTGCCTTTTGTTGAGTGTTAGAAAGTGTATATTTATAAAGGAGAAAATCGTCATTTTACACTTTAAATCTCACTAACATTGCTACTTTTATTTATTTAAGTATTTTGTTATTTAATTATATGTGTTTTATTATAATTGTGTATTTTATGTATTTTAGGGGTATCATAATCGTTTCACAATAAACGAGTGATCAGACAGCAAAACGGACGTCATATTTGGACTCAGGACGGTCGAAAACCTTAAGAAGAGCATTAAAGGAAAAAGTTACTGTTCACACATATGGTACTGTTCATACGTACGGTACTGTTCACGACACTGTTCATGTATACGGACCGATGATGTGGCAACTACCTACGACGTGGCGATGCTCGATTGGACGAATTATGTGGATTGACTACTTATGTGGCATTGACCGATGACGTGGCGTTGACCGATGATGTGTCACGATCTTATTGGACTAAATTTCTTATGTACTGTAGATCGATGACGTTGCAGCATCTCATTAGAGTAGAAATCGGGTGTACAGTACATGCATTTACATGGGATTATTTACTATTCAGGCGGCATTACTGTACAAATGTTGACTGTTGACTGTTGACTGTTGACTGATGACGTGGCGCAATCCTGAGCATCCGAATTGTTTTTAATCCGATGGTCACGATTCACTCAATGTATCTATAAAAAGGGGGCTCTCCCCCCCTAATTTGGCACCCCTGAATTCATTTCTAAGCTTAGATTTCTGAAATTCCTTCTCCTTCTTGTAGTTTCTTTGTATTTTAATAAAATTCCCTTTTTATCCCTAGTTAAAGTATGAGTAGCTAATTTCTTTTCAAGCTTGGGTTGAAGGTGAAGTCTCAACATGTTCCATGGGTTTAATTTGGTAAATTTACTTTCTCTTTCCCTCTAATATTTGTGGTTGTTTTGACTTTTCGTCGACAAATAATAATAGTCTTGTCTAGTTCTGACCAGTTAAAAACCCCCCAAGATTTATTATTATTTGGCACGATAAGCCCTTGGCACCATACTTATTAGAGAGTGGTTCATGAGGTGTGGAATCCCCCCTTATGATTTAATTGGTATTAATATGGAATATTTAGCCCATGGAGCATGTTGATGCGGATCCGGATACCCAAGTGCTTTATTATAATAAGTTTCATTCTTAATTATTCCCGCCATTTTAATTCATAATTTAGGATAAAATCACCATAATTTAATTGGTCCCATTAAAAAGAAAATTAATTCAGCATATAATTAAAATCAACCTCCTCGTGGGATCGACACACGTCACCATTAATCTATTCTACAATAGATTCGTGCACTTGCGAGTTCATTAAAATTTGCACAACAAGTTTTTGGCGCCGTTGCCGGGGAGGTAAGTTATTTTAATTTGTTGAATTAATTTTTTTTGTTTTCTTGTATTTTTTCTTATAAAAAAAATAATTCTATAATTTAATTTTTATAATTTAAATTTTTGCAATTTCATTTCTGTAATTTAATTTCTGTAATTTAAATTTTTTACAATTTAATTTTATTGTGTGATTTCTTTAACTTTCTTTACTTTAATTTTTGCCTTACTTTTCTTTGTAACTTGTTTTGTTTATCTTGTAATTTATTTTAATTTATTCATAGAATTAATTCATAGAATTAGTTTTTTTTTAAGTAATTCTTTTTGCTTTCCTTAAAAATTATAAAAAAATTAAAAAATTAAAAAATTATAAAAAAAGTGAATCTGTAATTTAATTTTGGTAATTTAAATTTCAATAATTTAATTTCTTTGTAATTTCTTTAAATTTCTATAATTTAATTTCTTAGTTATTTTTCTTTGTAATTTTTATTTATTCTGTTAATTTATTATTCCATAGAATTAATTTTTTTAAGTAATTTTTTTCCTGTAATTTAATTTTGTTTTTTTTCTCTTCTTTATATTCTTGTAATTTAATTTTTTTTATTTTTCGTTGTAATTTATCTTTTTATTTTTTTTAGTTAATCTATTTCTTGTATTTTCTTTTTAGCACTTGAGTGTATATTCATTGTAAAATTGTAACAACTTCACAAGGTTAGTATCTTAATTTCCCCCTCCTCTTTATTTTTGTTTGTTTTATTTTCATTTATTTTATTCTTTGCATGCATGGTCGAAGGTCATTATCACCCAATCTTGAACCTTTAGACCTCGATTTGGAAAAAACACTTCGCACACACAAACAAACTGTTTTTCAAAAGAAACTTGAAATGGAATTGCAAAATCAGCAACCAGAACCACAAAAGAGGCCATTTAAGGATTATTTTAGTCCTTTAGCAAATTTGAGCACATCATGCATAAGGTACCCAAATGTAGCTGCTAGGAGTTTTGAATTAAAACCTAGTGTGCTAAACTGTCTCCCCACATTCTATGGTCTAGAAAATGAGGACCCATATAATCATCTGAATGATTTTCATGCTATTTGTCAAACTTTTAAATACGAGAATTTTTCAGATAATGATGTTAAACTTAGATTATTCCCATTTTCATTAAAAGATAGAGCTCGTTCATGGTTTAATACAATGCCTGCTAATAGCATTACATCATGGGAACAAATGGTAACTAAATTTTTAAATAAATATTTCCCAGTTCATAAAACCAATGCTATTCGCAAGGAAATTTCAGAGTTTACTCAAAGAGACGATGAGCAGTTTTTCGAAGCATGGAACGATTTAATAGGCTACTCTTGAAGTGTCCACATCATGGGTACGAGAAATGGCACCAATGCCAATACTTTTTGGAGGGATTATTGCCACATATGCAAGAATGGCTAATGGCAACCAGTGGAGGAGAGTTAATGTCCAAAAGCGCATCAGAGATTTGGGAATTTTTCCAACGGCAATCGGATAATTCTCAACAACGGAGTCGATCACTCAGAAATACCAGGAGAATTAAGGGAGTGAATGAGGTTAATATTGGCGAGTCAAGCTCAGGAATTAAAGAAGTCAAAGAGATGGTTGAAGGTCTTACTCGACAAATAGCATCTTTGACAACTGCTAAATCAACAGAGCCACATGACCATGACTCATATTCAGATCAAGCCAATGCCATAGGTATTATGAGAAAACCATCAAATTACAACCCTTACTCCAACACATACAACCCTGGATGGAGAGACCACCCCAATTTTTCATGGTCTCAAGGTTTCCAACAAAATGGACCATCAGTTCCACCTCCACCAATGCAACGAGTTCCTCAAATGTCTCAAGCCTCTCAACTACCGTTTAGACCATACAATCAGAACCCAAACCATTCTCAACCTAAACCATGGGAGGAGACATCCCAAAATTTCAGAAATCTAACTAACTCTAAGATCGAGCAGCAGAACCGCACCATTGATGAATTACGAAATGAGATGAGAGCAAGCTTCAACTCACAAGCTCAATCTATTTCAAGCCTTGAGAAAATGGTAGGACAACTTGCCTCTTCAATTCAAACATTGGCCATGACCGTTGAAAAAGGCAAATTCCCAAGTCAACCAGTGCCCAATCCTAAAGCAGTAAATGAAGCAAGTTCTAGTTCACCACAGCAGCATGGAGAGGTCAAAGCAGTGATGACCTTGCGAAAAGGAAAAGAAGTTGACAACAAAGTGGAGATGCCAAAATCAACTCAAATTGTACCTGTGAACTCGGAAGAATCATCATCAGAGGAGAAAGAGGAAACCAACTCACGAGAATATGTTCTTAAAACTCCATTTCCTCAGAGGTTAGCTAAAGGGAAGAAAGGAAAATCCACAGGTGAGATTCTTGAAATCTTCAAATAGGTAAGTGTTAACATCCCTTTACTTGAAGCTATAAAACAAGTGCCATCATACGCCAAGTTTCTTAAAGACCTTTGTACTAAAAAGAGAAATATTCATGTTCAGAAAAAGGCCTTTCTAACAGAAAATATTAGTTCTATACTCCAACATAAAATGCCTCTAAAATGTAAAGATCCAGGCTCCCCCACTATCTCATGTAGTATAGGGAACCACACAATTGAGAATGCTTTGTTGGATTTAGGAGTTAGTGTAAATCTGTTGCCTTACTCTGTTTTTATGAAACTTGGACTGGGCGAATTACATCCAACTCCAGTGGTGTTACAGCTTGTAGATCGGTCCATAAAAATACCTCGTGGTATTGTGGAGGACGTGCTTATCCAGGTAGACAAGTTTTATTTTCCTGTTGATTTCATTGTAATTGACACTCAACCAAAGGCAGGGATTCAAAGAAGCACATTCCCATTATTCTCGGCCGACCTTTCTTGGCAACCGCCGATGCACATATTCAATGCGAACCTAAATATGCGAGTTGTCTTTTGGCAATATGACCATGGAACTCAATATCTTTAACATTGCTAAACAACCTCACAAAATCACGAGATGATGGAATTGTTAATGTGGATTTAATAGAAACACTAGTTGATAACAATTTTCTTTCAAACCTTAGTGATGACCCTTTGCAAACTTGTTTAACTCACTTTGGTTTAAATTTTGATATTGATGATTCGATTGATGAAGTCAATGCTCTACTTGACTCAAAGACCATCCATGGACACTAATAAATGGAAATCAAGAGTTGAACAACTAGTCTTTGTCGAAAAAAGAAACTCAGCCCATCATCAGAATTACCACCAAAACTCGAACTCAAGCCATTACCCAACACTTTGGAATACGCATTCTTGGGAGAAGAAAGCACTTTACCAGTAATCATCTCTTCATCCCTCAATGACGAACAAAAAGGTAAGTTGTTGGATGTTTTAAAAGAACATAAAGGAGCATTAGGATGGACCATAGCAGACATAAAAGGTATAAACCCAGTAGATTGCATGCATTACATTCATCTTGATAAAAATGCTAAACCTACTAGGGAAATGCAACGTCGGTTAAATCCTAACATGAAAGAGGTTGTTCGCACTGAAGTCCTTAAGCTATTAGATGCAGGTATCATTTACCCTATTTCTGATAGTTCGTGGTCGATCTGTGCAAGTTGTTCCTAAAAAGTCAGGAGTTACAGTAGTCATCAATGCTGATAATGAATTAGTACCCACTAGAGTAACTATAGGATGGCGTGTATGCATTGATTACAGAAAGTTAAATTCTGTCACACGTAAAGACCATTTTCCTTTACCATTTATCGATCAAATGCTTGATAGATTAGCGGGTCATGAGTTTTATTACTTTCTAGATGGTTATTCAGGATACAATCAGATTCCCATAGCACCAAAAGATCAAGAGAAGACCACCTTCACTTATCCTTTTGGCACTTTTGCATATAGGAGAATGCCATTTGGATTATGTAATGCACCTGCTACATTTCAACGATGCATGTTGAGCATTTTTTCTAATATGGTTGAACGATTCCTTGAGGTTTTTATGGATGACTTTTCTATTTTTGGAGATTCGTTTGATCAATGTTTACATCATCTAACACTAGTTCTGCAGAGATGTATCGAGAAGAATTTAGTCTTGAATTGGGAGAAATGCCATTTTATGGTTAAACAAGGTATTATTCTCGGTCACATCATTTCTAGCAAAGGTATTGAGGTTGATAAAGCCAAGGTGGATCTCATTTCCAATCTTCCTCCACCTAAAACAGTCAGAGAAGTAAGATCTTTCCTTGGGCATGTTGGTTTTTATAGACGTTTCATTAAAGATTTTAGCAAAGTTTCTAGATCCTTATGCAATTTACTTGCTAAGGATGTACCTTTTGTCTTTGATGATTCATGTCTTGTGGCATTTGAAAAACTAAAGCAGTTGTTGACATCATCACCCATCATTCAGCCCCCAAATTGGAACTTACCATTTGAGCTTATGTGTGATGCATCTGACTATGCAGTAGGAGCAGTACTAGGACAACGAGTTGATCGAATTCCCCATGTGATTTACTATGCTAGTATGACATTGAATGATGCATAGTTGAATTATTCAACCACCGAAAAAGAAATGCTAGCAGTTGTGTTTGCATTAGAAAAATTTCGATCTTATCTCATTGGTTGTAAAATAATTATATTTACACATCATGTTGCTCTTAAATATCTTCTCACAAAGAAAGATGCAAAAGCTAGACTAATTCGTTGGGTGCTACTCTTGCAGGAATTTGACTTAGAATTCGAAGACAAGAAAGGAACAGAAAATGTTATGGCTGATCATCTTTCCCGTCTCCATTTTGACACAACAAAAGAACATTTACCTTTGAATGAGTCATTTCCAGATGAACAATTAATGAGTGTGGAAGTAGTACCATGGTATGCTGATATAGTTAATTATCTTGTTACAGGTTAACTTCCAGAGCATTGGACTAAACAGGACAAGGCCAAATTCTTTGCAGAAATAAAGAATTTCTTTTGGGATGATCCTTATCTATTTAAATATTGTGCAGACCAAATTATTAGACGATGTGTCCCAGAGAATGAATTTCAGAATATCCTTTCTTTCTGCCATGAACAAGCTTGTGGAGGCCACTTCAGTGCTAAGAAAACAGCTACTAAAATTTTACAATGTGGTTTCTATTGGCCAACTATATTTCGAGATACTTACACCTTTTGTTCTTCATGTGATAGGTGTCAAAGAATGGGCAGCATTACACGAAGGAATATGATGCCACTAAACCCAATTCTGGTGGTTGAAATTTTTGACGTATGGGGTATCGATTTCATGGGACCCTTTCCCACATCTTTTGGCCATCAATACATACTGGTCGCTGTTGATTATGTTTCGAAATGGGTAGAAGCTATTCCATGTAGGAACAATGATCATAAAGTGGTAATAGGATTTTTGAAAAGCAATATTGTTTCCCGCTTTGGATTCCCTCGAGTAATAATTAGTGATGGTGGTGCCCACTTTTGTAATAAATTTTTCAAAGCACTTTTGACAAAGTACTCCATCACTCATAAAATGGCGACCCCATATCATCCACAGACCAGCGGCCAAGTTGAGATCTCCAATCGAGAAATAAAGCATATTTTAGAAAAAACAGTGAGGCCCGACAGAAAAGATTGGTCGTTGCGGCTTGATGATGCATTATGGGCATACAGAACGGCTTTCAAGACTCCGATTGGGATGTCACCCTACAGGCTAGTGTATGGAAAAGCATGCCACCTACCTGTGGAACTCGAGCATCGTCGTCGTCTTGGGCCATCAAGAAATTCAATTTTGACATACACAAAGTCGGCTCGAAAGAAGATTACATTAGGCGAACTTGAAGAAGAAATTCGAAATGATGCGTACGAGAATGCCAAAATTTACAAGCAACGAATGAAAGTCTTTCACGACAAGCAAATTATGCGAAAATCTTTCACTCCAGGTCAGAAAGTACTTTTATTCAATTCTCGCTTACACTTATTCCCAGGTAAGTTACGCTCTCGATGGTCTGGCCCATTTATTGTTCATACTGTTTTTCCACATGGGGCAATTGAAATTAAGGATCCAATTTATGGTGTCACTTTCAAAGTTAATGGTCAAAGATTAAAGCCATATCTAGAATACCAACCATATGGAGAGGACAGCGAAATAAATTTGAGTGACCCACCTATTTTAAATTGAGGTTTTACTTTTCGGTGATTTGATTATTTATTTTCTTTATTTTTCTTTCTTTTATTCATTCTTTTGCTGATTGAAATTATTTTTTTTGTGTTTGTTTAACCATTAAGTTTTTCTTATCCATTTAATCATGAGACAGTTCCTCTTAAACATTCTTAGACAGTATCGACGTATACAATCTCATCTCAGAGGTCAGATACGATTTTGTAAAACACATCGTATCTGGCAGCTACAACCACCAGAGTTAGTAGCCTAGGTTGAGGATTTAGAAAGCCAACTCCGAGAAATTGAGAAAGGCATCTACAACATCCAATTGGAGCTTGAGGTAAATTCAATAAGAGGACGATTTTAGTTTGTTTTGTGTGTTTTAATTTATTTTCTTGTTTGTGTGTTTTAGTTTGCTTTGTGTGTTTAAAGTTTGTAACCCCGGTCAAGTGGCGGATAACGGTACTCCGTGACAATCAAGTCGGTTGCTTTAGTTTTCCCACAATAACTGATATTCTGAGACGAAGATATGGATAGAAATGAGATTTTAGAAAAGCTTCACAAACAATTCCCTTCGCTTCCTCAGAATGCCCTACTTTTAATTTATAAAGCCCGGTCCGAACGCATGCGATTGCTTATGAAGAATAACATCCCTGCTGACATCCGTTAGTTAATCGAGGCAAAAGTTCACTTAGCAGGTGAGTTACCTCCCAAATTTATTGCATACATGCCTGGTTGTGGTAAAGGAAATTATGCGAGAAAACGACGAGCTCGAAGACTTTCTGTTGCTTGTCATAAATGTGCCAGAATGATATGCAATAAAAAATCATGTTCTTTAGGAATGGTGTCTGATAACAGAGAAGATAAGATTCAATTCATTAGGGATGGCTTGAATAAGGAGTCATTGGATGATATCCTTTTGTCTCTTGAAACACATCCCAGTGGATACGTCCAACATGCAATACTTCAGTTATGGTCATTATTCCAGAAAGAATGTGCAAACTATAGTCTCGGGAATCTGACTATGAAAGACCACTTTTGCGGTTTGTAAGAAAACTGGATGGGAAGCCTATCCTCGACCCATGTAGGGGGCGTTCAAGCCGTTTACGGACGTAAAACCGAGAGGAAGATGTGAGCCACAATCACAACTATTTGTAAATATCCTTTTACCTCTCTGTTCTTTTATTTCACTGTTATTTTACTATTTACATTATTGTTGTTTAATAATTTCATTTACTTTTTCTTTTTTCTTTTTGACTTTTGAGCCATGTGCCTTACACGTTAATTGACATAATGTCCCATACACAGCTGTAACCAACTGTCACCAAGGTCTTTAAATGTGAATTGTTTTTGCTGAGCACTCACAAGTTGTTTTTGAGTAATATCTTAATGGCAGCTTCTTCTAGTAAACAATTCAAGAACATTTGTGTGCTTTCTGGGTTTCATTATGACAAACATAAAGAGTTCATAGAGGCAGCCATAGATGTTGGTCTCAGAATAGCAGAGAGAAAATTGCACTTGGTGTATGGAGGAGGTGACCGAGGGTTATCCAAAATGGTATCAGAAGCTGCTTTTGTCAGAGGGAGCCAAGTGTTAGCATCATCCTCAAATCCTAAAACCTTTGGGTTGTTTGTCTCATTCACCAACTGGGAGAGGAGTTAGTCGTCTCAGGTATGCAAGAACGAATAACTGAAATGTTAAATCATGCCGATGCTTTTATTTTCCTTCAGGCGATCTTACAACTCTTGAGGCACTAATGACATTAGCATCTTGGTCCCATCTGAACATTCATCAGAAACCCATTGGTTTGTTAAATGTCAATAACTTTTATGATGGCTTTCTCGCATTTCTTAACCATGCAATAAAGAATTATTTTATTCCTTCCTCGAAATGAAAAACATCTTTATTTGTGCACACACGCTAATGTCGCTACTTGATCTGTTACAAGCTTATCAACCAGAGCCGGATCCCAAGGCTATTGTGTTGTTGAGTGTTCAAATAATGATGGTAACAAATGATGCGGCGATAAGAAGTATAAATTAGATTTAACTCTCCGCTTGTAAATATTTTCTTCTCGTATTACAAAGACCTGGTGATGTCTTCTAAACTCTAATTCTTTCCTTTAAAACAGTGAGGACAATGTTTCGTTATGGTTTGGGGTAGGTAATAGTGGACAATTTTTGACATTTGAACTAACCATGATTAACTTTTTTGAATAGAAGTGGTCTGAATATGGAGTATACTGACTCTAGAAACGCATCTTCTTAGTCAAAAACAAAAAAAAAATAAAAACAAAAAAATTATATATTTGTGTGTGTTTCTAACCTTTCATTTTTTTCCTTTATAAATATATGTTTTCAAGTTTTTAAAGTCGAAGATGGCTGAATATGGAGTGTAGCAACTCTAGAAACGCATCTTCTTTTGTAAAAAAAAAATAATAATAAAAAAATATTCATTTTTCTTTAATTTTTCTGCATGTATGTTTTCTTTTTATGTTTAGAATAGGTTGGGGGGAAATAATTCCAATAAAAAAAAAATTTGTGAGTTCTTGATATTGGATAATATGATGACTTTTGAATTTTAGTATTTGTATTATCTTTGGTCTTGAGTCATGTTACACCATGTTTACTATTATACATGTTGATGTTGGGGACAAATATGAGTTGCTTGAAAGAATGCACATGTCATAATAAATTCCAAGTGAATTTTTGAGCCTATTAATTTTTCTTGGAGAGTAACCCTTTTTGCCCATTCTTCATGTAGCTTAGCAGTTTATTATTTCATACATGATCTCTAGATTTTCTTTGAGTCAGCCCTTTAAAAAAAAAAAAAGTAGTGTGTGTTACTGCATCTAAATGCCCACTTAATTAGTAGATATGGAAGATTATTTAGAGTCCTAAAAGATGATGGAAGGCCATTTTTGACCCGTTTGAGCCTTTCTAGCCATCCCTATTATTTAATATCCATAGTTAGCCCTTTTGAGCCTTTTATTTAAAAAAAAAAATATTTTCTTTATTAACTTATCATCCTGACCCACTCCAATTTGGAGTATTACCCGATATCATACAAGTTCCATCCACCTATTCATGTTTGAGAAAAAAAATAATAAATAATTATTTTGTTCAGCGAAGTTATGCTACATATATATAAAAAAAATTTCAAAAAAAAAAGAAAAAAAAAAGATGTACAAATAGTAATAAATAAGCAAAATGTATGTTGTAAAAAGTTCTTGAATTTTTTTTCTCAAACATATATATTTTGTTTCCCTATTTTCCTTTCTTTGTTAGCCATGTCCCTAGCCTACGTTACGTCCTAATAAAAGCTCTTCCTGATTTTAGGGAACTATAGTCTAACATAAAAGCTAGTTATATGGGTAATTAAGATGTAGTGATGCATATAAAATAAAAAAAAATAAAAAAAAATGATGAATACATTGGGTTGACTAATACTTTATTTGAGATCGTATTATTTCTAAGCTATGGGCATATTTTTCATCTTGGTGAGAGTGTGTGATATTTCTTTATTATTTTCTCTCAATTTACCATTCATTGTAGTGACAAAATTTTATTGGGATTAATTTCTTTGTGAGAGTGTCACTACAACCGGTGAGATTTTAGGGTTGGATATGTCATTCTTGAAAGTGGCTTGATTACTATTGTTACAACAAAATCTGCTGGACTGATACATATGGATGGTTGATGTGGGTGTGATATTCCTTTAGACTAGAGATAATGCTTAAACTTTTATTTGATTGTTATCATTAATCTAATTGAATAAACACGTGTGTTAAAAAAAAAAAAAGATTTTGAATTTTATCTTCGCTTTATTTGCTAGGGACTAGCAATAAGCTGGTTAAGGGGTGTGTTGAGTGTTAGAAAGTGTATATTTATAAAGGAGAAAATCGTCATTTTACACTTTAAATCTCACTAACATTCTACTTTTATTTATTTAAGTATTTTGTTATTTAATTATATGTGTTTTATTATAATTGTGTATTTTATGTATTTTAGGGGTATCATAATCGTTTCACAATAAACGAGTGATCGAGGAAGAAAAACGGACGTCATATTTGGACTCGGGACGGTCGAAAACCTTAAGAAGAGCATTAAAGGAAAAATCGTTTCACACATACTGATCGTTTCATTCACGACAATCGCTTCACGACAATCGCTTCATGTATACGGACCGATGATGTGGCAACTACCTACGACATGGCAGTATCTGATTGGACGAATTATGTGGATTGACTACTTATGTGGCATTGACCGATGACATGGCGTTGACCGATGATGTGTCACGATCTTATTGGACTAAATTTTTTATGTACTGTAGATCGATGACGTGGCAGCATCTCATTGGAGTAGAAATCGAGTGTACAGTACATGCGTTTACATGGGATTATTTACTATTCAGGCGGCATTACTGTACAAATGTTGACTGTTGACGGTTGACTGTTGACTGATGACGTGGCGCAATCCTGAGCATCCGAATTGTTTTTAATCCGATGGTCACGATTCACTCAATGTATCTATAAAAAGGGGGCTCTCCCCCCTAATTTGGCACCCCTGAATTCATTTCTAAACTTAGATTTCTGAAATTCCTTCTCCTTCTTGTAGTTTCTTTGTATTTTAATAAAATTCCCTTTTTATCCCTAGTTAAAGTATGAGTAGCTAATTTCTTTTCAAGCTTGGGTTGAAGGTGAAGTCTCAACATGTTCCATGGGCTTAATTTGGTAAATTTACTTTCTCTTCCCCTCTAATATTTGTGGTTGTTTTGACTTTTAAAATCGACAAATAATAATAGTCTTGTCTAATTCTGACCAAACCTAAGACCCCAAGATCTGAAGGTTATTATTATTTGGCACGATAAGCCCTTGGCACCATACTTATTAGAGAGTGGTTCATGAGGTGTGGAATCCCCCCTTATGATTTAATTGGTATTAATATGGAATATTTAGCCCATGGAGCATGTTGATGCGGATCCGGATACCCAAGTGCTTTATTATAATAAGTTTCATTCTTAATTATTCCCGCCATTTTAATTCATAATTTAGGATAAAATCACCATAATTTAATTGGTCCCATTAAAAAGAAAATTAATTCAGCATATAATTAAAATCAACCTCCTCGTGGGATCGACACTCGTCACCATTAATCTATTCTACAATAGATTCGTGCGCTTGCGAGTTCATTAAAATTTGCACAACACCTTTGAAGCTCCTTTGTCTCTTCGGGGTTACTTCTATAAGCGGGTCTATTAGGAATGGTAGCTCCAGAAAGAAAGTCTATTTGATGCTCAATTCCCCTAATAGGTGGCAAACCATTAGGGACTTCATTTGGAAACACATCATCAAGGTCCTGCAAAAAAGTAATAATAACACTAGGCAAAAAAGAGTTAAGCTCATTAGTATGCAAACAAGCCTCTTTGCACAAAAGTACAATGATAGGCTGTTTTGAAAAGAAGGCCCTCTTAACCTCTCTCTCTTTTGCAATCAAGTTTACATGTTGCCTCTCTTTTCTCTCAACAATATTTTTTTCTATCTTTCCACTTTCTTTTCTCTCATTCTCTCTTTCTTTTGTGCTCTCATTTTCTTTTTTTGTATCACTCTCTTTTTGTATTGTCATTTGATCCTCATACACTTGCTTAGGTGTTAAGGGTACAAGAGTGATTTGCCTTTTATTCATTACAAAAGAATATCTATTTAAGTAACCATCATGTGTCACTCGCCTATCATATTGCCAAGGTCGCCCCAAAAGAATGTGTCCAGCAAGCATGGGTACTACATCACATACAACCTCATCCTTATATCTCCCAATGGAGAATGAAACCAGCACTTGTTTATTTACTTTAACCTCCCCACAATCATTCAGCCATTGTAACTTATATGGCCTAGGATGGTTTAGAGTTTTCAAGTTCAATTTTTCAACCAAACTAGTGCTAGCTACATTAGTACAACTTCCACCATCAATTATCATACTACATACCTTATCTTTGATGTGGCATCTAGTATGAAATATGTTATCACGTTGTACCTCCGCATCCTCTTTTACTTGCATGTTAAGAGCACGTCTAACAACCATCAATTTACCATCAACAGGATACTCTACACCATCATTAGCATCCTCCAAAGGTGGCATAGGATCATCATCTGATTCACTCTCGGTTTCAACATCACCATCTTCCCTCAAGATCATTACTCTCTTATTTGGGCATTGAGATGCAATATGACCTGTCCCCAAACATTTAAAACACTTAATATCTCTATTTCTAGAGTGTTGGGAATCAGATTTACCTTTGCTTTCGCTGCCCCACTCTTTATGATCCTTGATTGGCTCAATCTTAGGCTTTGAAACAACCTTTTCATCTTTGCTCCATTTTGACTTCCATGAGGAAGATGAACCCAAATTGGGTCTAGTGGAACCCTTTCTTTTTAGTTGTCGTTCCACTTTTATGGCCATGTGAACCATGTCTTCCAATTCAACATAATGCTGCAAGTCAACCACATTAGCAATATCTTGATTTAAACCATGTAAAAATCTAGCCATAGTGGCCTCTCGTTCTTCTTCAATGTTGGTTTGAATCATGATTATTTCCATCTTCTTGTGGTAGTCTTCCACACTTCTGGAGCCTTGTGTAAGACTTTGATGCTTTTGATGTAGCTCCTTATAATAATGACTAGGAATAAATCTCCTCCTCATGATGGCCTTCATCTCCTCCCAAGTGTTTATAGGCCTTTCACGGTTTCTTCTCCTACTCAAAACAAGTTGATCCCACCAAATAATAGCATAATCAATAAATTCAACAGCAGCTAGTTTTACCTTTTTCTCCTCGGAGTAATTATGGCAATCAAATACTAGCTCCACCTTTTTTTCCCACTCCAAATAAGCTTCCGGATCATTTTTACCTTGAAAAGAAGGAATTTTCAATTTGATACTCCCCAAATCACGATCTATGCGTCTTACCCTTCTATCATCTCTTCCACACATGTCAACGGTGACCTGGTCATCAAAATTATCTAGGTCATCACCACCCTGATCTCCCATGGCAGAACGCCATTGATTATCTCTTACATTAGGAGCTATTGGTTGTTGCCCCTTTTGTAAATTGGCTATGGCAGTGTCTTGCCTTTCTAATTGGTCACGGATCTCTCCAAACATCAGATTCATGCGCTCAAATTGTTGCTGCATGGCTTTGAGCATGATCGATTGATCTATAGCTTCTTGTTCTTTTGACATATTTTGTGACTTGAAAAATTAAAGTTAGCAAAAAAAAAACCTCACAACACTCCCTCACGTGTTTCACTCAATTTGATTCACTTAACTCTCGTGTTTAACACACAAATTGGCTTTTTCCCTCTAATGATCTCACAAACTATTGCCTTTTACCACACTTAATTCTCTCTTTCAGTTCTTTATTGAACTAAAAACAAAACCAAGAAAAACAAAATAAGTGACACACCAAATATGCTATTCCAGCACACTAATAAAGAAAAAGAATTAAGAGAACACAAAGAACAAAAAGGAAATTGAAGAAAGGAAAACAAGCAAGTAAAGGACACAATTGATATTGATGAAAGTAGGAATACTTGAATCCTTTTGCAATCTTTTTTTTTTTTTTGCTGTACGTTTCTTTCTTTTTTTTTTTTTTGCTGTAAGTTTTATTTTTTTTTCTGTTTGTTTTCTTTTTTTGATAATCAAAATAAATAAGACATTCAAACCTGATTAGAAACTCGCTCTGATACCAAATTGATGCGAATCCCACATTGAAACTTTAAGGAGAACACTTAATTTGAAGTTTCAACTACCCAAGAAAGTTCTAAACAGATTTAAGACACACAAAACCTTGACCCAATGCTTAATCAAACATGAACCAAAGGTATGGAGAAGGATATTGACGCCACACTCAAGATTTAGATGAGAAGGTGAGTGATAAGTCTTGATTTTGGAACGCCACAAGAATGCAAATTCTTGATAAGTTCACTAGTTCTCAAAAGAACCAAAGAAAGAATAATTCTCTCAAATTCAAATAACATTAATCTCTCAATTGTCTTACATAGCAAGGTTGCTGAGTTTAAATAGGCCAATAGAAACCCAAAAAATCCGAAAAAGATTAAATCCTAGTTCAAGTCGGAGTAGTTCTCCTAACTAGTTAAAGATTCGTTGAAATTTCTAATTCTGCGCATGCTGTAATAAATTGGTCATAACTCCTTCTAGAGAACTCCAAATTTAACTCCGTAAACTTCTTTGGAAAGCTATCTTAATTATCTTTCCAACGGTATATGGCTTGCAAGTTAATTCCAGCTCAATCAATACCAGTCTTATTCCGAAATTGACCTTTCTGCATTTGATCCGAATTGTGTATTTGGCTGCTCAATAGCTTGAATAAAGCCCACAATGCCTTGACATCTCTTCAAGCCCAATTCATGATGTCTTGCATCTTGAATTGTAGTTTCAATCCATATTTTCTCAATTAATCCATTTAAAGCAGCTTGTATCTTTTTGGCTCTAGCTCTTGTAATTGGGCCTTCATGAATTTGCAAAGGATCACTTGAAGCTTTAATGGTATTCTCTTGATAGTTCTTATCACATGGGCTTAATTTGGTAAATTTACTTTCTCTTCCCCTCTAATATTTGTGGTTGTTTTGACTTTTCGTCGACAAATAATAATAGTCTTGTCTAGTTACATTCTGGTTAAACCTAAGACCCTAGTACAAGGTTATTATTATTTGGCACGATAAGCCCTTGGCACCATACTTATTGGAGAGTGGTTCATGAGGTGTGGAATCCCCCCTTATGATTTAATTGGTATTAATATGGAATATTTAGCCCACGGAGCATGTTGATGCGGATTCGGATACCCAAGTGCTTTATTATAACAGTTATATTTTCAATTATTCCTGCCATTTTAATTCACAATTTAGAATAGAATTACCATAATTTAATTGTTCCCATTGAAAAGAAAATTAATTCAGCATATAATTAAAATCAACCTCCTCGTGGGATCGACACTCATCATCATTAATCTATTCTACAATAGATTCGTGTACTTGCGAGTTCATTAAAATTTGCACAACAAGTTTTTTGGCGCCGTTGCCGGGGAGGTAAGTTATTTTAATTTGTTGAAGTATTTTTTTTTGTTTTCTTGTATTTTTCCTTATAACAAAATAATTCTATAATTTAATTTCTGTAATTTAAATTTTTGCAATTTAATTTTATTGTGTGATTTCTTTAAATTTCTATACTTTAATTTTTGCTTTACTTTTCTTTATAATTTGTTTTGTTTATCTTGTAATTTATTTTAATTTATTCATAGAATTAGTTTTCTTTTTAAGTAATTTCTTTTACTTTCCTTAAAAATTATAAAAAAATTAAAAAATTAAAAAAAATATAAAAAAAATTAAAAAAAAAGTGAATCTGTAATTTAATTTTGGTAATTTAAATTTCTTTAAATTTCAATAATTTAATTTCTTTGTAATTTCTCTAAATTTCTATAATTTAATTTCTGAGTTATTTTTCTTTGTAATTTTTATTTATTCTGTTAATTTATTATTCCATAGAATTAAAATTTTTTTAAGTAATTTTTTTCCTGTAATTTAATTTTGTTTCTTTTTCTCTTCTTTATATTTCTGTAATTTAATTTTTCATTTTTCGTTGTAATTTATCTATTTTTAGTTAATCTATTTCTTGTATTTTCTTTTTAGCACTTGAGTGTATGTTCATAGTAAGGTTATAACAACGTCACAAGGTTAGTATCGTAATTTCTCTCTCCTCTTTATTTTTCTTTGTTTTATTTTCATTTATTTTATTATTTGCATGCATGGTCGAAGGTCATTATCACCTAATCTTGAACCTTTAGACCTTGATTTAGAAAAAATATTTCGCACGCACAAACATACTGTTTTTCAAAAGAAATTTGAAATGGAATTGCAACATCAGCAACCAGAACCACAAGAGAGGCCATTTAAGGATTATTTTAGTCCTTTAGCTAATTTGAGCACATCATGCATAAGGTACCCAAATGTAGCTGCTAGGAGTTTTGAATTAAAACCTAGTGTGCTAAACTGTCTCCCCACATTCTATGGCCTAGAAAATGAGGACCGGCCTAGAAAATGAGGACCCATATAATCATCTGAATGATTTTCATGCTATTTGTCAAACTTTTAAATATGAAAATTTTTCAGATGATGATGTTAAACTTAGATTATTCTCATTTTCATTGAAAGATAGAGCTCGTTCATGGTTTAATACAATGCCTGCTAATAGCATTATATCATGGGAACAAATGGTAACTAAATTTTTAAATAAGTATTTCCCAGTTCATAAAACCAATGCTATTCGCAGGGAAATTTCAGAGTTTACCCAAAGAGATGACGAGCAGTTTTTCGAAGCATGGGAGCGATTTAATGGGCTACTCTTGAAGTGTCCACATCATAGGTACGAGAAATGGCACCAATGCCAATACTTTTTGGAGGGATTATTGTCACATATGCAAGAATAGCTAATGGCAACCAGTGGAGGAGAGTTAATGTCCAAAAGCGCATCAGAGATTTGGGAATTTTTCCAACGGCAATCGGATAATTCTCAACAACGGAGTCGATCACTCAGAAATACCAGAAGAATTAAGGGAGTGAATGAGGTTAATATTGGCGAGTCAAGCTCAGGAATTAAAGAAGTCAAAGAGATGGTTGAAGGTCTTACTCGACAAATAGCATCTTTGACAACCGCTAAATCAACAGAGCCACATGACCATAACTTATATTCAGATCAAGCCAATGCCATAGGTATCATGAGAAAATCATCAAGTTACAACCCTTACTCCAACACATATAACCCTGGATGGAGAGATCACCCTAATTTTTCATGGTCTCAAGGATTCCAACAAAATGGACCATTAGTTCCACCTCCACCAATGCAACCAGTTCCTCAAATGTCTCAAGCCTCTCAACCACCATTCAGACCATACAATCAGAATCCAAACCATTCTCAACCCAAACCATGGGAGGAGACATCCCAAAATTTCAAAAATCTTACTAACTCCAAGATCGAGCAGCAGAACCACACCATTGATGAATTACGAAATGAGATGAGAGCGAGCTTCAACTCACAAGCTCAATCTATTTGAAGCCTTGAGAAAATGGTAGGACAACTTGCCTCTTCAGTTCAAACATTGGCCATGACCGTTGAAAAAGGCAAATTCCCAAGTCAACCAGTGCCCAATCCTAAAGCAGTAAATGAAGCAAGTTCTAGTTTACCACAGCATGCATGGAGAGGTCAAAGCAGTGATGACCTTGCAAAAAGGAAAAGAAGTCGACAACAAAGTGGAGATGTCAAAATCAACTCAGATTGTACCTGTGAACACTGAGGAATCATCATTAGAGGAGAAAGAGGAAACCAACCCACGAGAATATGTTCCTAAAGCTCCATTTCCTCAAAGGTTAGCTAAAGGAAAGAAAGGAAAATCCACAGGTGAGATTCTTGAAATCTTCAAACAGGTAAGTGTTAACATCCCTTTACTTGAAGCTATAAAACAAGTGCCATCATATGCCAAGTTTTTTAAAGACCTTTGTACTAAAAAGAGAAACATTCATGTTCAGAAAAAGGCCTTTCTAACAGAAAATATTAGTTCTATACTCCAACATAAAATGCCTCTAAAATGCAAAGATCCAGGCTCCCCCACTATCTCATGTAGTATAGGGAACCACACAATTGAGAATGCTTTGTTGGATTTAGGAGCTAGTGTAAATCTGTTGCCTTACTCTGTTTTTGCGAAACTTGGGTGGGCGAATTACATCCAACTCCGGTGGTATTACGACTTGCGGTCGGTCCATAAAAATACCTCGTGGTATTGTGGAGGACGTCTTATCCAGGTAGACAAGTTTTATTTTCCTGTTGATTTCATTGTAATTGACACTCAACCAAAGCGAGGATTCAAAAAGCACATTCCCATTATTCGGCCGACCTTTCTTGGCAAATCGTCGATGCACATATTCAATGCGAACCGAAAATATGCGAGTTGTCTTTTGGCAATATGACCATGGAACTCAATATCTTTAACATTGCTAAACAACCTCAAAAGGTCAGATGATGGAATTGTTAATGTGGATTTAATAGAAACACTAGTTGATAACAATTTTCTTTCAAACCTTAGTGATGACCCTTTGCAAACTTGTTTAACTCACTTTGGTTTAAATTTTGATATTGACAGCTCAGTTGATGAAGTCAATGCTCTACTTGACTCAGCACCATCCATTGACACTAATAAATGGAAGTCAAGAGTTGAACAACTAGTCTTTGTCGAAAAAAAACTCACCCGTCATCGAATCACCACCAAAACTCGAACTTAAGCCATTACCCAACACTTTGGAATACGCATTCTTGGGAGAAGAAAGCACTTTACCAGTAATCATCTCTTCATCCCTCAATGACGAACAAAAAAGTAAGTTGTTGGATGTTTTAAAAGAACATAAAAGAGCATTAGGATGGACCATAGCAGACATAAAAGGTATAAACCCAGTAGATTGCATGCATTACATTCATCTTGATGAAAATGCTAAACCTACTAGGGAAATGCAACGTCGGTTAAATCCTAACATGAAAGAGGTGGTTCGCACTGAAGTCCTTAAGCTATTAGATGCAGGTATCATTTACCCTATTTCTGATAGTTCGTGGGTCAGTCCTGTGCAAGTTGTTCCTAAAAAGTCAGGAGTTACAGTAGTCATCAATGCTGATAATAAATTAGTACCCACTAGAGTAACTACAGGATGGCGTGTATGCATTGATTACAGAAAGTTGAATTCTGTCACACGTAAAGACCATTTTCTTTTACCATTTATCGATCAAATGCTTGATAGATTAGCGGGTCATGAGTTTTATTGCTTTCTAGATGGTTATTTAGGATACAATCAGATTCCCATAGCACCAAAAGATCAAGAGAAGACCACCTTCACTTGTCCTTTTGGCACTTTTGCATATAGGAGAATGCCATTTGGATTATGTAATGCACCTGCTACATTTCAACGATGCATGTTAAGCATTTTTTCTGATATGGTTGAACGATTCCTTGAGGTTTTTATGGATGACTTTTCTGTGTTTGGAGATTCTTTTGATCAATGTTTACATCATCTAACACTAGTTCTGTAGAGATGTATCGAGAAGAATTTAGTCTTGAATTAGGAGAAATGCCATTTTATGGTTAAACAAGGTATTGTTCTCGGTCACATCATTTCAAGCAAAGGTATTGAGGTTGATAAAGCCAAGGTGGATCTCATTTCCAATCTTCCTCCACCTAAAACAGTCAGAGAAGTAAGATCTTTCCTTGGGCATGCTGGTTTTTATAGACGTTTCATTAAAGATTTTAGCAAAGTTTCTAGATCCTTATGCAATTTACTTGCTAAGGATGTACCATTTGTCTTTGATGATTCATGTCTTGTGGCATTTGAAAAACTAAAGCAGTTGTTGACATCATCACCCATCATTCAGCCCCCTAATTGGAACTTACCATTTGAGCTTATGTGTGATGCATCTGACTATGCAGTAGGAGCAGTATTAGGACAAAGAGTTGATCGAATTCCCCATGTGATTTACTATGCTAGTATGACATTGAATGATGCACAGTTGAATTATTCAACCACTGAAAAAGAAATGCTAGCAGTTGTGTTTGCATTAGAAAAATTTCGATCTTATCTCATTGGTTGTAAAATAATTATATTTACAGATCATGCTGCTCTTAAATATCTTCTCACAAAGAAGGATGCAAAAGCTAGACTAATTCGTTGGGTGCTACTCTTGCAGGAATTTGACTTAGAATTCAAAGACAAGAAAGGAACAGAAAATGTTGTGGCTGATCATCTTTCCCGTCTCCATTTTGACACAACAAAAGAACATTTACCTTTGAATGAGTCATTTCCAGATGAACAATTAATGAGTGTGGAAGTAGTACCATGGTATGCTGATATAGTTAATTATCTTGTTACAGGTCAACTTCCAGAGCATTGGACTAAACAGGACAAGGCCAAATTCTTTGCAGAAATAAAGAATTTCTTTTGGGATGATCCTTATCTATTTAAATACTGTGCAGACCAAATTATTAGACGATGTGTCCCAGAGAATGAATTTCATAATATCCTTTCTTTCTGCCATGAAAAAGCTTGTGGAGGCCACTTCAGTGCTAAGAAAACAGCTACTAAAATTTTACAATGTGGTTTCTATTGGCCAACTATATTTCGAGATGCTTACACCTTTTGTTCTTCATGTGATAGGTGTCAAAGAATGGGCAGCATTACACGAAGGAATATGATGCCACTAAACCCAATTCTGGTGGTTGAAATTTTTGACGTATGGGGTATCGATTTAATGGGACCCTTTCCCACATCTTTTGGCCATCAATACATATTGGTCGCTGTTGATTATGTTTCGAAATGGGTAGAAGCTATTCCATGTAGGAACAATGATCGTAAAGTGGTAATAGGATTTTTGAAAAGCAATATTGTTTCCCGCTTTGGATTCCCTCGAGTAATAATTAGTGATGGTGGTGCCCACTTTTAGAATAAATTTTTCAAAGCACTTTTGACAAAGTACTCCATCACTCATAAAGTGGCGACCCCATATCATCCACAGACCAGCGGCCAAGTTGAGATCTCCAATCGAGAAATAAAGCACATTTTAGAAAAAACAGTGAGGCCCGACAGAAAAGATTGGTCGTTGCGGCTTGATGATGCATTATGGGCATATAGAACGGCTTTCAAGACTCCGATTGGGATGTCACCTTACAGGCTAGTGTATGGAAAAGCATGCCACCTACCTGTGGAACTCGAGCATCGTGCGTACTGGGCCATCAAGAAATTCAATTTTGACATACAGCAAGCTGGCTCAGAAAGAAGATTACAGTTGGCAAAACTTGAAGAAATTCGAAATGATGCGTACGAGAATGCCAAAATTTACAAGCAATGAATGAAAGTCTTTCACGACAAGCAAATTATGCGAAAATCTTTCACTCCAGGTCAGAAAGTACTTTTATTCAATTCTCGCTTACACTTATTCCCAAGTAAGTTACGCTCTCGATGGTCTAGCCCATTTATTATTCATATTGTTTTTCCACATGGGGCAATTGAAATTAAGGATCCAATGAATGGTGTCACTTTCAAAGTTAATGGTCAAAGATTAAAGCCATATCTAGAATACCAACCACATGGAGAGGACAGCGAAATAAATTTGAGTGACCCACCTATTTTAAATTGAGGTTTTACTTTTCGGTGATTTGATTATTTATTTTCTTTATTTTCTTTCTTTTATTCATTCTTTTGCTGATTGAAATTATTTTTTTTGTGTTTGTTTAACCATTAAGTTTTTCTTATCCATTTAATCATGAGACAGTTCCTCTTAAACATTCTTAGACAGTTTCGACGTATACAATCTCATCTCAGAGGTCAGATACAATTTTGTAAAACACATCGTATCTGGCAGCTACAACCACCAGAGTTAGTAGCCTATGTTGAGGATTTAGAAAGCCAACTCTGAGAAATTGAGAGAGGCATCTACAACATCCAATTGGAGCTTGAGGTAAATTCAATAAGAGGACGATTTTAGTTTGTTTTGTGTGTTTTAATTTATTTTCTTGTTTGTGTGTTTTAGTTTGCTTTGTGTGTTTAAAGTTTGTAACCCCGGTCAAGTGGCGGATAACGGTACTCCGTGACAATCAAGTCGGTTACTTCAGTTTTCCCATAATAACTGATATTCTGAGACGAAGGTATGGACAGAAATGAGATTTTAGAAAAGCTTCACAAACGATTCCCTTCGCTTCCTCAGAATGCCCTACTTTTAATTTATAAAGCCCGGTCCGAACGCATGCGATTGCTTATGAAGAATAACATCCCTGCTGACATCCGTTGGTTAATCGAGGCAAAAGTTCGCTTAGCAGGTGAGTTACCTCCCAGATTTATTGCATACATGCCTGGTTGTGGTAAAGGAAATTATGCGAGAAAACGACGAGCTCGAAGACTTTCTGTTGCTTGTCATAAATGTGCCAGAATGATATGCAATAAAAAATCATGTTCTTTAGGAATGGTGTCTGATAACAGAGAAGATAAGATTCAATTCATTAGGGATGGCTTGAATAAGGAGTCATTGGATGATATCCTTTTGTCTCTTGAAACGCATCCCAGTGGATACGTCCAACATGCAATACTTGATTATGGCCATTATTCCGAAAGAATGTGCAAACTATAGTCTCGGAATCGACTATAAAAGACCTGTTTGCGGTTTGTAAGAAAACTGGATGGGAAGCCTATCCTCGACCCATAGAGGGCGTTCAAGCCGTTTCTGGACGTAAAACCAGAGGAAGATGTGAGCCACAATCACAACTATCTGTAAATATCCTTTTACCTCTCTGTTCTTTTATTTCACTGTTATTTTACTATTTGCATTATTGTTGTTTAATAATTTCATTTACTTTTTCTTTTTACTATTTTCTTTTTGACTTTTGAGCCATGTGCCTTACACGTTAATTGACATAATGTCCCATACACAGCTGTAACCAACTGTCACCAAGGTCTTTAAATGTGAATTGTTTTTACTAAGCACTCACAAGTTATTTTTGAGCAATATCTTAATGGCAGCTTCTTCTAGTAAACAATTCAAGAACATTTATGTGCTTTCTGGGTTCCATTATGGCAAACATAAAGAGTTCATGGAGGCAGCCATAGATCTTGGTCTAAGAATAGCAGAGAGAAAATTGTACTTGGTGTATGGAGGAGGTGACCGAGGGTTATCCAAAATGGTATCAGAAGCTGCTTTTGTCAGAGGGAGCCAAGTGTTAGGCATCATCCCTCAAATCCTAAAACCTTTGGGTTGTTTGTCTCATTCACCAACTGAAGAAGAGTTAGTCGTCTCAGGTATGCAAGAACGAATAACTGAAATGTTAAATCATGCCGATGCTTTTATTTTCCTTCCAGGCGATCTTACAACTCTTGAGGCACTAATGACATTAGCATCTTGGTCTCATCTGAACATTCATCACAAACCCATTGGTTTGTTAAATGTCAATAACTTTTATGATGGCTTTCTCGCATTTCTTAACCATGCAATAAAAAATTATTTTATTCCTTCCTCAGTGAAAAACATCTTTATTTGTGCACACACAGCTAATGCGCTACTTGATCTGTTACAAGCTTATCAACTAGAGCCAGATCCCAAGGCTATTGTGTTGGAGTGTTCAAATAATAATGGTAACAGTAGCGGCAATAAGAAGTACAAATTAGATTTAACTCTCCGCTTGTAAATATTTTCTTCTGTATTGCAGCACCCAGGTGATGTCTTCTAAACTCTACTTCTTTCCTTTCAAACATTGAGGACAATGTTTCGTTTTGGTTGGGGGGAGGGAATAGTGGACAATTGTGGAATGTTGAACTAACCATGATTAACTTTTTGAATAGAAGATGGCTGAATATGGAGTATACTGACTCTAGAAACGCATCTTCTTAGTTAAAAAAAAAATAAAAAACAAAAAACAAAACAAAATATATATATATATATATATATATTTGTGTGTGTTTCTAACCTTTCATTTTTCTTCTTTATAAATATATGTTTTCAAGTTTTTAAAGTCGAAGATGGCTGAATATGGAGTGTAGTAACTTTAGAAACGCATCTTCTTTTGTAAAAAAAAAAATAAAAAAAAATATTCATTTTTCTTTAATTTTTCTGCATGTATGTTTTCTTTTTATGTTTAGAATAGGTTGGGGGGAAATAATTCTATTTAAAAAAAAATTTGTGAGTTCTTGATATTGGATGATATGATGACTTTTGAATTTTAGTATTTGTATTATCTTTGATCTTGAGTGATGTTACACCATGTTTACTATTCTACATGTTGATGTTGGGGACAAATATGAGTTGCTTGAAAGAATGCACATGTCATAATAAATTCCAAGTGAGTTTTTGAGCCTATTAATTTTTCTTGAAGAGTAACCCTTTTTGCCCATTCTTCATGTACCTTAGCAGTTTATTATTTCATACATGATCTCTAGATTTTCTTTGAGTCAACCCTTTAAAAAAAAAAATTGTGTGTTACTGCATCTAAATGTCCACTTAATTAGTAGATATGGAAGATTATTTAGAGTCCTAAAAGATGATGGAAGGCCATTTTTGACCCGTTTGAGCCTTTCTAGCCATCCCTATTATTTAATATCCATAGTTAGCCCTTTTGAGCCTTTTATTTTTTAAAAAAAAAACCCTTTTCTTTATTAACTTATCATCCTGACCCACTCCAATTTGGAGTATTACCCGATATCATACAAGTTCCATCCACCTATTCATGTTTGAGAAAAAAATATAAATAATTATTTTGTTCAGTGAAGTTGTGCCATATAAAAAAAAAGAGAAAAAAAAGAGAAAAAAAAAGAAAGATGTACAATAGTAATAAATAAATGTATCCTGTAAAAAGTTCTTGAATTTTTTTTCTTCTCTCAAACATATATATTTTGTTTCCCTATTTTCCTTTCTTTGTTAGCCATGTCCCTAGCCTACGTTACGTCCTAATAAAAGTCCTTCCTGATTTTAGGGAACTATAGTCTAACATAAAAGCTAGTTATATGGGTAATTAAGATGTAGTGATGCATATAAAATAAAAATAAAATAAAAAAATGATGAATACATTGGGTTGACTAATACTTTATTTGAGATCGTATTATTTCTAAGCTATGGGCATATTTTTCATCTTGGTGAGAGTGTGTGATATTTCTTTATTATTTTCTCTCAATTTACCATTCATTGTAGTGACAAAATTTTATTGGGATTAATTTCTTTGTGAGAGTGTCACTACAACCGGTGAGATTTTGGGGTTGGATATGTCATTCTTGAAAGTGGCTTGATTACTATTGCTACAACAAAATCTGCTGGACTGATACATATGGATGGTTGATGTGGGTGTGATATTCCTTTAGACTAGAGATAATGCTTAAACTTTTATTTGATTGTTATCATTAATCTGATTGAATAAACACGTATGTTTAAAAAAAAAAGATTTTGAATTTTATCTTTGTTTTATTTGCTAGGGACTAGCAATAAGCTGGTTGGAGGGTTTGTTGAGTGTTAGAAAGTGTATATTTATAAAGGAGAAAATCGTCATTTTACACTTTAAATCTCACTAACATTGCTACTTTTATTTATTTAAGTATTTTGTTATTTAATTATATGTGTTTTATTATAATTGTGTATTTTATGTATTTTAGGGGTATCATAATCGTTTCACAATAAACGAGTGATCAGACAGCAAAACGGACGTCATATTTGGACTCAGGACGGTCGAAAACCTTAAGAAGAGCATTAAAGGAAAAAGTTACTGTTCACAAATATGGTACTGTTCATACGCATGCATCGCTTTCACGATCCGCGACTTTTTTCATGTATACGGACCGATGATGTGGCAACTACCTACGACGTGGCAGTATCTGATTGGACGAATTATGTGGATTGACTACTTATGTGGCATTAACCGATGACGTGGCGTTGACCGATGATGTGTCACGATCTTATTGGACTAAATTTCTTATGTACTGTAGATCGATGACGTGGCAGCATCTCAGTGGAAAAAAAATTGTATGTACGGTACATGCACATACATGAGATTATTTATTATTCAAACAATGTTACTATATAAATAGTATCACTGTGTAAATAGTATTATTACTGTTCAAACGTTAACTGTTGACTGTTGACTAATGAGGTGACGCAATCCTGAGTGTCTGAGCTGTTTTTAATCCGATGGTCATGATTCACTCAATGTATCTATAAAAAGTGGGCTCTTCCCCCCTAATTTGATAGCCCTGAATTCATTTGTAAGCTTAGATTTTTGTAATTCCTTCCCCTTCTTGTATTTTCTATGTATTTTAATAAATTTCTATTTTACCCCTAATTAAAAAATAAGTAGCTAATTTTCTTGTAAATTTGAGTTGAAGGTGAAGTTTCAACATGTCCCGAAAGGAAAAGTTTTTTTAGCAAGGGCTTGAGAAAGAAGAGAAGAAGCTATAGAACGAACATTTTTATGAGAGTGAGAAGCCATGAATATGATAGGGAAAATAGGAGAGGTATAAAATATAGGTTGAGGAGGTTTATGAGCTCTAGATAGAACATTAGGGATCATGTTTGCATCTCCTTTTATTTGCTGGACTTCAAACTCATATCGAGAAAACCATTCTAGAAGACGAAGCAACTAATTATTGGGGATTGTTTTGCTTTTAAACTGTAAGACTTTAGGAAAAGATGAATTATCTAATCTGATGAGGAATTTGTGGCCAAGTAGATGATATTCAAACTTTTTTATCCTATTTTTAATGGTAAGGATTTCTTTGAACACTGTATGGTAATGCTGTTGAGCTGGACTGAACCATCCATTAGCATATCCGATCAGGTGTTCTTTCTGATTTGTCTTTTCAAGGAGAACAGCACCCCATGATATGTCAGAGGCATCAGTTTACAGGATGCGAAGACCATCAGAAATAATTTTCAACGGTGAAGGATTCTGAGCAATCTATTTCAACTATTGAACTGCATGCGTGTGATGCTTATCCCATGGAGAGGGATGTTTTTTTAACAAAGTAAACAAAACACTGGTGTGTTGGTCCACATGTGGAAGAAAATCTCTAATATAGTTAACTATACCTAAAAACTGTTGAACTTACTTTTTGGTAAAGTCTTTATCAGTGATGCTTATCCCATGGAGACCAGGATAATGCCCGTCTTTGATGTTTTTTAACAAAGTAAACAAAACCTAAAACTAGATCTTATCATGGAATTATTGGAGTAATGCATGATGTTCTTCTCATCTAAAAACAATAAAATATCGTCAAAATAGTAAGTTTTGTAGGAACAACTGGAAATTTCAATTATGGTTTTTTGTAGTTTTCAAGCTAAAAGGAAGGACTTTGCACTGGTAATGAGCATTCGAAATATAAAAAGCTGTTTTGTGTCTCTCAGAAGGGTCAATACCCAACTGCCAAAATCCAAACTTTAAATCAAACTTAAAAAAGATGGAGGCATTTTGGAGATACGCAGAAGAGGAAACTTGTCATCTTACAAGAATTGATTCAAGGGTTGATAATCAATCACTAAACGCTTTTTCCCGCGTAAAGTTTCCGATCTTTTATGGACATGAAAAGCTTGACAAGCCCATTGGAAAGAGGTAGGTTCAATCAGGTCTTGGTCAATAAAAGCAATACCCGGGTAGCTTTAATAGGATTCACATCTTCATTGAGCTTGAAAAGATATGGATTTTTCCATAATGAACTAGGATGGTTAAAAGTCAAATGATTGGTTGAAAAAATCAAGTAATGAGAATCTTGATTTTCAGAATAGGCCAAATGGTAAGTTTAAGCAAGGTTGAAACATGGATGGAACCTGAGCTGGTGGAAGGATTTAGACTTTTTGCCTTAAACATATCAAAGAATATTTTGGAGAAGAATCATAAGATTCACATAAGTCAAAATAGTAAGTTTTGGGAACAACTAAATTTCAATTCGTTTTTGTTAAAGAAAAGACTTTTTCGGTGTAAAGATGTTTAAAAACTATCCGAGGATTTGGAGAAAAAATACTAATGAAAAAAGATTGAAGTTATTGGACTAAACATGAGAATCTAGATTTTCACCGCAAGTTTAGGGATGATGGTGAGGCTGGACTTGAAACACAAAGAATATTTTGGATCTTTTGCAAAATGCCCATACTTCTTGCAAATAAAACATCTTGGTTAGAAGACTTTTTCGGTGTAAAGATGTTTTTGTTTCAAATGAAAAGATTGAAGTTATTGGACTAAACGTAGAACGTTTAGGATTACGTAATAAATTTTTGCAAAATGCGCCTAGGAAACAAAACGTTAAGAGAAAGATGGAAATTGAGATTTCTGTAATAAATTTTTCTGAAACGTCTAGGGAAACAACGTTAAGAGAAAGATGGAAATTGAGATTTCCTGTGGAAGTGAGATCTATGGTACTTCTTTTTTAGAGGACAGTCACACTACTTCTTATCTTCACATTTGATTTCCAGATAGAGCTTCCGACAAGCAGCTTTGAATAAGGGTTTCTCTTTTATTAGATTTCTAAAAAAACTTCTTCAGTTCACAGAGATGGTTAAGTGAAGCTAGAGCAAGCTGGAAAATTCTACCAATACTCATGGTATTGATATCAAGCTGAGCAGCTACAATTTGCCTGTGGAGTTCTGGCTGAAGTTCCTTAGGGAGAGAGGGAAGAAAGACATGCTTCATAGTATTTTCATTGATTCCACCAAGCTTATGGAAAAGGTCTGACATTCCTTTAAAATGGTAATTCAAATCATTCGTTGAAGAGAACAACACTTCATTGCGAGGTAATCTTTGAGGGCAGAGGTAAAGAGAGTTGTAGGTTCGCCAAGGAATTGCGTGTGAATATCCATTAAAGCTGCAGAGATACTTGGCTTTTGAATGAACTGCAATTGCCTATATTCCCTAAGACTATCAAACCAATAAAACGGGAGACAAATTCCTTTAAGACTAAAACAAGTTCTGCACCAGGCTTAGCCATTTGCAAATCTAGCCAAGCAAAAAGTTCTTGAAGTCTTTCATGCCATTTAGTAGGTGAGACATCATCAAATGTAAACCAGGTTCCATTTCAAGAAGCAACCTTAGCTGAACCCTAAGAGGGGGTGAGAGCTTTCTTTTTTAAAATCTTCTTCAACATCTGAAGTAATATCGATATAAGGTTGCTTGAAAGGACGTCTAGAGGTCCTGTCTATAGTTTCAGATTCAGCAGGACGATCAGCCATTAAAAGGCGAGTAATATCTAATAAATTCTTTTTCGAATCATTTGAACTATAACTGAACTCTGAAGTCTAAGTGAAAGAGACTGAAGAATCTATTAAAAGGGACTCATCTGTTGAAGGATCATGATGGAGATTTGGTGGGTCTAACAACAAGTAACTTTCAGCAGGTTTCTTTTGATCTGCTTTAGAAGGTGATTCTGTAAAAGGAGGTAAGACTAAAGTAAAAGGAACTTCTGGGTTAATTGGTTCATGAATCTTAATAGAAGTCTGTCTAGGTTTAGGATAGATAGGAGTAACAAGAGGAACTGAGATAGGAGGAGGTGAAGGTCATATGAGAGGTCTAGGTTTGGGTTTTTTAGTAGGAGGAAAGAGGGTATGTGTCATTAGAAAAACCTTTTCAGGTTCATATGATCTTAGAGGTTGAGGATATATAGAACCCAGTGTTCCCATTATCACATTACACTACATCCTTCAACCCTTGAAGAAGATCTGAACTTTAGAAAAACCCTCACCAATTTCTTGTTACAACTCAACCATGTCAAACCACTTGTCACTAATATTGTCTCTAGTTCTTTTCATCCTCATTATGAAATAACTATGGTCCCTAACCTTTCAGGCTCCAGCAAGGGAATCATAATTAAAGAAAAGAATCCTAACACTCCTCCTCAGTTATATTATCAAGATTCTCAAGATCTATATGATGAGTTTCTATCACTCAATCAGCATTTTAGACAATTGGAAACACCTCTTTCTAATGTTCACGTCACTATATTGGAACAAGACCAGTCTTCTATTCCCAGAGTTATCTCTACAGCCGATCCAGTCATCACTTACTCTCCTTGTATAAAGAACTGCATCTCTTGTATTGTGCATGCTCAAGGTTGTCCTCTTTACCATGGTCCCATATACCTGGATTACTGCACCATGTTCTGCTGTCCACTGGCACCATGTGTGTTAAAACATGTCCAAATTACATGCATGATCGACAGGAAGAAATAAACTCCAGCTCAGATGATCCAGAACGGATGAACCTGTAATGTTGTTTTGTTTTATTATGTGGTTGTAATAGTATAAAGTAAGAGAAATAACTAACCTACTTTATGGTTTTGTTTTATTAGCTTGCTTTATGCTTTTGTCTTTTTACTTTTAGAAAAGCATGGGGACCATCTCACTTTAAAAAAGTTGTTTGTCATGTTGTGATTAGTTTACTTTTAGTGTGCTCTACTTGTCAAAATTAGTGTGCTCTACTTTATTTGTGTCATGATCAAGTACTTTACTTTAAAAAAGAGATCGGGACATGTCCTATTTTGTTTTTATCTTTATTGTCCTATTTTTCAAAAGTAGAGACTTTAATCATGTTGAAAAAGTAGAGGTCCTATTCTAGTTTTAAAAAAGGTTCTCGCCTATATAAGGCAGACCTCACCCCATTATAAGATAAGCTGGTTTTTAGAAATAAAGAAGTATTTTCAATTTATACATGGCTAGCTAAACTCTCTCTCTCTATTCTTCTATCAAGGGTCATAGGTCATCTTAGGTTGTTCATCCTTCTTTTGGCCTAACGACGAGTATGCTCTACACTTGACTCTTGCAGAGGATCTTGTGTATCAGAAAGTCTTCATCACACCAGATCTAGGTCTCAGTTTTCTTTCCCGTGTATCAAATTCCAGAGTCAGTTTCTAAAAACACTGTTCATCCTCGTTTATGCCCAGAGTGTGGCTTCAGTTTTAGGTGGTATGTGCTATGGTTTCTTCTTTGGTATTAGGTATATAGGCTGGAAACACGAGCATGCAGGCTACTGGTCCAAAGGATGCACTTTGTGGTATCATTACTCTGGTGTAACAACGCCACGTATGCTTTTTATGCACCAGTGTCAATGAAAGCTATGACTAGGACAGGCCTATGATAATTAGATGGGAGGATTTCGGCTGTTACGGAAGGAATAGGAATAGACCATTAGAGGTAAAATTACTCTGGGCCTTGTTGGCTTTGTAATTGTGGATTGAGAGAATTAATGACAAAAACATCATCAATCTCATCAGAGGTTGCGGATGAGGAATCATAATCAGTATTCTCAAGAGCGAATATTGTATCATCATTAGGCTCATCTTGTTTAGAAAATAGGCTTTTAATTTGATCTGTTTTTAGTAAAAAGGTATGGTATTTTTAGAGATGTTGGATAAGGCAAACTACTCTATTGGGCTTGTTTGGGCATTTTTTTACAAAATGGCCTTTTCTTAACAAATAAAACACCTGGAATATTTTTGGGCCTTGGTATCTCGGAAAGAAGTAGTGCGCTTTCTGAAAAAGCGATAAAGCTTCTCTGACCTTCTTTTATAATGTCTCCGTGCATAGAAGTCAAGCTTTTTGAACTTCTTGAAGTGGGATTTCTTTTTGGTTGGACAAATACATTCTTTTTTCCCTTTGCATTTGATCTCAAGATAAGGTTTTTTGCATGCTTTTTTAAAGGGGGTTTGTCTTGGATGAGTTATTTGAAGAACTTCTTTTGTTCACATAATTTGTCAAGACATCCCATAGCTTGATAAATTGTTAATGTCCAGATTATGTTGAGAAATCTGATGTTGAATCTCTAGCTGCAATTCTTTAGGTAGTGAAGCCATAAAAACATGACGAAGAGTTGGATCATTGACTCCATTCAGCTTATAATAAAGGATGGACATCCTTTTGTAATGAAAATTGAGATCTTGGTATTTGAGAGAGCAACACTTCATGTTGAGATATTCTTTTTTTGTTGTTTAGAAAAGAGTTGCTAGTTCATCAAGAAATTGATCATAGAGAACAGCAAGAGCTGCAGAAACTTCAGGCAACTAGAGTTTCTCCCACTCTTCTGCCTCAGCTAACCCTAGCACTTGACATCTTCTACAATTTTTTACTAAGCTTCAATATGTCAAACAAATTAAATGTAAGATAATTAATTATCTTAATTCCTAATTCTTACTAAGAGCTGAGCTATGTCTTCTCCATTGGCTAGTGTATATGGACGGCCTATAGAATCACTTTAAACCTTGGGCTCTGATACCAATTTGTAAAACTCTATTTTTATGGTTGTAACTAAAATAGTTAAAGCAGGTGTAACATTAAGTACTTGTAGAAATGAATTTCAAAATAAGTATTTTATAAATATAGAACATAAAAAGTTTGCTGCACAAAAGCTATATAAAAGGTTTGTTACTGTGAAGTACAATCTTCTTACTTATATATAATATAATTAACATAACAAACTCCCTTAAGCATTTATTATAAGAATAATAATAATAATAATGTATAATAAGATAATGACATAAGTAATGTTGTAGAGATATTAGAAATTATAGAAATTACTAAAGATATTTATGGAAGGATAAATTAATAATTAAAACTAATGATGACATAAGCAATGACATAAGTGAAGATATAACAAGAAATGTTGTATAGATATTAAGAATTCTAGAAATTACTAAGATATTTATGGAAAGATAAATTAATAATTTAAAAATAATGATGACATAAGCAATGACATAAGTGATGATATAAGAAATGTTGTGGAGATTTAGAAATTCTAAAAATTACTAAGATATTTATAAAGAGATAAATCTTCACCATTAATTAAGTGCTAGGTGGCAAAATCTTAGTATTCTAGAAATTACTAAGATATTTATGGAGAAATAAATCTCCACCATTAATCAAATGATATGGTGATAAAATCCTAGCCATACATGGGCCTTAGGAAACTCTATAAATACCCCTTAGCCCTTGCATTTTCCATAAACCCTAGAAATCCCATCTTTTACCATTATAAACTAAAGCATCACTAGTAAAGAAATTCTCAAGTTTAAGAAGGAAAGTTTAGGGGAATCAAAGAAAATAGATAAGTAACACTTCACTTCAACTGCAATGTAAGGACAATATGTTAAATTAGCTTTAAATAATAATTCTCTTATGCTATGTCTAGTTCTAAATAATCTACTATTTTAAAATGATTATTATTGTGGTGTGATTTGTTATTTTTAAATTCCACATGGCTGGCTATACCGCCTACATTATAATATCATCCTCATATGGCCGGTTATGCCCCCCAGGATGTTATGCTTAATACTTACTTGATTGGATGGTCGGCACTGCCGCTTAAATTATGATGTTGTTATGACTCTCTACATGGTCGGCACTACCGCCTAAATTATGATGTTGTTATGACTCTCTACATGGTCGGCATTACCGCCTAAAATATGATGTTGTTATGACTCTTTACATGGTCGGCCCCACTGCCTATATTATAATTCTATTTCTTTAAATTTTTGTATGGACAGCACTGCCGTCTGTGTTAGATGTTGTTATCTTAAATTAGTTTCATGTTATGTTTTATTATATATTTAGAAAATTTACATGCTTTGGCATAATTTGCATTGGTCTCATGCATCTCATGGGTGATTTGATAAATAGGTATTTTAAAAATTTAAAGAAAGAAATGGTTGCTGTACTACTAGGTGACAAGCATACATAAAGAGGGCAAGCTCTCTAAGCTAAAAAAAGAGATCCTTTAGGGTCGGCGATACGTAATACCTAACAGATCAATTAATTTAAGTCCAAGGACATGTTATAGAATACTAGCCTTGTAATATAATAAACCTAGGGTCCTAACATCGTTCTTTATATTTCAAAGTTCATGTAAAAGCTTTAACACTTATTTCATAAAGTCATTCATGTGCAAGTGTTTACTTACTGGGCATTAGCTCATGTAGTCCTTACATTGCAGGAACTGAGTAGGAAAAAGCTGACTTCAAGTCCCAACCAAGGCAAGCTGCGTATGGACATAACAGACCTTGGGTTACATAACAGGTTCAACTGTGTTCCTATCTAAGCATAAATACCACAAGTTTGTTTATGGAATTGGTTTGTGATTTTTGTAACAAAGTTTTTGGTGTGACAAACCCTTTTATGTAGTTTTTATGTAACAAACTTTTTTTGTTTACAATATTTATAAAATGCTTATTTTGAAATCGTTTCCACAAATACTTAATATTACACTTGATTTAACCACTTTAGTTACAATCATAAAGGTGGAGTATTACAATTTGGTATCAGAGCCCAAGGTTCAAAGCGATTCTGTAGACTGTCCATATGCACTAGCCAAGGGGGAGGACACAGCTCAACTCTTGGTAAGAATTAGGAACTCAGATAATTAAATATCTTACACTTAATTTATTTGACCCATAGAAGCTTGTTCAAAGATTGTAGAGATGTCAAGTGCCAGGGATAATAGAGGCCAAAGAGTGGGAGAGAATTCAAGAGAGCAATCCTCTGCAATTGATCGACTTACAGACATTGTCACACGACTCTTAGAAAGAAAAGTCAGAAGCGATAAATGTGCTCAAACAACAAATAATACTGGGGCTGAATTTAGAAAATTAAACCCACCTATATTTGAAGGAGGCGCAGATCCTATGGCAGCAGACCAATGGTTGCGAACCATGGAAAGAATGACTGAAGTAGCCAAGGTGCCAGAAGAGGAAAAGGTCACTTGTGTTTCTTTTATGCTATGGGGGGCAGCTGAATATTGGTGGGATTCCATCAGACGATACCACAACGAAACAACAATGTGATGGAAGGAATTTAAAGAACACTTTTACAATAAGCATTTTTTAGAGACGGTGAGGTCTACCAAAAAACGAGAATTTGTTTATTTGCAATAAGGAAAAATGACAGTACTAGAGTATATCCGAAAATTCGAATGAGCTCTCTCATTATGCCCCACACATGGTTGCCACAGAAGATTTGAAAAAGGATCATTTTATGCAAGGATTGCATAAAGATTTAGTAAAGGACTTAAAAGTGGTTGGAATTTAGGATGCTCCCTTCAATGAGCTCATGGATCGAGCCTTGGTAATTGAATAAGCAGATGAAGAGAAGAAGGAAGAAGAACGAAGGAATAAAGGGAACATAGATCAAAGGACTTATATAGCTAATCATGGAAGACAACCCTTAAACAATAAGAGGTAGAGAGCACCAACTTACCAAGAGCAAGATAAGAATAAGTGTATAAAGAATCACAAAAAAAAAGCCCTACCAAGGCCTAAATGCAATCAATGTGGCTGAACTCACCCTGGAGAATGCTTAGCCAACACTAGAAAATGTTTCAAATGTGGAAAAGAAGGACACTTCATCAAAGACTGCCTAGAGAATGGTATGCAGCGGGAAAGGACTAATTCACGAGTATTCGCAGTTACCAAGGCGGATGCAGAGGTAAACCCCTCGGTAATATCAGGTGAACTATCTATCTCTCAAACTCCTACATATGTGTTGATAGACTCAGGAGCTACACATTCATTTATCTCACCAACATTTATTAGGAAAATCAAAGGGGCCCTTAATATAATAAGTAGACCTTATAGTGTCATGCTTCAATCTGGTGAAGTATTAAACTTAGGACAACTAGTACGAGCATGCGAAGTCAACATTAGTGGTTGTACACTACGTGTTGACTTAATAATCCTTGAGATGTACGACTATGACGTGATTCTTGATATGGATTGGTTATCAAAATACCATGCCAAGATAAATTGTGAGAAAAAAAAGGTAATATTCCAACCACCCCAAAAGGAATCATTTATATTCAAGGGGGGAAGTAAGGAGAATAGAATACCTGTCATCTCCGCTTTAAAAGCAATTAGACTATTAAAGGGAGGATGTGAGGGATACTTGGCAAGCATCATCAAAATCCAAGAGCAAAGGCCAAAGTTGGAAGAAATCCCAGTGGTGAATGAATTTCCTGAGGTCTTTCCTGAAGAACTCCCCGGACTACCACCTGATTGAGAAGTTGAGTTCAAGATTGACTTATTACCGTGAACGGCCCCAATCTCAAAAGTACCTTACAGGATGGCCCCATAGGAATTAAAAGAGTTAAAGAATCAATTACAAGAACTATTAGACAAAGGCTATATATGTCCAAGCCATTCACCTTGGGGAGCACCAGTATTGTTCGTAAAGAAAAAGAATGGATCTATGCGGATGTGCATAGACTATCGAGAATTGAATAAAGTCACCATAAAGAATAAGTACCCACTTTCAAGAATCGAGGATATATTTGATCAACTACAAGAAGCAACAATATTTTCAAAGATTGATCTATGGTTAGGATATCACCAGCTAAAAGTCAGAGAGGAGGATATTCCAAAGACCGCATTCAGAATAAGTTATGGACACTATGAATTTGTCGTCATGCCATTTGGTCTAACTAATGCCCCAACAACTTTCATAGATCTCATGAACAGAGTATTTAAAGACTATTTGGACAAATTCATAGTGGTATTCATTGACGACATCTTAATCTACTCACGAATGAAGAGAGAACATGTCGAACATCTGACAATCACTCCTCAAACTTTAAAGGAGAAGCAACTTTATGCAAAATTCAAAAAGTGTGAATTTTGGCTAGAAAGCGTTATATTCCTAGAGCACATTGTTTCTAAGGATGGAATATCAGTTGATCCCTCAAAAGTGGAAGTAATGAGCCAATGGACTAGGCCAACTAATGCTAAAGAAGTTAGAAGCTTCTTGGGATTAGTAGGCTATTACCGAAGATTCGTGGAAGGCTTCTCCAAGATCGCAATGCCATTAACCCAATTAACAAAGAAAAACACCAAGTTTGTATGGATGCCAGAATGTGGGAAAAGCTTTGAAGAGCTAAAACGACGGTTGGTCACTGCCCCAGTCTCAGCCATTCCTAATAGCTTTGAGGAATTCATCATATACAGCAATGCCTCCAAAAATGGCATAGGATGCGTTCTCATGTAGAATGGAAAGGTCATTGCCTATGCTTTCAGACAATTAAAGGAATACGAGAAGAACTATCCCACACATGACTTAGAGTTGGCCGCGATGGTGCATGCATTACAAATATGGCATCACTATTTGATGGGAGCACATTGTAAGATTTATAAGGATGACAAGAGCCTTAAATACTTCTTCACACAAAAAGAGCTGAATATGCGGCAACGCCGTTGGCTGGAACTCGTCAAAGACTACGATTGTGAAATAAAGTATCATCCTAGAAAAGCAAATGTGGTAGCAGATGCACTAAGTCGAAAGTCAAGTTTGTCGACTTTAAAGATGCTGCCCAAGCGATTACAAGATGAGATATGCAAGATGGAGATCGAGCTCATGACAGGAAAACTCACTTACATGACACTTTGCTCAACTTTGTTGGAAAAGATTAAGAAAGGGTAGGAAGTCGATTCATACTTAAAGAATTTAAAGATGAAGACCAATTCAAAGAAAGAGATGCCATTTAAAAAGTCAGAGAAAGGAATCATTTTATTTAGAGATAGGATATGCATACCAGATAATAAAGATCTAAAGAAGAAAATCCTACTTGAAGCTCATACAGCCCCATATTCGCTTCATCCTAGCACAACAAAAATGTATAAAGATTTAAAGAGGTACTATTGGTGGCCTGGGATAAAGAAGGATATAGTTAAGTTCATGGCTCAATGCCTCACCTATTAACAAATCAAGGCAGAACATCAGAGACTAGCAGGACTTCTAGAACTCAATCAAATCCCTCAATGGAAGTGGGAAGAAATCATAATGGACTTCGTCGTTGGCCTCCCAAGGACTGCAAAAATGCATGATGCCATCTGGGTGATAGTTGATCGGCTCATAAAATTTGTCCACTTTTTGCGTATTCGGATGACATACACTGTTGTGCAAATTTTATTGAACTCGCAAGCGCATGAATTTATTGTAGAATAGATTAATGGTGACGAGTGTCGATCCCATGAGGAGGTTGATTTTAATTATGTGCAGAATTAATTTTCTTTAATGGGTGAATGAATTTGTGGTGAAATTGATATAAACTATGCTTAAATTTAAATTACAATAGGAGGAATTAAATTAAACTGAAATCTATTGAAATGATGTACTTGGGTATCCGAATCTGCATCAACATGCTCCATGGGCTAAATATTCCATATTCATACCAATTAAATTATAAGGGAAAATTCCACACCTCATGAATCATGCTCCAATAAATATGGTGCCAAGGTCTTATCGTGCCAAATAATAATAACCTCGTACTAGGGTGCCGGTTTAACCAAGGCGGTATCTAGACAAAACTATTATTATTTGTCAACGAAAAGTCAAAACAACCACAAATATTAGAGTGGAAGAGAAAGTAAATTTACCAAATTAAGCCCATGGGACATGTTGAGACTTCACCTTCAACCCAAGCTTAAAAGGAAATTAGCAGTATATTTTAACTAGGGATAAAAAGGAAATTTTATTAAAAAACAAAGAAACTACAAGAAAGAGAAGGAATTTCAGAAATCTAAGCTTAAAAAATGAATTCAGGGGTATCAATTTACGGGGGAAAGAGCCCCCTTTTTATAGATACATTGAGTGAATCGTGACAATGGGATTAAAAACAGTTCAGACGCTCAAGATTGCGCCACGTCTTCAGTCAACAGTCAATGTTTGAACAGTAACGACCGCTATTTGTACAGTAACACTATTATTTGCATAGTAATGCCGTTATTTGCACAGTAACACTATTTATACAGTAACGCCGTTTGAATAGTAAATAATCTTATGTATACGCATGTACTGTACATACGATTTTTGCTTCACTGAGATCCTACCACATCATTAATCCACAGTATATAAGAAATTTAGCCCAATAAGATTGTGACACATCATCAGTCAATGCCCCGTCATCAGTCAATGCCACGTAAGCAGTCAATGCCACATAATTTGTCCAATCAAATACTGGCACGTCATAGATAGTTGCCACATCATCGGTTCGTATATATGAACAGTGTCGTAAACAGTAACATGAACAGTACCGTACGTATGAAAAGTAACATGAATAGTACCGTTCGTATGAATAGTACCGTATATGTAAACAGTGATATTTTTCTTTTTATGCTCCTTCTAAGGTTTTCGACCATCCTAAGTCTAAATATGACATCCGTTTTACTGTCTGATCACTCATTCATTGTGAAACGATCGTGACGCCCCTAAAATACACATAAATACATATAATTAAATAACAAAATATTTAAATAAATAAAAGTAGCAATGTTAGTGAAACTTGAAGTATAAAATAACGATTTTCTCCTTTATAAATATACACTTTCTAACACTCAACATACACCATAGACCAACTCGCAGAAATATACATAAAGGAGATAGTCAGACTATATGGTGCACCTATCTCTATTATTTTTTATCGAGATACAAGATTTACCTCAACGTTCTCGGAGAAGCTACATAAGGCTATGAGGACAAGACTTAAATTTAGCACAACATTTCACCCCTAAACGAATGGTCAATCAGAGAGGATGATTCAAACAGTCAACGATATGTTACGAGGATGTGCCATCGACTTTCAAGGATCATAGAGCAAATATTTAGCATTGGCTGAATTCGCCTATAATAATAGTTACCAAGCAACAATCGGCATGGCACCATACGAAGCTTTATATGGTAGAAAATGTCGGTCACCTATTCCTTGGGATGAAATGGGAGAGCAAAGATACCTTAGACCAGACTTAGTTGCGGCCTCATCTGAAGCAATCGAGAAAATACGACAAAGAATGCAAGCAGCCCAAAGTCGACAGAAAAGTTATGCAGATAAAAAATGAAGACCGTTGGAATTTCAAGTTGGCAAGAAAGTATTCCTAAAGGTCGCCTCAATTAAAGGATCGATGAGATTTAGAAACAAGGGAAAATTAAGCCCAAGGTTCATTGGGCCATTTGAAGTACTCGAACGTATTGAGAGTGTCTTATATCGACTTGCGCTACCACCATTATTATCAAGAATACACAATGTCTTTCATATCTCCATGTTAAAAAAATATGTTCCAAACCCTTCTCACGTGCTAGACTATGAGTTTCTTCAACTCGAAGAAGACCTAACCTACGAAGAACGCCCAGTTCAAGTACTTGATAGAAGAATAAAAGAGTTAAGGCAGAAGAAAATCCCTCTAGTTAAGATACTATGGTGGAACAACTCAGTGGAGGAGACAACATAGGAGCACGAGGAAGAAATGAAGAACAAGTACCCCGAGTTATTCAGTAAGTAAATTTCGAGGACGAAATTTTTAAAAGAAGAAGAGATTATAAGGTACAATCTTCTTACTTAGATATAATATAATTAACCTAACAAACTCCCTTAATCATTTATTATAATAATAATAATAATAATAATAAAGTATAATAATATAATGACATAAGTAATATTGTAGAGATATTAGAAATTCTAGAAATTACTAAAGATATTTATGGAACGACAAATTAATAATTAAAACTAATGATGACATAAGTAATGACATAAGTGATGATGCAACAAGAAATATTGTAGAGATATTAGGAATTCTAGAAATTACTAAGATATTTATGGAAAGATAAATTAATAATTTAAAAATAATGATGACATAAGCAATGACTTAAGTGATGATATAAGAAATGTTGTAGAGATTTAGAAATTCTAGAAATTACTAAGATATGTATAAAGAGATAAATCTGCACTATTAATTAAGTGCTAGGTGGCAAAATCTTAGCATTCAAGAAATCACTAAGATATTTATGGAGAAATAAATTTCCACCATTAATTAAATGATATGGTGGCAAAATCATAGCCACACATGGGCCTTAGGAAACTCTATAAATATCCCTTATCCCTTACATTTTCCATAAACCCTAGCAATCCCATCTTTTACCATTTTAAGCCAAAGCATCACTAGTAAAGAAATTCTTAAGTTTAGGAAGGAAAGTTTAGGGGAATCAAAGAAAACAGGTAAGTAACACTTCACTTCAACTGCAATGTAAAGACAATATGTTAAATTAGCTTTAAGTAATAATTCTCTTATGCTATGTCTAGTCCTCATATGGCCGACTATGCCGCCTAGGATGTTATGCTTTAATACTTACTTAATTGGATGGTCAGCATTGCCACTTAAATTATGATATTGTTATGACTCTCTACATGGTCGGCACTGTTACCTAAATTATGATGTTGTTATGACTCTCTACATGGTCGACATTACCGCCTAAAATATGATGTTGTTATGACTTTCTACATGGTCGGCATTACCGCCTAAAATATGATGTTGTTATGACTTTCTACATGGTCGGCATTACCGCCTAAAATATGACGTTGTTATGACTCTTTACATTGTTGGCCCCACCGCTTATATTATAATTCTATTTCTTTAAATTTTTGTTGGACAGCACTGCCGTTTATGTTAGATGTTGTTATCTTAAATTAGTTCCATGTTATTATTATATATTTAGAAAATTTACATGCTTTGGCATAATTTGCATTGGTCTCATGCATCTCATGAGTGATTTGATAAATAGGTATTTTAAAAATTTGAAGAAAGAAAGGGTTGCTGTACTACTAGGTGACAAGCATACATAAAGAGGGCAAGCTCTCTAAGCTAAAAAAAGAGATCCTTTGGGGTCAACGATACGTAATACCCAACAGATCAATTAGTTTAAGTCCAAGGACATGTTATAGAATATTAGCCTTGTAATACAACAAACCTAGGGCCCTAACATCGTTCTTTATATTTCAAAGTTTATGTAAAAGCTTTAGCACTTATTTCATAAAGTCATTCATGTGCAAGTGTTTACTTACTGGGCATTAGCTCATGTAGTCCTTACATTGCAAGAACTGAGTAGGAAAAAGCTGACGCCAAGTCCCAACCAAGGCAAGGTGTATATGGACATAACAGATCTTGAGTTATATAATGGGCTCAACTGTGTTCCTATTTGTGATTTTTGTAACAAAGTTTTTGGTATGACAAACCCTTTTATATAGTTTTTATGTAACAAACTTTTTTTATGTACAATATTTATAAAATGCTTATTTTGAAATCGTTTCCACAAATACTTAATGTTACACTTAGTTTAACCACTTTAGTTATGATCATAAAGGTGGAGTATTACAGTTACACAAAAAAAACTTGGCTACCAACCAATTTCATAAACAGGTTTGTTGGATTTATACTTAGATAAGAACACAGTTGACCCCATTGTGTAACCCAAGGTCTGTTATGTCCATATACACTTTGCTTTGGTTGGGACTTTGCGTTAGCTTTCCCTATTCAGTTCCTGCAATGTAAGGACTACATGAGCTAATACTCAGTAAGTAAACACTTGATGCATGTATTATCTACCATGCACATAAATGACTTTATGAAATAAGTGTTAAATCTTTTAAATGAAACTTAGAAATGTAGAGAACGGTGTTTGGACCTTAGCATTCCATAACATGCCCCTGGGCTTAATTAATTGATTTGTTGGGCGTTACATATCATCCTCCCTAAAGGATCTCTTTTCTTAGCTTAGAGGGTTTGCCCTCTTTATGAACTATTGCCACCTAGTAGTACAACAACTCTTTTTTTTTTCAAAATTTATTAAAATACTTCTTTATCAAATCATCCATAAAATGCATGGGCCCAATGCAACTTATGCCATAGTACGTAAATTTTCTAAATATATAATAAAGCAAAATATGAAACTAATTTAAGACAACAACATCTAACATAGGTGGCAACGCCGTCCATACAGAAATTAAGGAAATAGAATTATAATGTAGGTAGTAGGACCGATCATGTAAGGAGTAATAAACATCATATTTTAGGCGATAGTGCCAACCATGGCATGATAAAATAAAAGCATCACATATTAGGCGGGATAACTAACCATCCAATCAAATACGTAGTAAGCGTTACATCCTAGGCAATATAACCAACTATATAAGGATCATATTATGATATAGGCGGCATGGCCATTCATGTGGGGATTTAATAATAACTAATCACACCATAATAATAATCATGATAAGATAAGGAATTATTTAAAACTAAGCCTAGCATAAGAAAATTATTAATTAAAGCTAATTTTAACATATTGTCCTTACATTGCAGTTGAAGTGATGTGTTACTTACCTGTTTTCTTTGATTCCCCTAAACCTTCCTTCCTAAACTTGAGAATTTCTTCACTAATGATACTTTGCCTTAGAATGGAAAAAGATGAGATTTCTAGGGTTTATGAAAAATGTAAGGGTTAAAGGATATTTATAGGATTTCCTAAGGCCCATGAGTAGCTAGGATTTTGTCACCATTTGATTAATGGTAGAGATTTATCTCTTCATAAATATCTTAGTAATTTCTAGAATTTCTAATATCTCTACAATATTTCTTATTACATCATTACTTATGTCATCATTATTTTTAATTATTAATTTATCTCTCCATAAATATCTTAGTAATTTCTAGAATTCCTAATATCTCTACAACATTTCTTATTACATCATTACTTATGTCATTGCTTATGTCATTATTAATTTTTTAATTATTAATTTATCTTTCCATGAAT